>WOXC01004596.1:850000-1091133 GCA_011680675.1 Gymnobelideus leadbeateri
TTAAGAGCTCATATGATTTGGGGACTTCATCTTTCACAGGAGAGGCAAAAACATCCAATTGATAGCCCCTCGATGGCTGGTGGAAGCAGATTTCAGGATTTTTATCAAAAAGGGAAGGAGGCTAGGCCCTCAGGGCTGAAACCATACTTTCTCAGCTGTGCCAATGGGAATACAAATGGCCAATTCAATTTCTTTGGGGGTCATGGTTTGTAGCTTTGAGTATGTGGATTTCTCTTTTTAAAGCACACAGGATGTTTTCACTTTGGAGAAAAATGTCTACATCCCATCTGACAAGCCCAAAATGGGTAATTATTATATCACTGGGCTGTTATTTATCACATTTTGAATGGAAATAAATTGCTTCAGAGAGAAATCATGTTACATGGCTACCTGTCTGGCCTATTAATCTTAAGTTTAATTTTCTTTATTTAAATGTGCATAAAAATGTTTGCAACCTGCCTCATTTGTCTTTCTCCTAATTTCTACCAATTGATTTAAATATATTAAGAAAAAAATTTGAATAAATAGGTTAAAAGAAAGCTGAGAATTTGGTAAATGGTGTTTCAAGCTGAGGATGGTAATTTATTTGTAAATTGGTTCACCTTCTTTCCAACAAAGAGAGAAAAACTGAAAACCAGCAATGGAAAACAACTAGAATGAAGTCATATTGGAATGGAATGGCAAGTCTGTGGAGAGGCATGGAAGGGAGGGGAGAGAAGGAGAGGGAAGGGGAAAGAATCCTGGATTTGAACTTGAACCCAGATTCATTCAACAAACTTTTCATTTAATAAGCACTCATTAAGTGTCTATTAAGTGTCTACCAGGTACATGCCATTGTTCTTAGAGATACAGATACAAAAGCAAAAACAAACAAAAGAGATAAATGAATACAATATAATTTGAGAAGAAAACGTCCTTCCAAACTTGGGGAAGGAATAGGGGAGGTTTCAAGAAAGGTCTTATGTAGGAGATAGCACCTGAGTTAAAGTCAGTTAAAAAGTTAATTGCTACAAAGTCAAATATTTCTCTAGCCATTGAAGGAAATTTGAGGAAGATACAGTCATGTATTCAAGTCTTATAGTCTTAATGGAGACATGAGCCACAACCTGGAAAAGAGTGGGGAGGGGATTAGGATACTTCCAAGAAATTTACAAACAAGAGGATACCATTATAGTTAAACTATCTTGTGCCTAAGTACTAAGAGGAGGTGAAGAAAAGGGTCTTATTTAGACATGTGTATGAATTTGTGATTTCCTTGGTATGGAAAGAGCCCCCACCAGTGTAGATCCTAAGTTATTCAAACATTCTCCTTCTAGATCAGGGTTCTTAACCTAGAGTTTGTGAACTTAAAATCTTATAACTGTATTATAATGTTAAGTTATATTATAATCCTTTATTTAATTTCATGCATTTAAAAGTATTAGACTTAAGAGAGGATCCATGGGTTTCACCAGACTTCTAAAGTGCTCCAAAACACACAAAAGACTCAGAAACCCTACTCTAGGCAATGCTTTGTCATATCTTCTATAAAGGATCTCAAAGTGATGTTACCCAAGATGCAAATGGCCTTTGCCTCTTTCTTATTCTTTAATATCTTGGTCTGCTGATACAACACTTGAGATGCCTATCTGTTGTCTTTCCATCTTGGTAGATGACCAACTCATTTTTCTGTCCATTAATCTTTTATGGCTTTTACTGGAGGCAATTGGAAATGCGCTTCAGCCTGTTCCTACCCAGCATGTCACTTTGCTCATTATTTGTATGCTTTTGTGATATGGAAGTACCATTTAAAAATTTAGGTCTGGAAGGGACCCTAGAGGTCATGCAGTCTAACCTAATTTTATAGATG
This sequence comes from Gymnobelideus leadbeateri, assembly GCA_011680675.1. Classification (NCBI taxonomy): domain Eukaryota; kingdom Metazoa; phylum Chordata; class Mammalia; order Diprotodontia; family Petauridae; genus Gymnobelideus; species Gymnobelideus leadbeateri. The sequence goes on from WOXC01004596.1 coordinate 851,850, forward strand.
AGGAAGCAAAGAGGTCAAGTGACTTGTCCTTACACTTAGTGAAGGTCTGAGGGGAGATTTGCATTCAGGTATTGTTTATTCCAGATCCAGCACTCTATTTGTTAGCCTAGTGTTCTCAATTCAGTAAGCATTTGACTAGTGTCTACAATATGCCAAGTACTGTACCATGTTCTGTCTTACTCTTGAAGGCATTTCCATTCTTATAGGCATCTAGGCCTGAAAACTTCAATGTTTTCCTTTACTCTGCCTTTACCTATTCCATATATCCAATCTGCTGCTAAGTCTTGTCTTTTCCACCTTTACAGTGTCTCTCATATGTGTCCCTTTCTCTCCACTCTGAAAGCCACCACCTTGGTTCTGCCCCTCAGCACTGCTTGCCTGGATTATTTCATTCACCCTCTAATTGTTTTCCCTATCTCAAGCCTCTCTCTTTGGTCTAGTCTACCTTCTACTCCCTAAAGCTGCTTTCCAAGTTTTACATGTCATCCTGACCCATTCTCCTAAATAACATTCAGGGACTTCCTATTTATTACCTCCAGGTAATTCCCTAGCATTTAAAGCTCTTCATAACCCAGACCTTTCCTTTTTACTCTTCTGACAGGTTTCTCCCCTTCATGTGCTCTACCATCTAGGTATACTGCTATTCTTTGCACACAACACTCTGTCCCCTATCTGCATCCATTGGCACTGTGCCTCATGCTTAGAATACTCTGTCTCCTCACTTCTCCCTAACTTTCTTCAATACTCAGTTAAAACCTCAAGTTCTGAAGCTGACCTATTTCTAGTTTCCCCAGCTGTTAATAACTTCCCTTCTGAGAGTAGCTTCCAACTATTAATTCTCCCTCTCTCCCCCTCTCCCTTTCTTCCTCCCTTCCTCTCCCTCCTCATCCTCCTTTTCCTTTTCTTCCTTCTTCTCTCTCCCCTTTCTTCCTCATATCTATCTGTATGTATGCAACACACATGTATGTGTATTATATGTACCTAGTTATTTACATCTTGTCTTCCCCATTAGAATAGGAGTTCCTAGAGGGCAGGGGCTTTTGTTACTTTTCTTTGTATCCATGTTTCTTAGTATAGTGCCAAGTGCTTACTTAATAAATGCTTGTCCGCTCTGAGTCAGCTTGCTGACTAGGGTAATGTAAATCAGGAAAATGTCCCGAAGGAGGTCAATTTCAAGAATGGTTTTGATGATGGAACAGTCATGGTTTGAGAAAGTTCAGTGGGACTGGCTCCTAAGTGACTGGTTTTTGGCCGATGACCAAAGAGGGCTCTCTGAATGGTTAAATTGAGATTGCTTGTTGATGTGATCATAAGATTTGGTGTGATATAAAAGACAGCCTAGGAGATTATCTCATTACATGGTTTGTAAACATCCTGTAAAATGTTAAAAAAATTTACTTCACCATGGCAATTTGTTAAGTACTTAGAGTTTGCAGAGCACAGTTCTAAGAAGTAAGAAAATGCAGAAATTATACAAACTGTAATTCCTCTCCTGAAAGAGATTACCATCTATCTAGCAGATTTCAAATGTCTTCTGGTTTGATGGTTTAGATCAGGGATGGGGAACCTGTGGCCTGGAGGCCACACATGGCCCTCTAGCTCCTCAAGTGCAGTCTTTGACTGACTCCAAACTTCACAGAACAAATCCTAGGAGACTTAAGGAACTAGAGGGCCATGTATTGCCTCAAGGTTGAAGTTTCCCCACCCCGGTCTGCATAATCCCTCCCACAGAATAGATCTCAACCCTTCCATGTTAAGTTTAGTCAAGTCAGCAAGCACTTATTAAGTACCTACTATTGTGATGATCTATGACTATGACATTAGTGAGTTGTTTTGATCAAAACATTTCATCACGTGGTGAGCAACCTCCTAAGAATTCCCTTTTTTGAACATCCTGAAGTGGCTCTCCACAAGATGGAGTCTCCAAACCATCTGAATGCCTGCATTCCAAGACTTTCCAATTTAGTAACACCTTCTGAAGCTAGCACTCTGCTAACAGCCTTTGAGAACCCAGAACCATATGACAGCCATAAAGTAGGGCTTTAGTGGGTTGCTTAATGTTAGTGAATTGTAACCTAATTGATATTTTCATCATCATTTCATAACCCATGTCCTTTCTCCTCAACCAACCATCCCTTGTAACAATGAATAAAAAAGTGAAAAAAAATCCAATAGTTCAGCAAAAATAACTAATGCTTTAATTTATTCAGATGCTATTTCCCACCTCTTCAAACAAAAGAGAAAGATACATTTCTTTTCTCTTGAGGCCATGTTTTTTTTAACTTTCCATTGTTGGTATTGTATATGTGGTCTTTCTAGTTCTGATTACTCCGTTTAATATCCATTCATATAACTCTTCCTGACCTTCTCTAAATTCTTTTACTAATTTTTTCTTATAGTGCACAAATATTCCACTCCATGTATTATTTCATCATTTGATAGGGATAGACTTTAAGTCTTTTGCCACTACAAAAGTGCTACTCCAGATATGTTGGTACATATGGGACTTTTCTTTTATCATTCTTGACTTTTCTGAGGTATTTGCTTAGCATTGAGATCTCTGGGCCAAAAGGTAAGAATATTTTAGCTACCATCTTTTTATAATTCCACAACGCTTTCCAGAGTGGTTGAACCAATTCTCAGCTCCACCACCCATATAGAGATCCTTACTTTTTCTTGCCTGTCCTTAAGGCAGTCTGATGAAGCCTATGGAGCCCTTCAAAGAATAATATATATTTTTTTAAATTCATGAAACAAAATGTATAGGGCCACAGAGGATATCAAAGTTAAGTTAAAACATGGATATTTTTAGTACCTACTTCAAAAGGTTGTTATATGATTACCAAATGAAATAATATGTAAAGATGACATGACAGCAGCATGTGAATACTAGATATTCTTATTAATATTATTGCTGTTTGGGGCTTGACTTTCCAGTTATAAAATTTGGGCAAGTCACTTATTCTGGGACCCAGTTTACTTATCTGCACAAATGCTATAATGACCCATTCAATATCTCTTTGTCAGGGTGGTTGTGAGGTTCCAGGGGGAAAATAGGTATGAAAGTATTTGGCACCTTCCTACTACAACAGCTTTTTTTTAGACCCACTTATGTTGGTATTTTAAGTGATTCGTGCTTAGTAAACCTAGTTACAGCAGGAAATGTGCACTGGAACATACCATAAAAGTAATGAAGTCTCTGCAATGATTGCTGCTTGCTAGCTTCTTTCTGTGCTGCTGTGGTTGGAATTTCTGGCTCTTAATGAGAGTGATGGAGTTGGCGGGTATACAAAGTGGGAATTAGAATCATATACATCTGGCACATGACTACCTTAAAAAGCTGGTTATAGAGGGATGTGTGCTGAGGTGATCCAGGACATTTAAACGCTCCTAAGCTCCAGGGATCCTCAGCTGAAAGAGGCCTTAGAGGTCAATCAATCAACAGACATTTATTAAGCATCTACTATGTACTGGCAGTGACAAAAAGAAGAGCCTCTGCCCAGAAGAAGCTTATGCTCGAAGGCAGCAGGGAAACATATTCATGAATATGGAAAGATTGACTGCAATATATGCAAAATAAACACTAAGTGGGTAGGGGTGGTGCAGTGGGGAGAGCGCTGTTTCTGAAGACCGAGGACTTGGTTTTGAATCCTGTCTCAACATTTACTAGCTGGGTGACCTTGTTCAGTCATGTCATTTCCTGGGGCCTCAGTTTCCTCATTTATGAAATTCAGGGAGGTGACAAGACGGTGTTTAGGCTCTCCGGGTCTGACCTTAACGACTCCATGAAAAGGAGATTTCTTAACAGAGGAGGATCATTTGTGCCATCCAATCCCTCATTTTGCAAGTGAGAAAGGGGAACTCTACTGCCCAAGATGGAAGAGCTCTCAAATCCCCAACCCCAAATATTCCATTCTTTTCTGTCCCCCCTACTACATCAGCCCAAATTCAGGAATTTCAAAATGTTCAATTTGTTGATGAGAAAGAATTTTGAGGAAATCTATATTTAGAGAGGGGATCATAGAGGGATAGTAGGACCTGAGTTCATGGCATGTCTTTGATACAAACTGGCTGTGTGACTCTGACCAAGTCACTTAACCTCTCATTGCCACAGAAGACTCTCTAGGATGATATTTTGTGGACCAGGTGCTGATATGTATTGGTACAGTTTCCTCATTGTGGAGCTCTCATACCAATTAAATCACAGATCTGGACATAAATTTAAAAAAATTATCCAGGTAATAGGCATTTACCTGCTCTCCTTCCTATTTTTATTCCCTGTTCCCCCAAACTGAACAATAAAAAATGCAAAACAAAACCCTCATAACAAATATTAATAGTCAAAGCAAATTCCAATATTGGCCATGTTTGAATGTGTATGTCTTCTGCTACATTTTATTTCTAACTTATGTCTCCCAGGAGATGCATAGTGTATTTCATTATTTTTTTTGGAATTGTGGTTGGTCACTGTATTGATTATTACAGTTCTAATGTCTTTCAAAGTTGTTTTATTTTTATTTATTACAACATTGTGGTATGTGCATAAATCGTTCCCCTATTTCTGCCCACTTCTCTCCATATCAGTGCATAAGGTCTTCTCACTTTCCTCTGAAACTGCCCATTTTGTCATTTCTTATGGTACAACAATACCCTGTTACAACCATATGCCTTGATTCATTTAGCAGTTCCTTAATAGTTGGGGCCTCCTCTACACCGTAATTTGTTTTTTTTTTTATGTTGCTGCTAATAAAAGACAAGGAGCACATAGATTTTCCAGATGACATTTGCCTGATTTGTATTATAAGAATTATTTTAGCTGTGAGAAGTAATTATAAGATCATAGGATTTAATGTCACAAAGGATCTCAGCGCATAGGATACCAGAACTGGGAAGAGTCTTAGAACAAAGAATGTCAGCTCAGAAAGATGTCTTGAGCCAGAGGATGCCAGAGCTGTCTGGAGATGGACACAAGATGTCATCTAAGTCCCCTCATTTTACAGAAGAGGAAACTGAGGTCTGAGAAAATTAGGGGGTTTGTCCCAAACCAGTCTAATCCTACCATTCTACCAGTCCATTTCCTATACGGTTTCTCAATCAATATTTTCCCCCATACACATCTTCATCACTGTAGATTAAAAAGTTTTTGGAAGCCAGGCAACCAGTTTTCCAGCCTTCTTTTTCAATCCAGAGATCTTAATATTAACAATCTTAATGGGACTAATATTATTCCTTAACAAGCCCTGTCTTTTTTTTCCTGTCTTTATTCCTGTCTCTTTTCTATTGGAAATCCTCCTTATTCACCAAGACCTAATTCATTCAAATCTTTCGTGTGGATTTCCTTGACCAGGTCACCCTCTCTTCTCAATTATGTATCTTGTTTTCTGAAGCTACAGATATAGGCTGCCACACATAATTAAGCTCATGACAATGTGATGTTTCTAATGACTTACTATGGCTAGTCAAGTCTCCTCAATTTGATTATAAACTCCATCTGGACATGAGCTATATTCCTAGCACAGTGCTGAGCACATAGTAGGTATTCAGCAGGCACTTGACATATTCCCTAGACTTCTTGACCATGAAGAAATATGGGGAGATATTCATCTTTGTTGAAAAATTTCTTGCCCATTCTACAGTTACTTGGAGGATTTCTTCCGCATGCTTATTAATAAACCAGGCTCTTTTTTCTTCCCACATGATTTTAATAGGTCTCCTGTCAGTTTCTTCTTCAGAAAAAACGTCTACATAAATATTCCTCCTGTCTACCCAAGGCTTAGGTGAGATTAGAGTTGTGAAAACACTAGGAAAGTGATATGTGTGATGCCAATGGGAAGGGTTATGATTGTAACTCCCTCTTGTGTTCTGGATATTTTCAATGGATCTGCTATTTGATCATGTTATATGTGAAGCAAAGCAAAACAAAATGGACTTGGGTGCAATATGTTCCAAGAATAAGCCAGGAACTGTCCTGCTATCCTCTGCCTTGGTTCAGCCACAATGGAAGTATTATGAACCACAGGTTTAAGAAGGATGTTGACAAGTCATTAATGTCCAGAGAAAAAAATTCAGAATGAAGAAGAACTTTTAGTCAATAAAAACTGGTTGAAGGAACAGGGGAATAAAGTGTAGCCTGAAGAAAACTAGGTATGTGTACGTGTGTGTGTGTGTGTGTGTGTGTGTGTGTATGAAAGAGACAGGACATGATAGCTAGCTGTCTTCACCTATTTGAAGGGCTGTTGTGAGCAAAAGATAAGACTCATTTTGTTGGGGTTCCAGAGGGATTACCAGGCAAAGTGGGTAGAAGTTACAAAGGGACCAATTTAGGCTGAATGTCAGGGGAAATTTCCCAGCAATTCAACTTGTCAAAGAGTGGAATGGACTTCATTGAGAAGTAATGTATTCTCTTCCTTGGATTTCTTTAGTCAGAAACTAGATAAACCATTTCTCCAGCAGGTTGGAGTGAAGATTCCTTTGGGGAGCTTAGATTAGTTTACACAGCTACTGAGATCTCTTCAGATCTCTAACTTTGTGATGTTCTAACCTCATCTGCTCAGATGTTTACTGCATCAATGCATATTCCAAATCCAAGTCTTCTCATCTTAGTTATATTTCCTATAAGTCCTCCATAGTCTGCTGGAAGGGGTTAAGTGACTTGCCCAAGGTCACAGGACTAGTAAGTGTTAAGTGTCTGAGGCCGGATTTGAACTTGGGTCCTCCTGACTCTAGGGCCAGTGCTCTATTCACTGTGCCATCTAGCTGCCCCAAGCCTTCTTTTTCTTCATCCATACTACAAGCATGTATTAAGTACCTACTCTGTGCCAGCTACTATGGTAGGTAGTTGGAGATAGAGATATAAAAATGAGACAGTCACTCTTCTCAAGAAAGCTACTCTTTATCTGGCTCACTGGAGCCCTAGTGACAATAACAATGGCTTAAATTCTTCTGGATTTTTCAGATATTCCAAGAACTTTCCACACATGACTCTGGGAGGTGGGTGGTACCAGTCTAGAGAAGGCATCTAAGGCTCAGAGCTGATGTCTGAACTTATATTTGAACGCACATTGTTCCTCTCTCTTGGTCAAGTGCTTTTTCCATCACATCCCACCATCCTTCAGCTGGGTCCAGTGACAAATAGTGTTGATGTTTCAAAGATCTTTGACCTCAGTGGTGTGAATGTTCCCTTCACCTGGGTGTGCTCTATCCCTTTGCTCTTTGTGACTTGTTATGGATGAAAAAGACAGCCATCCAACCCTCTGTTAATTAGCCCCTCTACACTTAGCTGTATGAAATGAACCCCTGGGGTTCATATAGCTCAGTGATGATGAAGTCTTTGATCATGATAGTGGTAGGATGTCACCCTAAATTTGCAAATGAGGAAACTGAGGTCAGAGAAAGGAAATTAATTGTCCAAAGTTACACAATTATTTTCTTACTCTAAGATAATTGTTCTTAATACACCAATCCCCTTTCCTTGCATTCTCTTCTATCCCCTTCTCTGTTTCCCTATCCCTCTTTCCCCTTCTTTATCCAGATATTAAAAGGGGGGGTGGTTAGAGATCAGATAGTCCCATCTCTATCATTCATGTAATCTTGGACAAAAACCCTTCCCATACCAAGAATTCAATCTTCTTATCTATAAAATAAAGCTATTGAACTGCAGCAACCCTAAGGCCCCTTTCACTTCTGAATCCCAAAGAGTTCTCCTAGCACAGATGGGAGATGCTGAGCAGTGCAAGAGCAGCGGGGCTGTCTCTGCATAACTGAGAAGGCTTCAGAAGGCCAGCCTGCTGGTTCAGGCTGTCTCCCTCAAAACTGCCTTCAAACACTTGTGGATTGCTTGATTACATGCTCAGGATTTGGTCTTTGTAAGACGCTTACCCATTACAACCACTAGGTGAAATGATCTCCCCTTTGCCAGCCTGGGATTTTCATCCAATTAAAATAAGTGTGGTTTTTGTCCTTACATACAAACTCAGGAGTCTCCTCTTCCCTCCCCCCTCCCACAAACACTCTCCTTCTTCCACACTGATTCACAGCATCCAAGATCAAAGGAAATATTGTTAAAACTGGAGATAAAAAAAGCAGCCAGGCTGCCTTTGATGTCAGCCAGCACTGGGCAATCTGGGCCCCATCCTACCTTTGCTGCTGGTGCAATTTTCAGGCATGAGATCATGTGTGGGTAATTGTTTCTCCCTCCCAAATGCCACTATTAATTTTGTGAAGCTATAAATTTTCATTTGACTAAATAAACCTTTCCTGGATGCCCCCAGCTGATGCCAAGGCTGGGACTGAAGGCAGTTTTCTGCCATGGCTCAATGTTTGCAGGGAAATAGAGCCCAGGGAGGCAGGAGGCCCTCCCAATGGGCCATTATATGTTAGAGATCCCCTACCTCAGGAACCCCTGCCTTTTATCGAGATGGCATCATTTCAACTTCATAAATACTGAAAAGGTGACTGCTGGGCAATGAGAATATACATCTAGTTCACCTTGGAAATGAAGGCAGCTGCTTGGCTGTTGATAGATCCCTTTGTCTGAAGGAACCAATATAATTCTAAGTGCTTTGCAGGAGGCAAAGTCAGAACTTAAAGGATTTCATTATGCCCCTCCCCCTTTCCTTATGTTTTCATTTACAAGGTGAAAGAGGTCCTCATACCCTGTACCCTGGCCCTCTCCTCCAGTGGGGCTCCCTCCTTCACAATGATACAGCTGAACCAAAAGCCCTGAGTTCAAGTTCAAAGTCCAAAGCTCATTATTAGCCCCGTGATTGTTACAAGTTCCTTTGTGAGCCTCAGCTTGCTTAGCTGTGAAGTGGGAATACTAATACTTTTACTACTTACCTCCCAGGGGAAGAAAGTACCTGATAGGAAAATGTGGAGTTATTATCTCCCCCAGCACCATGACTCTGAAAGGAATCCTTCCCTCTCAGAATATTTCACCTTTCTCCCTTGTCCATGGAGTGCTTTAAATATGGCATCTCTTTTGATCCTCAGAGCTGGTACAGTCTTCATTCATTCATTCATTCATCCATTCATCTATCCATCCATCCATTTATTTGTCAGTCATTTTTACCAATGAGGAAATTGCAGGATTTTGGAGAGTTTTAGGGACTTGTATAAGTTCACATAGCCAGGATGTGAGAAAGGTCGAATTGGGACATTTCCAATGGGGCAGTATAATAGCAGCATCCTGTGTGACAAAGCTTCATCATGTGGAAACAGAAGGGGAGTGGCCAGATCATCTCTAAATCCCCTTTTAGCCCCAAATCTAAGGCTCCTGTGACATTTTTAAAGTAACAGGGACTTGTCAGCAGTCAGGCAGGTAGACAGGGCAGTGGATAGAGAATTGGGGTTGGAGTCAGAAAGACCTGTGTTCAAATTCAGCCTCAGGCATTTTCTAGCTGTGTGACCCTGGGCAAGTCACTTCACTTCTCTCTTCCTGTTTCCTCACCTGTAAAATGGGGATAATAATGGCACCTCCCTCAGGAGGTTGCTGCTCAGATCAGATGGGGTAATATGTGTTAAGTGTCATGCCAACCTTAAAGTGCTCCATAGATGACAGCTATCTTCACTATCATCAATCACCTGCTAGGTGTCAGACACGGTACTAAGCACTTGGGATGCAAACAATGGCACAGATTCTGCCCTAAAGGAGCTCCCAGTCTAATGGTAATATGGTGAGGTTGAATTCTAGTGCCTGCTTATGTGGCCTTGGCACTAGAATCAGAGACCAGGAGTTTAAATCCTGCCTTTCACATTTCTGTGCCCATGGGCAAGCCCATTAACCAACCTGAGCCTCATTTTATCCTCTGTAAAGAAATGAGGGGATTGGACTTGGTGGGCTTTGGGCTCCCCTTCTCTCTATGATCCTCAGTCATGTTTCTATGGGCCTCAGTTTACCCATCTGTAATATGACTGGGATAATTTTTGTCTTTCCTATGTCATAGAGTTAACTCTGTAACTAGAGTGTGGCTCAGTGAATAGAACACTGGACTTACAGGCAGGAACACCTAGGTTTGACTTACTAGCTGAACGACCTTGGGCAAATCATTTAACCTCTTTGAGGTTTTGACCCTTGAAAACAGGCACCTTATTCACATAGATGTTATGAGATCTTATGTTTATGGTGCTTTACAAATTCCGTACTGTTGAGTCAATGTAGGCTAGCATTAATGAAATCACAATTAAATCATTAAGTTATCATTGACCATCAAAGGCTATGTCTTCCTTGGTTTGTCACGACAGCAAACCCTGAGAGGGAGATTTCAGAGCTGGAATATTTCAAGCATTAAAACATTCATTCTTTTACCAAAAAAATTGGTGGCAATTTGTTGATTTTCAGAAAGCATTCAGTAAGGGCTTTCCCACTGGACGTTTGACGCTGAGACTTTGGCTTAACGAGACCCATCCGGCAGCTCTGCTCAAAGGGCTTGCTAATGAATTCCTGCTTCAGACCCCCTGTTTGTAACAGGGTGTAATGAGAGTGATGATGCTGCTGCATGCAGAGTAGCCTTGGAAAATAATGCCTTATCTTGGTTTAATTAAAAACATTTTAATACATCTCTGAAAATAGCGAGCAATAGGCAAAAAAGGAAATGGGGGAGGGTCAGAGATGTGCTGGAAGGCAGCTTTCCACCTCACTATCAAGGGGAATTTGAGAGGATTCTATTTAAAGGGCACTGTTTTTAAACTGTCTTTTGTAAGAAAACCTTATTCCATTGATGCTGCAATCTCATTAATGTGGACATTCTCTGCAATAATGCAGATCATGGTCTGTCCATGGATGTCCATCCTCTGTTACATGTTCCAAGATTCTTCATTGCTGGTAGGCATCCCAGAGGTCCCCTCCTTGTGGGATGGTAGATTTGTGGCTGGACTAAATTTCAGAGGTCATGGAGTCCAACCTCTTTTTTTACAAATGAGGAAACAGAGACCCACAAAAGTAAAATGATTGGCCAGAGTCACCCAGGTTACAGCTGGCAGACCTGAGATTTGAATCCAGGACACGCCTCTGAAGCCATTCTTTCCCTCACACTACATTTTCTCCCTCATAACCACATCCTAATTTAAAAAAGAGCTGGAATTTGTATACCATGTCAAGGTATACAAAGAGTTCACACATGTTATCTCTCTTGATTATCAGAATAACCCTGGGAATAGGGGATATTATGAAACTCAAGGAAATGAAGCAGACGGAGATTGAGTGGCAGAGTTAGTATCTGAGGCAGGGTTTGAATTTAGGTCTTTCTGTCTTCTTAATCCACTAGAGAAAGAAATGAAAAACCACTCTAGTATCTTTGTCAAGAAAACCTCATGGACCATATTGTCCATGGGGTCACAAAGTTTTGGACCTAACTGAATGACTGAACAGCTTTGATTCCAAGTCTGGTACTCTATCCACCAAGCCCTTAGTCATTCTTATGAAGAAGATGTCAAGATGTTATCACTTGGGGTTCTCCTAGCATAATACAAGGTACTATTTCAGTCCCCATCTTACAGATGAAGAAACTGAAACATAGAGTGTTTAGTGACTTGCCCATGGTCACATAGCTAGTAAATATCTGTGGCTGGATTTGAACTAAGATTTTCCTGACTCCCAGTCCAGTGATCTATCCACTGCCCCATCTAGCTGCCTGTCTAACTGACTGAACGATTGAGTCTCTGTTAACAAGACCCTCTTGATGCTATCAGGGTGTCATGGTAGCACTTGGGCTATACTTCAGTCATCTTTCTTTTTTTAATTTAATTTATTTCCAATTCAGGGAATGGCACAAGCACTTCCATAACACAGTACAATAAAAATGATTGCATATGAAACTGCAAATCTACTATACACAACTTGTTATTCCTTCCCAATATACAACAAAATTAGCATGTAAATGTCTTTTTTTCTGCCCCCCTCACCTTGATCTCACCACCTAGAATGGCACCTAGGTTCTTGAAAGCAAGGATTGCCTTTTACCTTTCTATGTATCCCCTAGAACTTAGTAGGGTATCCCTGACACGTAGTAGGCATTTAATAAGTGTTTGTTGAGTGACTCACACATAGAAGGGACTTAATAAATGTTCATTAAATGATTAACCAGTTAATCTCCCCCTTTGATTACATATTTATTTGATTATTTAATTTTCTCCTGTTCTTCAACTTAGAGAATTCACTTGCCCTCTCTTGGCTCCCCAATTTGTAAAATGAAAGGGTAGTCTAAACGATACCCCAATGTGTTTCCTACTCTAAATACACGATTCTATGTGCTACTTACTAAGGACATATAGACAAAACCCAAAACAATCCCTTTTCTAAAAGAGCTTATGATTTACTGAAGAGACCTAGCTTTAAACGAGATAAGTGTATATGTGATAATTAGAGGAAGAAGGAAAGAATTCTCTCAACTAAGGAGATCAGGAAAGGCTCCCATGGGAGAGGAAATCTAGGGATTCTAAGAGGCAAAAGGGAGTAGGAAGGACATTCTGGATATAAGAGCTAGACATTGCAATGGCATAAAGGTGGGAAATGGAGGAGAGGTGCTACGGAACATTTTAGAAGCCTTGCATAAATGTGAATTACTGTTATGATTAATATTGCTAATTGAAAATTGCATTAGGGCTGGCTTACCTTGTGGCTATAAGGAAGAGGAAGTCTTTGAGAAGGGGAGATAGAGAATTAGTGTTACCTGTCTGTCCAAGTAATTCCTTGGACTTGAAGATAGGCAGACAAATGAGGAGATCCTTCCCATGATTCCTTCCCACCACACTTTTCCTTGCCCTGTCACACCGCTGGCTTGCTGGGATGTTTGTCCTCCACACTGGCCCTGGGATTAAAATGAATGAAATGCTAAGGGAGGAGATGCAGTATGAACTCAGAACAAGGGAGGTTCCATTTGAAGCATTCAGCCCACTTCTGTCTCCTCACTGACTTCTAGGGGTAAGGCATTCCACTTTGGGATAGTTCTAATCATTAGGTAGTTGTCCTTGACATCAGGTTTTGACTGTATTTACCCTTTTGCAACTTGTACCTCTTTCTCTTGGTCCTGTCCTTTAGGGTCCAACACAATCTGTCCTCTACATGACATACCTTCAGTAGCTAAAACAGCCCTTTCTTTGTCTCCCTTGCACTGCAACACTCCCCTCCTGCTTTGGTCTTTTCTCCTCTAGTCTAAACATGGCCAGTCACTTCATCTCTTCTTCATAGAATTTGGACTTCAGCACCCTGGTTGCCTTTTTCTGGACAGTGTCCAGTCTATCAATGTTATTCCAAAGAATGTGACAGCTGCAGGAAGAACACACAGAATTTTTTAAAAATATGATTATTATTTATTTTTGTAAATCTATTGCAGAGGCAATCTTTATAATGGTTAGGAAATTGGGGGAAATTTTTGCCTTTTGTTGCATGTGTGCATTCTCCTTTGCGGGGGGGGGGGGTGAAAGAGGTGGGGGAGGGAGGGAGAGGTGGGGAGGGAGAGAGAGACAGCAAGAGGTAGAGAGAGACAGAGAGCAAGAGGAGAGAATATAGACAGACAGACAGACAGACAGATAGATAGATAGATCACTCTCTGTCTCTCTCTACATATATGTGTATGTGTTTTTATCTTCCAGAACTGAATACTATATGGACTGACTAGGCTATAGTTCTGACTATGGTCTCTCTGGTCCTTAGACAATATTTCTATCTTAAATGTTTTATTGTTTAACATTCCCTTACCTAAAGGTTGTTTCCCAAAGGAATGGGGGAGGGAAATCGTTAATGTAAGGAAATGAATGGCTAATAGTAGAAATCTAGTCATGGAAGGGGATATGGGGGGATTCTTAGAGCATCTTAGATTACAACTGTCAGTTGATACCCAATATCATATATGTGTAAAGCTAGTCATCCTTTAGTTCAGACGCCCTGGATGAAAGAGAGACTGGAAAGGATTTTTAAAGAATCACTGAATTTTAGAACTAGAAAAGACTTTTGACACTGTGTAATCTAATTTCCTGTTAGATGAGGAAACTGAAACCCAGAGAGAAATGACCTACCCAAGGTCACCTAGTCAACGGGAGATAATTTCCACAAAGATTTTCTGCTTTCAGGTCTAAATTGTTGGGAAAACACTACTGGTGTTTGTTTACCTTGTAGATTCCCCTTGAATTATCTGTGTTCCTCTCCCTGCCATTAACCCCAGTGTAGCATCACGAACAGCAGGCATTACCTTGGCAAGGTTACAGGATAAACTTGCTGTTTTTCAGGACATCTGCATCCATTAGAACCTTTAGTTTTAGTCCCATGGGGATAATCTTTGGAAAACACATCTGTTATCTCTGGTGCTTACCTTGCTGGGATTATTCTTCCTCCTGGGGAGGGGGAAATTGGTTAAAATGACTTAAGGTAAAGGTTTTCAAAATTTTGGAAGTCACAGAACCTTTACATCAAAACAAAACAAAAGAGAACCTTGGGTAAGGTTGTAATCAAATATTATTTGTATAGATATATATGTATAGTCCCATATAGTCCAATATGTATAGAATTATGAAAAATTCTAGCTGGGATAAGCCTTGACATTCAAGGGCTACAATACAATGTAGTGGAAATCTGTGGTCAGAGGACCTACCTGGGTCAAAACATTGCCTCAGTTGCTTGCTTTCAGTGTGACCTTGGGAAAGTCTTCTTGAGTCTCTTTATCTCCCTGTGAGGAAGATTAGACTAGTTGGTAGTTAAGGTCTTTTGCACTTCGTTCTCTATCTTGCCCAAGCCAAGCACCATTCCTATGAGACAAGTGGTCACAATGTATGGTTAACTTTGTTGCCAGTGGTCCATATTAAGGATATGTGTCTTCCTAACGAGCTACATCCTCGTATTAATAACAGTAATGTATCTGTTATAGTAGCAGTGTTGGGGATGCTCCTTGCTGGGGTTTTAATCAGATTTCTCTCGCTCCATGGCGTTCCTAACTGCAAACCGAGTATAAAAAGAGAGGTCATGCCTTTTTTTTTTGCCAACAGGTGGGGACACTTTTACCCTTTCTTGGTTGGTTTCTAATTGCATGCACATGGGAATGAATGTGCTGCTGCTAGGTGAGAGTGAGTGTCCTTTGAAGGGAGAGAGAGATAAATAAATTAGATGCAACAGAAATGCAGAATCTTGTAATGATGTGAGGCTCTGTGCATCAGACATGAGACTGGACAGAGTGACCTCTCAAGCTGCTTCCAACTCTGATCGTCTCATAATAATAATAAAAAGAATAGAGATTATGACAATTACGGTGATATTAGCACTGATACTGTACCTTACAGCTTGTAAGAGTTTAATGGAGCCTTTCTTATATGATCTTCACAAAACCCTGTGAGATTGGTGCTATGCTGTTTACAGATGAGGAAACTGAAGCAGATCACCCAGCTAGTAAATGTGTGACAGGACTTGAACTCAGGACTTCCGGTCTCCAAGTCTGATGTTCTTGTCTACTGTACCAGTGAGCTGCCTCATGATAAAAATATGTAGTTAGAAGGCACCTTAGAGGTCTAGTATGAGGGAAAGAAGAGGAAAGGAAAAAGCATTTATAAATACCTACTGTGCACTGTGCTAAATGCTTTTTACAAGTATTATCTTATTTGATCCTCACAACTACCCTGCACAGAGGTACTGTTATTATCCCAATTTTACAGTTGAGGAAACTGAGGTATAAAGAGTTTAAAGCAACTTGCTCAGGGTCCTACAGCTAGTGAGTATCTAATGCTGAATTTGAACTCAGGACTTCCTGGCTACAGGCTTCAGATGTATCTATTAGGCCCCAAATGTCTGTATTTGGCCCAGTGCTTATGCAAATCTATCTATGGCATCTTTCCTACTGGTTAGCCAAAGTCTTCTTCAAGACTCACAGTGAGTTAACTCCTTGTATCATGAGGCTGCCTGTTTTATTTCTGGCCAATGCTGATGGTTAGGAGGTTATGTTGAGCTCGTCCTGGTTCTGCTGCTCAGAGCTGGGCAGAACAAACCTTTCACAAAACAAACAAAAACCTCTTTTTCTTTCATGTCTATTCTGTGTCTAGTGATTCACTCCTTTACCCCCTTTCTCTTCCAAGTCATGTGCTTGGAAGTGCCCAGTGTGATACAGTGTAGGTAAGACAGGGGCCTGCTCTCATGCAGATTACAGTTGAGTAGGGGATTTGACATGTATACAGTTAAGTCTGCTGCATCATGAAAAGCGATGAATGCCTTCAGTAGGTGATAATTCACATTCCATGACATTCTGAGGTGTGCAATGTGCTTTCTTCACCCCAGTCCTGTAAGGTGGGGGGATGTGGACATTGTTATTCTTCTTTTACAGATGAGGAAATGGAGGATTTTAGTCACAGCCAGTATCTGTCTGAGAGGATTTAGATCTGGATACTTTGGTCTTAATACATGGGACCTGAATGGAATGAAACATGGAATCCAAGGTGGGTGTGGAGTAGTGCTTTGGTGGTGCAGAATCGCTTTTAACAAGTGGAATCAGGGGAATGTTTAGTGAGAGGGTGACATTTAATCTGGTCTTGAGGGATGACTAAGAATGTAATAGACTGTGCGTAGGGATATGGGAGGAGAAGGAAATGCCAGGCATCTTGGATGGCATGGACAAAGGCATGGAGATGAGAAAACACCAGATATACAGGAGATATCACGTCATTACCATCATAGACTCTCAGATTTGGAAGGAACCCTAAAGGCTATCTACTCTAAACTATGCCTCACCTGGAATCCTCTCTAAAGCATCCCATACAAATCTCAGCCAATCACTGCTTGAAACTCTCCACTGATGGAAATTCTGCTATCTCCCACGGCAGCCCACTATGCTTTCAAACAGCTCTAATTGTTATGTATCCTATGGTATAATCTGGAAGCATGGTGCTAACATGCTGGGATTAGAGTCATAAAGATCTAAATTCAGATCCCTTGTCTGACACTATCTAGAATCCTGGGCTTCAGGAAGCTTCTGTAGGACCTCATCTCCTTGTATGTAGGTTTATTTGTCATCTGTGTTGGGAGGGAAGTTCTCAAGCTGGACATTCTCCTGGCTGACAGAATCACAGATCTCTCAGGCATTCGGATCCTGTCACGCTGCTCCTTTAGGGTAGAGCTGTTAAACATGTGGTGTCCAGGGCAGGGGAGCACACAGCACCCTCTGGTGCTGCCCAA
This sequence comes from Gymnobelideus leadbeateri, assembly GCA_011680675.1. Taxonomy (NCBI): domain Eukaryota; kingdom Metazoa; phylum Chordata; class Mammalia; order Diprotodontia; family Petauridae; genus Gymnobelideus; species Gymnobelideus leadbeateri. The sequence continues at coordinate 868,996 of WOXC01004596.1, forward strand.
ATGAGAAGAAAATATAACTGGGAAATGAAAATGCAATATGACAGAGATAAGGTGGTTTTGTGGTCTTCTAAGTTTGAATCTGACCTCCTTGTTTTAGAGTATTATTATCCTTCCTAAAGTGTGGTTCCCAGAACTGATAATAATCCATGTACAGTCAGATCAGGACAGAGATATGCTTCCGTGTCTGCTGTAACCATCCCTCCCACCCTGGTCTATTTCAGTCATGCCATTGGCTGGCCATATTTTGCTCCCGATTGTACCTGCAACATTTGTCTTTTGAATCCAAGTCTAAGAACTTACATTTATCCCAATTGCATTTCATTTTTCTAAATTGAAGTTGTTTTTCACACCAGTTGAGGTTTCTTCTTTCATCCATCCATCCATCCATCCATCCATCCATCCATCTCTCTTATCTATCTTGCCTGACACTGTCTTCTTGTGCTTTCGCTATCTCCTCCAGCTTTTAAAAAATTCTTCTTTCTGGGGGCAGCTAGGTAGCGCAGTAAATCAGCCCTGGAGTCAGGAGGATCTGAGTTCAAATCTGGATCAGATACTTAACACAAAAACTAGCCATATGACCTTGGGCAAGTCACTTAACCCCAATTGCCCTCCAAAAAGCAATAAATAAATAAATAAATAAATTCTTCTGTGTATTTGACAAGCATGACCCAATCCAGGTTATAGTTATAGAAAAATTTGCCCAATCTGGAGCTAAAGATAGATCCATGTGATCTTTCAGTGGAGACTCCCCCCACCAAATTGAAATTGACCCATAAATCCTGCTGTCTCAGTCTGGCAACCAGTCCCTAATCTTCTTCAGTGCACCCAGATCTATCCCATAACTTGCCACATTGTTCTCAGTGGGGACATGAGGAGCTCCATGAAATGTTTATGGTTAAAGTTTGCCTGGAGTATTGAATGCACAGTGTAAAGTGGTTGAGATGATGGGGAAGGGAAGCACAGCTCCCGAGTATGGAAGGTTTGGAATATGAGGATCAGGAGCTGGGATTCCCTTCATGCCCTTGGCTGCCTGCCTTTCCTCACTGACAAGAAGGTATTCTATGATGACTCCTAATTATGACTGTCCTACCTCCTGCCCCAAAGTTAATGTCATCTGGGCTGCACTCAAGTTGATGGAATTTCCAGGAATAGGAGTAACCTTGGATTGCTGGATCATACCTAGAGGGTTGTTTTAACTTCTTGTTATTCGATCATTTTTCAGTCATCTCTGACTCTTTATGACCCCACTTGGGTTTTTTGGCAAAGATACTGGAGTAGTTTGCTATTTCCTTTTCTAGCTCATTTTATAGATGAGGAAACAGGCAAACAGATTATGGGTTTTGCTCAGTATCACACAGCTAGTTCCTGTCTGAGATGGGATTTGAGTCCAGACTTTTTTTTACTGTAAGTCCAGTACCTTGTCTACTATGCCATCCTGACAAATGGCCTTGAGTCCATATCATATGAGTTTTGGTTGAAGGAAGGAAATGAAGATATTTAGTCTGGAGAAGGGGAGACTCAAAGGTGACATAGGATCATAGGTCTAGAAGTAAAAGGGACCTTTGAGGCCATCCAATCTGACTCTGCAGATGAAGAAACTATGGCTTATGGAGGTTAAAGGACTCCAGGGCATTGAATAAGGTCACATAGCAAATACCAAAGGTGGTGTTTGAAAGCAAATCCTCTGAAAGAAAAAAAGATGAGAGAAAAACAGATGCAGAGACAGAGAGAAAGATAAAGACTTAGAAGGAGGAAAAAAGATAGAGCGCTCATTGTGGACCATGGTGGACAAAGCACTGAATTTAGAACCAGAAGACGTGGCACCCCTCCTGGCATTGCCAGTTATTTGCTGTGGGGCCTGGAGTAAGGTACTTGAACTTTCTGAGCCTCAGTGGCTTCCTTATTGAAATGAGGGAGAGAGATAGGGCAGCTAGCCTTGGAGTCAGGAATTTATCAATTTATCATCTATTATGTTCCAGGTACTACCAAACACTAGAAATCCAAAGGCAGCAATGAAATAGTCCCTTGCCCTCAAGGATTCAACTTTTATTAGATAACTTCTATCTAGAAAGAGCAGGCATTTAAACTTGGCATTTGGAAGGTCTGGGAAAATTGCTTAACTTAACTAGGAGACCCCAGGCATCTCTCTGAGACCATTGGTTATAGATATCAATCTGTAATGGCAGAAGGAATTTCCATACCGTAAACTCTATAACCTAAATGCTCCATAGTCTGGACCAAACAGTGGTAAAAAAAAACAGCCTGATGTTTGTTGATCTAATAATGATATCTGCATTTTGGACCCTCACCTTGTTATGAAGATCAAGCAAATATAAATAATATGTTGGGCCTATCCAAACATTGGCTGTTACCATGATCTTGGTTCATGTACTGGTTTTCAGGCCTCTGTCACTTCCTCTGCTGTCCTCCACCCCTTCCTTTCCAGGCTGGCCAAAATGATCTCTCTAGGAGCATTTCTAAATTGCTTAACTTGGATAAGGGCCCTTCAAACACAGAGAGAGGCATTAGAGGAAGGGAAAAAAAAGGCCAAGCACACTTGAACTATCAAAGTCTCAAGTGTTATCACAACTGTGAGACTCAAGAAGGCTCCCATTGGGCCTCCAGAAACAAGGAGTTACAAGGCTCAGGACTTGGCAATTGGCAAAATGGAGAGGTGGTGTTTGGGCCCTGAAGGAAGATCAAATGTCAATTCAGATCTTGACAAAGGATCTGTCTTCTTCAAATTTCTTGAAAACATCGATCCATCAATCAAAAAACCAATAAGCATTCTATATGCCAGGCTCTGTGCTAGGTCTAGGGGGGTGCAAAGAAAAGCAAAAACATTCTCCCTACCCTCAAGAAGATCACAGTTTAATAGGGAAGACAACATGTAAATATATAGGTATAGTGCATACAAGATGCAAACACCAGAAGGTTGGAGGGGGAACTGAAGAAGAATTTAGTCTATCCCCCATGGATTCTGCTCCCCCTACCACTGTGGTCCACATACTGATCTCCTAGGACCTAAGGCCTTGTAAGAAGAGTAGAATGGTGGAATCACCAGACTAGACTTAAGAGACCATCCCCAAGGCCATTGTTTCACAAAAAGTGACTTGAATCATAGCAGTGCAGGAATAGAGGGAGAGAAGAGGACAAGGAGGAGAAAGGAAGACTTGAGAGACCGAGAGATGGAAGGGACCTTGAGCATCAGCTAGTTTGGGCTCCTCATTTTCCAGATTATTAAACTGAAGAGGAGAGACAGGAAGTGACTTGCCCACGGTGGTCATTAGCAAAGCTGCCAGGCTGAAATCCTCAGCTGCTCTTCTCTCCTATATCAGAATTTAAGTGGCCTCCCTCTCTGCCTTTCTCCCTTTATTCTGTTGTCTTCCTCTCTTCTCTTTCAGTTTTCTTCTTCTTTCCTTCAATCCTCTTTTCATTCCCCTGATCCTTCCTTTCTCCTTCCCTCCTGAGAAAATCATTTGTCTGCCTTGGGCCTTGGTTTTTGTAAGGAAAGGTGGTGCAGGGGATAGTGTGCTGGGCATTGAGTTAGGAGTTTTACTGACTTCAAATCCATTCTCAAGCACTTATCAGCTGGGTGACCATGGGCAAATCACTTAAATCTGCCTCAGTTTTCCCAACTGTAAAATTAAAAGGAAACAGCAAAACACTCCAGGATCTTTGCCATGAAAACCTCAAACAGGGTCATGCCGAATGGGACAGGATTGGAAGGACTCCACAACAACAGGGCAGCTAGGTAGTACAGTGGATAGAGCATTGAGCTTGGAATCATGAAGACTCATCTTCATGAGTTCAAACCTGGCCTCAGACACTTACTAGCTGGGTGACCCTGGGCACTTAGGACACTTAGTCCTGTTTGCTTCAGTTTCGTCATCTGTAAAATGAGCTGGAGAAGGAAGTGGCAAAGCCCTATGCTATCTTTACCAAGAAAACCCAAAATGGAGGTATGAAGAGCTGAACACAAATGAAACGACTCAACGATAATGATAACAAAAATGTGAAAAAGAGGAACTTTTTGTTTTTTATTTAGAAGGCGAGCAAGCACTGGGATGTCTTGTGCAGGGAAATGATGCTGTCAGGTGTGTGGTTGAGGCCCATTGTTTAGAAGCTGTGTGGAGGACGGATTGGAAAGTGAAGAGACATGGGGGAAGGGTGAGCAATTAGGAACCTCTTAGAATAATCTAAGCAAGGGGTGATGAAGCTAGGGCTGCATTAGTGGAAAGAAGGGGATAGATCTGAGAAAGGTTGTAAAGATGGATTTGACAAGACTCAAAAACCGACGGTCCATGGGGGATTGAATGATACAAAAGCATTGAGGGGACTTCAAGGTTGGGAACATAGGGGATTGGAAGGATGGTGTCTTCCTCTGTAGGGACTGGAAGATTAGTAGAAGTGGTGGGTTTGAGGAGGGGGGAACATGTTAAGCTGGAAATTCCTATGGGATGGCCAGAGTGGTTGACATGGCCAGCAGGGATTTGGAAATGTAAGCCTGCAGCTCAGGGCACTATATAAAAATATGGCCTAGTGATTTGCATTGAGGTGATAAGAGAACCCCGCTTGGATAAGATGGTGATGAGCTTACCAGGAAAGAACAAAGAGGGCCCAGGATTGAACCCCAGAAGGGGGCACACCCAAACCAAAGGGACCAGAGCAGGAATGGTGCAGCTCTGGCTGCATCTGTCTAGGTCATGACTCCTCAGACTCATTGTCTCATATGGAAAGTAAGGAATCTGGAGAGATGACCCTTGGGGTCTCTTCAAGCTTGAAATGCTTTGAGGCCTCCTGAGTATGAGAGCCTGGATTTAGACTTAGACTTTCTAACCTGCTTCTTAGTACTTGCCTTACCTTGGGGAAATCATGCTAACATTGCAGGCCTCAGTTTCCCTTTCTGTAAAATAAGAAGGTTTAACTGGCCAGACCTTAAAAGTCACTCATAGTTCTAAATCACACACAGCTCCAAATCTCACTTTAGAGTCTTTCTTATGAAGGTCTGAATGTGTTGAAAATATATTCAAAACTCTCATGTCAGCTTCCTCCTGCAAATCTAACTGCTCCTACCTGTGGTCTTATTAACATCCTCAGGTATGAAGCTGGGGCTGTTTGGCTCGGAAGGGAAGTTTGGGATTGGCATGGAGCTTTCTGACTTGAATTTGGAAGCCAACACACTCGAGGCTGTGAGTTGCCATCTGTTTCTGGAATGGATACTGTTGTCTGCTGCTCCCTCCCCAGCCTCCCACCCCCTGCAAGTGTTATTTTCCATTAAATATCTCATATATATATCTACTCTCCCCCACCCCCACTCTGCTCCCCACTTAGTGGAAATCTTGGCACTCTTATCAGTGCTCTCTCTCTCTCTTTCTCTCTCTCTCTTCCCCCCCCCCCCGCCCCCGCCAATACAAGCTAGAAACATTGTAAGGCAGTGATGAGGACGTGCTACAAGCCAGGATGCCCACCTTTTTTCAGACTGAGGTCTCCATTTTGGTTATCTGGAACTAGATAAGGGTAGTATGATTAGTGGGGGAAGGCTACTGGCTCCAATGCCAGAAGTGTTGACTTACAGTCCCACCTTTGATATACGACCTTGGCCAGATCATTAAGCCTCTCTTCACCTCAGCTTCCTCATCTGTAAAATGAGGCAATTTGTCTTGGTGGTCTCTGAATGCCTTTTTAGCTTCACTGTGATCCTTTAGCCAAGTTATGCTTGCTTCTGCAATTTGCCACTAATCTTGACTAAAAGACTTGTCACAAAATGGTAGTGAATCCTTATTGGTTCCTAGAGAGCTGTCTCTCAGTGGAATAAAACTTCTTAGGTAGTGAACTCCTCATTCCTGAAAGAATTCAAGGAGAGAATGATCAACTCTTAGAGTGGGAAGAGGAAAAGTACAGGGTTTGGAGTCTAGGGATGTCCTTCCTAGATGTACCCAGAGCTGAGAGCAGATCTGAGATGCCATCTGGCCAGTGCAGAGTACGTAAGTGCCATTGCTTCTTTGGTTTGGGACACTACGCCTCTCTGTCCAAACGATCAGATTCATTTCATTGTCTAATATGTTTCCCTACCTCAATGGTACTTCCTCATAACTCACCCTGATCACTGGATAATGCTGCTGAATCCATCAATCCACCATGCTTGCCATATCATATACTACCTTGACTGAATAATAATGATGATGACAGTGGAGATTAGAACTGTAATTTATGGATGCAGGGGACTCCAAAGTGAGGAAAGACCCTCTAACAACACAGATCATCACACTCTAACTTAGAGTGCTGGAAAGTTGCCTAGAGATCTGAGAAGTTAAGGGACTTGCCCAGGGTCACAAGTCAGTTAAAGTATCAAAGATGACTTGAATCCATTGAACCCATTTCCTTGCTCTGAGAGTCTCTATATGACTCCATCCTTCATGGTCCACGAATGTAGAGCCTTAAGGTTGACTGAGCACAGTGTGGCTTGAGAATTTGCCCATATTTTCTTATGCAGGGTCAGGGAATGGTAGATTTAGAACTGAAATGGAGGTCAGTGGCCATCTACTATCCTAGATCACCCCTGTTTTCTAGATGGGGTGTTATTTGGCTTGCCAGGATCCCCCTTACAGCAGGTGTCAGAGGTAGGACCTCTTTCCATTGTACCACACTCCCTTCTTCTGAGCCTGGTATACCAATCAGTTGCTAGCAATGATTCCCTTCTTGTGTCTGAATTCCCCACAGGACTGATGCTGGTACCTTTCTCTGGGTTTCCAAATCAAATGTCTTCCTGTTTTATCAGAACAAAGTAAAATCAGCCAACAAGCATTTATTAAGTACTTACTGTACATGAGGCATTAAAAGCATTTCTCTCTCCTTTAGCACCAATGCTTAGATTTGGAGAGGAAGTTCAGAAAAGTTAAAAGAGCTTTGGGTTTGGGAGTCATGAGACTTTAGTTCAAACATTGTCTCATACACTTATAGCACTAATGAGGTGACCCTAGATAAGTCACTTGATCTTTTTTGGACTTGGGTTCTTTGTCTAAGAGATGGGATTATTGAGGGAGAGAAGACTTTTAAAGAACTTGGCTCAGTAGATAGAGCCATGGACTTGTAGGAGCCAGACCTGGGTTCAGATTCTGTCTTGTGCCCTTTCTAATTGTGGTCCCTAAGAAAAGTATTTGCTTCTAAAACCTTTCTTAGTCCCCTCATCTGTAAAATTATGAAGTTGTACTTGATGGCCCCTTCTAACTGTAAATCTACAATTCTCTGAATTTGAAAGTGGTCTAGGCATGTTAATCACAGCGGGAAGGCTGGTCAGACACCCTTGCAATAGCAGTCATTGTCAGGTGGCTAGACAGAACTTTGGAGTATGGGATACCTCCTTGACACACTCTCCTCTGAGATGCCATTGGGATGTTCATCACCTGACCTGAGTTCATCACAGTGGCCCCATCCCTTTCCTAGGAAGCCTGAGTTGACTTAATGCTCTCTCTTTGAAGACCTAGATTAGGGGAGGCCTCTGTGGATATGGGCTTTTATAAACAAGACATAGATTAGTGGGAAGAAGAGAATTTCTCTGGAAACCACTGAAACAGGTCAGTGTAACTTTTGTTTTCCTTCCCTCCTTTTTCTCCCTCCCTCCCTCCCTCCCTCCCTCCCTCCCTCCCCTCCTCCTTCCTTCCTTCCTTCCTTCCTTCCTTCCTTCCTTCCTTCCTTCCTTCCTTCCTTCCTTCCTCCCCCCCCTCCTTCTCCATTCCAGTTGTGAATTTTGAAATCCTATGATCCTCTGAAGCTGTTTGGAGTTTTGTAGTCTTGATCCCAAAGCACTGGGAGCAATTTGTGAGGAATGAGAGGATCTCCCTCTGCTTGCTCCTCCTTCCTTGTGTGTCCTGGCAGATTTCCAGTCTCGGTAATTATATTTTGCCTCCCCATCGTTCAGCAGCCGTTTTAATTTGATACACTTCTTTCAGTCTACTTCTCGCCTCCAACAGCCTGTGTGGGCTGCTGACCTGCTCCATATTTCATCCCAGGGTCGAAGGTATAGCTCTGTTGGGGAAGGAAAGAATATGTTGGTACCTCGGACTGGATTTTTTTAGATCCTAAAGGGCTCCCACTCAGGGTTTTTGTGACACTTGAATGAGATAATGTATCTGAAACATTTAGCAAATATTTAAGCACTGAAGAAATGTGAGCTATTAGTCCAGATGAGAGCTAAAGAGCACATGAACTCAAGTTCACCTTGGGAATGGAAAAGAGGAGATGGCTAGTTAGGTGAGAGAAGACAGAGGCAGGAACACTGGCTCTCTGCAACTGGTCAGATGTTGAATGTTGACAGGAGACAAGGAAAGTATTACAAGATTCCTGCTGCCCTAATAAGTCAGCACTATGCCTGGAGTACTCGATGCTAGCTGTTGGGTTTTGTTCCCCCATTCAGGCCTGTACCAAGCCATGCTAACACACACACTGAGCACTCATATGGTGTTTGCCTCTTTTAAAAGCATTTTCTCATATATTGTCTCATATAATGGAAAACCTGCCAGTGAGTAGAACTGGGCAGGTGTTTGTGAGTGTATAGATAAAGAATTCTTAACTTTCTTGCATGTGAAACCAATGGACCCCTTCTCAGGATAATTATTTTAAGTGCATGGAAGTACAAAGAAAACCAAAGGTTGGTGAAAATAAAGATAGAATTAAAATGTTTGTTTGCCCATCAATTGGGGAATGGCTACACAAGTTGTGGTATATGCATGTAATGGAATACTATCGTGCTATAAGAAACGAAGAACAGACGGACTTCATATTTACCTGGAGAGGCTTATACAAAGTGATGCTGAGTGAGAAGAGTAGAACCAGGAGAAATTTGTATACAATCACAGACACAACATATGTGTGATGACCAACTATGACAGACTGGACTCTTCTCAGCAATGCAGTGATATAAGTCAATCCCAAAAGACTCATGAAGGAGAGAGATGCCTACATCCAGAGAAATAACTAAAAAGAACTGAGTTTGAATCCTGACGGAAGCAAACTACTTGATATTTTTCTTTTCATTGTTTGGTTTTATTTCCTCTTTAACATTTTTCATTCCATCTAGTACAATTCGCCTTTGTAACCTGACTAATGTCTAATGTGAAAGTATTTGCAGATCCTATACTGGACTATATGCCATCGTGGGGGGTAGCGGGAGGGAGGGAAGGGAATTTTGAAACTCAAGGAACTATGGAATTGAATCCTGTAAACTAAAAATAAACAAACAAATTAATATAAACATGTTTAAGTTCATAGACCCATTGAAATCTATCCATGATCTAAAAGGAAGACCCAATTTTAGGAAGGTGACTGAGTCCAAACAAAGGCTCAGCTTTTTCAGTCACGACTAAAAGCCATTTACTACCTTGCAAAGGTAACAGTAACCACTGTTTGGCTTAGACCTCTTCTTATTCCAATTCATTCACTTGATCTTCCATACAAATTAGTCTTTTTGCTATTCCTAACACATGACAATCCATCTCCCATTTCCATGCTTTTGTAACAGGCTGTACTCTGTGCCTGGAATGCACTCTTTTCCTGCCTCTGTCTCAGAATCCTTTTTAGCCTATTTTTGTTTTTTAGTCATGTGACTGTGAACCCACTTGGAATTTTCTTGGAAAAGATACTAGAATGGTTTGCCATTTTCTTTTCCAGATCACTTTTCAGATGAGGAAACTGCGATCAACAGGTTTATGTGACTTGCCCAGGGTCACATAGATAGTAAGTGTCTGAGGCAGATTTGAACTCAGGTCTTCCTGACTCCAGTCCTGGTGCTCTATTCACTGCACCACCTAGCTGCCCTTCTTAGAATTTTTACTTTCTTCAACATTAGCTTAGCTTTCACTTTCTTATAATATGTGAAAAACTTTACAAACCTAAAAGTGCAGTAAAGGTGGTGGTGGGGTCATCCCGCTGGTAGTACCTTTCCTTCCTCATTGTTATCTTATTTTCATGTATTTATACTGAATGTGTTTTATATGTAACACACTTTGTATACCTTCAAGTGCTGTCCCAATGCTATCATCAGCTGCACCATCAGCATTGTTATTATTGCTATGTTATCTCAGTAGTAAGTATCAGGACTAGGGTTTGACTCAGATCTTATCAACCTAAATGTAGGACCCTTTCAACTCTACTATGTTTCCTTCTAAAATGGGACAGTCAGAGAACTCAGAGCTAGAAGGTACTTTCTGGATCAGTGTAGTCTAAAGTATGCTCATTTTATAAATAAAAAAAACAATTGAGACTTAGAGGCTTCCTGTCCTTGGACGCTTATGAACTGAGGCTAAATGAGCACCTGTCAGGTATGTTGAAGGAATGATTCTTGTTGGGGGTAGACCACATAGCCTCAGAGTTCCACTCTAATGCCAACATTCTGTGCTTCTATGATTCTAGTTAGGAATCATGCCTCTAGCAGGAGGTCTACAACACAGGCCCTCTAACTTCAAATCCAATGCTCACCTTTCCCAGGTAGGCTGGACCCCTGTCATAGTATCATAGATTCCCAGACTGGAGATGAATCTCCGAAGTCATTGTGTTTAGTCCCTATCTGAAACATGAATTTGTTTTACATCCTTTCCCTCCATTGCATCCCTCCTGTTCCCTGTAGCCCCTGCCATAAGCCAAGCCCCAACTCCATTTTTGAGATGACAGATTGTCATATAATTAGGACAGTGAGGCTCTGAAATTGTGTCAATTCACTGATGGCTCAGTCCCCCAGCACCTGACCCAGTACTAAGCTAGAAGCATGTTACACTTCATCTTGCTTTCCCCACGAGTGCTGGTCCTCTTAATGGGCTTGGAGGCCGAGCAGAAACAGGCCTCTCGGGAGGTGCCCTGAGCATCTGACTCTTGGGGAAGAGAGTTTTGAGTTGCCATGTCTTTGCTTGAGAATGCCTGGGTGTTTGTGACAGAAAATATTCGTCGTCAGTGAAGCATCCCAACCATTCTTTGTTTCCCCCATTGTTAGTTTTGTTTGTCTTGGTTTGATTTTTGAACAGGCCAGTGATTTCATTGGCATAGGGAGCTCTGGGTGAGGAACTACCTCAACTAATGCAGGGCAACATTTTTTTTCAGTATGATTCAGGAGGGTTGACTGGACCACTCAGAGTTAAATGACCTGGCCAAGATCACCCACACAGTAGGTCTCACAGATGAAAACTGAGACTAGTATTTGTGATTCAGAGGCTAGTTCTGTTTCCTCTAGGCCACACTGCCTCTCAGCCATTCATTCTCTACTATCCATCAACACTTTTTAAAAAAATATTTTGTATTTATCTATGTATATGTTATTTTTCCAAATCAAATGTAGTCTCCTTGAAAGCAGGAATTATTCCACTTTCTCATTTTTGTATTTCTAGAGCCTAGCACCATGCATGGCACATGGTGGGATAGGGAAAAAGCATGGTTTTACATACATATATATATGTATACACATATGTATATGTATATGTGTATGTGTATATATGTATGTGTATGCATATATATCCATCCATCCCCTATATATATCCCCCACATAGCCTCACAATAACTGCCTTCTTTTGTTGCTTCACTGGGGTGGGGGAATAACCTGGAATATCAGAGATTATGTCAGTGGGGCCACCCCCATCACAGACTGGTTGAGTGTTTGATCTAGCAAAAGTCACTTATCCTCTGTGCCCCACACGGTTATCTTGAAGCTGAGGTATAGATGAATTGTCTGTCCATGTTGGTGGACAGATACTTATAGTGACAGTTCTACTATGAGAAGTGATTCAGCTCTTGCCAATTCAACTGGATACTTGATCTGCATAAAAGGCATATGTCTGTCCCATTGAGCCATTGTCCTTAGTTGTCTTGCCATCTGCACTGTGCTGATCCCCTCTCCTTTCTCCCCTTGGAACTGCACCCCCTGGATTAAAACCCCAGAGACCGTGCTCCCACTTCCCTTCCTATTTCCCCAATGGATCCAATGCACTTAATTTTTCTCATAGTCAAATGTTCATGAGATTTTAAGGAAGCTAGATGGTGTAGTATATAAAGTGTTAAACTTGGAGCCAAGAAGACTTGAGTTCAAATCCTGTCTCAAACAAAGTTATTAGCTATGTTATTCTGGATGAGTCACTTAACCTCTTTCAGCCTCAGTTTCCTCATCTGTAAAATGGGATAGCTAATAGCACCTCCTTGTTGTAAAGATCAAATGAGATAACATATGACTTTGTAAACCTTGAGGTTATATAAATGCTATCTAAGAAATGTGTGTTAAAATTGTGCCTCAGTTTTCCCTTCTATAAAGTGTACTAACATGTGATTCATTGTACTTGTGCCAACTTCCCTGATCCCTCCAATGCTGTTGCCCTCCCAAAATACAGTATATTGACTTTGCATATAGCTTATATCTATGTATGAATGAATAAATGAATGAAAAGTGCGTGGCTATGTGCCAAACACTGTCCTAAGTGCTCCGGAGACCCATATAGAAGCAACAGTAGGGAGAAGAGACAACATGGGAGTTGGTGGCCAGGGAAAGCCACTTTGAGCTGGAAAGGCACAGGGCTGGGGAGCAGGGCCCTGGGGGAGGACACTGCCCTACTCCTCTCAGGAGCAGTGGCAGAAATGATTGACCAGGATTCTGGGGGGGTGGATGGCAGAGCTGTTGAGGTGATCCCTAGGGAGAGGGGATGGAGTGACATGAGCCACGGTTGTGCCCCACATGAAACTGTGGCCCAGTCGAAGCAGTCGCTTATGTGTTTCTGGGAATGGAAGGGTTCAGACGTCTGGGGCATAGCTTCTGATCCAGGCTATGGAAGATGTCTGGAGAGCAGGGACATGTGCTATGTCCCTCAGAGGGATGTGAGCTCCCGTCTACTCTGTCCTTGGGTCATCGCAAGTGCCCAGTACTGTTCTGGGCACATATAGTAGGTACTTAAGAAACCCTATTTAGTTGGTAAAAAAAAGTTGCTCTCAAGAAGATTGTAATCTAACAAGTGGGCAAACCATAAGCCAACTGGTAGGAGAGCAGGGAGTTTGAGGTCAGTCCAGGCGGCGGGGGGGGGGGGCAGCCTCAGCTCACTCTCCATTTTGCTCACAATGTAGCCGTCATGCTATATATATATATATATATATATATATATATATATGTATAGCCTCAATTTCTCAGGTGAAGATACTGAAGTCTAGACGAGGGATGTGATTTTGCCTTAGTCACGTAGGGTATCAGGGACAGATTTGGGACTTAAACCTGGGCAGTGTGATAGGACAGAAAGAACACTGGCTTTGGAATCAGAGGTCCTGAGTTCAAAACCTGACTCAATTGGTTACTGCCTTATGTGTGACCTTAGACAAATTGTAAACTTTTACTTGCTGGTGTCCTCTTCTATGAAATTGAGGTGGGGTCTTTGAACCACTTGACCTCCGAGTTCCCTTTCAGATTCAAATCTATGATCTTGTAATTGAACTGAATCTTGGCTCTTCTTCCTACTACCTGTGTGACCTTGGTCAGGTCATTTATCATCTCTGGGCCTCAATTTTCTATTCTATAAAATGAGACTCAATGGCCCCTAAGGTCTGTCTCAGATATAAATCTATAATCTCATGTCCCATTGAAGAAAGATGTTTTTTCCACTCTAGAGCGTTGCTTTTAGATCTTAATAAACTGTCCCCAGAAAGATTTGCACCCCAGGCATTTGGAAGAAGTACCAGTTAGTCTCTGCTCTCTACTTCTGGCACGTGGCAGATTCCAAATAGTTACGATTTTTATAAATTCTTTGGACAGCTTGTTGGTTGTGTGTTCATTAAGGACTGAGTAATCGTCCCCAGTACGCAACATGGCAGTTTACAAATTGCACACACAATGGGACACCTGCTCCCATCTCTCCCATCCTGGCTCCATTTTTGCTGACTCTTTGGCTACTGTCATGCTGGGTCTCTGATCCAGATGACTGAGAGCTCAGTCTGCTGGGATTCCAGGAAGGAAGAATGGGGGAGATATGAGAATGTTGGCCTCTAAGTCACAAGACTGGGGTTTCAGTCCTGAATCTGCCACTAACCAGGGAGACCACTTACTACGTATGTAAGAGCCCCCAAAGTGGAGCTAGGAGATCTCAATTCAAATCCTATTGTTAGTCAATGATGGGTGTGAGGACTTCTGAGAAACCTGGAATCCTTCATATGAACTGATGTAGAGTAAAATCCACAGAAGTAGGAAAGCAATATGACTGATGACTACAATGAAGGAAACAAAAAAGGAAGGAAGAAATTACAGAGCTAGCAATGATCCTGAGGACTATGGGCAAGGAGGTGAGATTCAGGGCACTGGCCTGGGTACATTCACTTAACTGTTTTTCTTTGTTATAAGGAAGAGTTCAAAGGTAAGGATGGGGTGGGTGAGAGGAGGTATATCCAGAAAAAAACTATGATATAAATGCAGAAGGCATCAATAAAAGTTTTTAAGAAAAAAAATCAAATCACCTGGAAGGGAAACATGCATTTAACAAGCACCTACTGTGTGTCAGGCACAATGTTAAATGTTTCACAAACATTATCTCTTTGATCTTCAAAATAGTCCTGGAAGGTAGGAGCTATTATTCTCATTTCACAGTTGAGGAAACTGAGACAGAAAGCAGGTAAGCAATCTGCCTAGGGGTCACACAACTAATACGTGTCTATGGCAGGATTTGATTCACTGTGGCTATGCATGTGTGTATGTATGTGAATACACACATAGGCATCTCACTTAGGACACACCATTGGATCTTTGTGAGTATCAGTTGCCTCATCCATACAATGGGCAAGATATTGCTGCCTTTGTGCTGTCTACATGAGCTCTGAGGTTTCTCTCAGTCCTGTGGCTTAAAGGCATTGTCTAAAAAGGATGCAATATAAGAGTTGTTTTTTTCTACTCTCCACCCCTCATGGCTGTGAGATCTCACTACTAGCTGTGATGCCTTCAGCAAGTCACTTTACCTCTCTGAGTCTCAATCTTTCTATCTGCAAAATGGGGGTGTTAACACTGGACTTATTTCTTTCACAAGGCTGTGGTGGGGAAAGCTTTTACTGAATTATGAATAACCTGGGGCTGGGTCAGAGATTCACTAACAGAGGGAACTCTGGGGTGAGGAAATTCCCTCTTACCAGCACAAGTAAGCATCTTCTGTGCAACTTAAGAGAATTAGCTAGACAATGGGGAGAAATATGAGTGCCTTGCCTCTGAAATTCCCTACTGTCTACCCAACTATATCTTGTTTGTATATAGTTGTTTGCAGGCTCTCTTTCCTGTTAGAATGTAAACTCCTTGCGGGGAAGGATTATTTTTGTTTTTCTTTGCATCCCCAGAGCTCAGCACAACACCTGGCATACAGTAGGTGCTTAATAAATGTCTGTTGATGATGCTGACTGAGAGTCTAAGGTACTTATCCAGTGTTGCACCATGTATCAGAGGCAGTACTTGAACTCAGGTATTCCTGGTTTCAATGTCAGCTTTCTAGCTACAATGCAACAGTCTCTCTCATACATCATAAATGGCTATAGAGACCTAATTGCTCTTCATTACTCTTGAGATTAGACTTTTGGGAGTCTCGGGGCTGCCTGAAGGCTGGGCAAATTGTTCTCTTTGGTTTAGGGCTCCCGCTAAAAAGAAATAAGCAAACAACCACAAGAACAATGAGATGAGTTACATTGATACAGTCAACGATGTATGTTTACAGTTTCCAAAGCATGTTCTTCATAACCACCACCATGTCTGTGAGTCTCTAGTGAAAGCATTGTTATTGTGTTTTTACAGGTGACTTGTCTGGGGGCACACAGTTAGTAGATGGCAGCCAGGATTCAAAACCAGGTCTTTGGACTCCAAATTTAGTGCTTTTGGGGGCTTTCCCATTTCTATTTGGCCTGGGATTATGAATACATCAAGTTGATGAGCCCCCAAAGTGCCAGGCACTGTGCTAAGCACCAGTAATACAAATACATGTGGAAAGGGAAACTTTCCCTGCCTTCATGGGGCTTACATTCTAGTGAGGGAAGACAACACAGAAAAGGAAGCTGAAAAGCAGGAGTGGGCAGGGACAGAAGGAGATTCTGAGAGGGTCCTGGGGGAGATGATGGCAAAGTCCAGAGGAGTGCCAGGTCAGAAATGAAGAGATTGCTGGCTGGAGCACTTTCTTTCTGGGAGGAGTCTCTCACCCTGCCATGGGAGGGAGGGGGCCCAGGAGCACAGAGTCCTAACAAAATGGGAGTTTCAGGGGCTGAAGGGATCTTCCAGGATGAAGAGGATCCCGGGGCTTGATGCAAAGTCCAGTGTAGTGGAAAATGCCAGGGAGATTCTTCGCTTCTGAAAGCTTTCCTGATGCTGTTGATTTATAACATTGTAGGGTTTTAAATGTTTGTTGCTTGACAGACTTATTTATTCATTAAAAATGTATTAAGGAGAAGCCTTGTGTAGAGAGGCCTGTGCTCATTTGCTAAGGGATGTAGAAATGAATGAGATGAGCTCCCTGCCCTCATGGGGTTTACATTTTAGTAAGGGAAATGGTAGGCACTGATGTATGATATGAATAAGAGGCTAAGTGCATGAGAAGACAAAAATGAGATTATAAAGTAATGCAGTCATATAGTATTAGTGCTAGGAGCCCTTTGTCTGGCACATAGTGAGTGCTGAATGACTGATGAATGAATGCAAAGGGGATACTACGTAGAACACAGAGTCTTAGAGCTCGAAGACACCTTAGCACACACACTATCTGAGCTGGAAGGAACCTTGGAATGCAGACTATTGGAGCTCAGAGGGACCTTAGAATACAGAATGTTAGAGCTCAAAGAGACAGAAAACGTCAGAGCTTAAGGGGACTTTAGAACAGGGAATGTTACACAGAACATAGTCTATAGGAACTGGAAGTGACTTTGGCACGTGGAACAGCAGAGCTAGTGGGAACCTTCAAACATATATGTTTGAACTACAAAAACAGTAGAATATAGATTTCATATGAAACACAAAGCATCAGAACTGAGGGGGCCTCAGGGCACATATTGTTACAGAGTTTGCAGAACTGGAAGGGACTTTAGAATATTAAAGACAACATATTAAAGTTGGAAAGGACCTTAGTGACTATGTCATAGGGTAGCTAGATGGTGCAGTAGATAGAGAACTCTGCCTCTGATGAAAAGAGATTCATTTTGCTGAGTTAAAATCCAGCCTCAAACATTTACTAACTGTGTGACCCTGGGTAAGTCACTTCACCCTGTTTGCCTCGATTTCCTCATCTATGAAATAAGCTGGAGAAGGCAATGGAAAATCACTCCAGTATCTTTGCTACGAAAACCCCCAAATCAGGTCACAAAGAGTCAAACATGACTGAAATGACTGAACAAGACTATCTAATCCAGGGGTCCTTTGCCATCTTTGTATTAGGGACCCCTCTGGCAGTCTGGTGAAGCCTGCAGACGACTCCTTCAAATAATGCTTTAAAATGAAAAAATAAAATACATAAGAAACCAGTCATATGGAAATACAGTTATCAGAATCCTAAAAAAAAAAAAAAACCGAGAAAAAAAGAAATCAAGTTCATGAACCCAAGTTTGAGAAATGCTAGTTTGTCCAACTCCCTCATTTTACAGAGATGGAAACTTTTATCCAGAAGTGTTTATATGCTCAGCTCCATAGCATATCATTTTTGTGGTCAGGAACCAACCCCAGGTCCAGCCTCATCCTCATTATGTTATATATATATATAGTCTCCATCCTCTGCTATGACTAGCAGAGTATATTGCCTATGTCATTGGAGTCTCACAGCCACCAAATGCTATTGGGACTACAGGTCTTGTTGTTGTTGTTGATCCTGCTGTTCCTGCTTCCTGAATGAAGACAGTAAGAATTGGGGAGAATGTGATTATCCCTGGTGGCATAGGTAGATCCAATATTCAAAGCCAGGTCTTTTAGCAGCAAGCCATCTACCACACCTGAACTGAGTGGTGCCTTCCCCCAGGGGAAGGTTAAGTGAATCTACCTGCTCAGAGGAGGTGGAAACCAGGTCAGACTTTTGACTGATGCATATCTACCCATTGACTCCAGGGAGCTTAAAATAATTTTTCTGCATCAGGGTCCAGAAACCATCAACATATTCCTAAGGCTTTGCTTATAACTTGTGTTTGGGGTTTAGCTTTTCCCTTTGGATTCATCCTTTTCTGGAGTAGACAGAGAGACAAGATAATCTGCACTGTCTTTTTCTCAGTGACAGCTTTGGGGGCACTGTGTATCAGGATGATCTTTGTAACCCAAATGCCACCTTCATCATGATGCCTCTCTCATACCCCCAGTTCTCAGGATGACTCCCTCAGAGAGCTTAATTCTTCTCTCATGAGAATAGCAATGTAGCACCCTATGCATCATTGGCACTTAACAGATGCTTAGTGAATCAGAACTGGGGGCAATGGAGTGGCAGTTATAAAGACACACATTTGGACTTGAGGTGGCTGGGAACAAAGCTTCCTCACAGCAGGAGCTGTCCAACAATGAAACGATGGGCTTCCACTATGAGTCTGTCTAGCAGTGTCTCCATGATCTCTTGTAGGACAAGATCTCTCTCTTCTTGTAGATCCCTCTCTCTCTCTATAAGAGAGAATTTCCCTTTTCAAACTTTGGCTCATTGAGACAGCTGCTATGGTCAGTGAATCGAATAACCGACATTTATGTGGCCCAAACCACAGCAGTGAAGTGCAAAGCTGGACAGCTAGGACCTGAGTGTGAATTCTGGCTTTGATGCTCACTAAATATACGACCTTGAGTGACACATTTCTAGTCTCTGAGTCTCAGTTTCCCCACCTGTAAAATGAGACTAATTCTCTCACTGAGTATCTTGCCGGGTTGTTGTCATCAAAGCCATTTTTCAGGCTTAAAGTGGATGTAAATGTGAGCTCTTACAATCATCTCAGGCGTCCCTTGTGACACTGAGCATTAGGGATTTCCCTGAGATTGTGGCAGCTCAGAATGAGAGCTACGCTGACAACTCTAATGAGCTAGTCTGGGTGAAGGATCATTTAATGGAGAGGAATGTCTGCCTTAATGAACTTATCTCCTTATTCCATGGAGGAGTGGCAGAGCAACTCAGCAGGGTCTACTTAAGCCCCATTTAGCTTTCTGGGTGACAGATTAGCTCAGGACAGCAGGAGCTCTCCTGCCTCACCTGAATGCCAACGGGAAGCTTGTTTCCACCTCAGGACCCTCTGGTTCTGGAGAGTGAGACATCAGTTGTTTTCTCTCTGAGATTCACTTATCCACCACTCCTCTGAGTGAGTGACTCATGTTGCGGTGTGCTAGAATTCTGACTTTAGGGAATGGAGGGGAAAGGTATGGACCATATAACATAGATTGGAGCTGGAAGGGACGTTAGAAGTCCTTAATTTTGAGCCCTTCATTTTACAGATGTGGGAACTGAGTCACAGGAAGTTTAAGTGACTTATTCAGGATCACACAGCTAATAAAAGTCTGAGGTAGGACATGAACCTAGGCCTTCCTGATTGCAAACCTATTGTCTAATAACAATAATGAACATTCATAGTTATCATTTAGGTTTGTGATACATATAAAGCACTTTATATATATATCATCTAATTTTATCCTAACAATAATCCTGTACAAAAGATTCCCATTTTACAGGTGAAGATACTGAGGCTAAGGAGACAAGGTGACTTTCCCAGGGCCTTAAAGGTGACTTGTCCAGATACTTCCAACTCCTAAGTATCTTAGGCAGTATTTGAATTCTCAGATTTTCCTTCTTCTGAGTCTTGCAGTCTTACCTACTTATCTAACAGCCCTATCTACTCTATCATATGTTCTCTTTTCAAGTCAGCATTGGATTGCCCAATAGCTTTACTGACAATGTCCTCAGAAGGGTCCTGGATCTCTGGGGGTGTCTAATATTAGGAGAAAAAAGTATTTAGCCCGAGTCTTTTCCTTCTGAATGGAGAATTTTTCCTTCTGTGACTTGGGTACCCTTAGATAGCAAAGTGGTACAGCGGCTAAAGTCATAAGACTTGAGTTCAAGTTCCATCTATATCATTTTTAGCAAGTCATTTAATGTTTCCGTATCTCAGTTTCCTCATCTGGGAAATGAGAGGGTTGGATTCAGTGGCCTACAAGGTCCCTTCCAGCTCCAGTCTGTGTGACCCTGTAAGGTTTTGTCCTTTTCTGATTGCCTCAACTGTAAGTAAGCTGTAAGAGCATCTAACCATCCTCCCCCAGTCACCTGGTATTGATTGATTGTTCTGCGCCTGTGGCTTCATTGCTGGGAGAACTCCTGGTGTGGATATTTCCTCTACTGATGCTTTGTATCTATATTCCCTCCTTGGCTTGGCATCTTGGAATCCTCATTTCCTGTAAGATTTAGCTCATGAGTTCACAAGGTCTACAAACAGAGATCTTTCTTGACTTTCCTAGCTGCTGGTGTCTCTGCCCAGCCCAACTCCGATCATGTTGTGTGTGTGTGTGTGTGTGTGTGTGTGTGTGTGTGTGTGTGTGTGTGTGTTGTGATAGGTAGATAGACAGACAGACAGATAAATAGTCTCTCCTGGCTAGGCTGTGAGCTCCTTGGTATTAGGGAATGTTTTTGTTTTTCTTTTATCTCCTTGGTCTTAAAATTGTGCTTAGAACATGACAGACACTTAAATGCTTATCAATCCCTCTCTCTATCCATCATATCTATCTTCTTTTCTCTTTCTTCTTTCCTTTCTTTATTTCATCCTTTTCTTTCTATTCTCTCTCTTTCTCTCTTCCTTCCTTCTCTTTCTGCCTGCCTTCATTCTTTCCTTCCTTTCCTTCTTTCTCTTCTTCAGAGTAAGGAGGGCCTGTATTTCTATCCTGTTCTTAACTGTCTGTGTGATTCTGACCAGATCATGTAACCTCTCAATGCCTGATGCAACTCCCTTAAATACAATTTTCAGAGGAGCAGGTACTTCCCCCATTGGTGGAGGGGGAGTTTGCTATACCAGTACAATGACAGGCCAGGTCTCCAAAACACAACAACACTAATACCACCACCGAAAGTGATGGCCCTGTGGAGACAGAGACACACAGGAGGCAGTTATTGCCCTTAAGGAGCTAACATTCTCCTGAGAGATGTGCTACATGCACAGACATAGAGGAGAGACTCTCCAGTGGAAGGAGGATGACCTATGGAGCTAGAGGACCCTGCCTCAGTCCTCCCCTCCCATTTCCCCTGGTTTCTTGCTACCTGTGTGATATTAGGCTAATCCTGATATGAATGTCCATTTCTTCATCTGTCACATGAAAGGACTGAACTGAATGCCCTCTGTGGACTCCCGTAATTCTAAATCTAACTGGGGATCCTGGGCTCATAGCTGGATGACGTTGGCAAATCATATCCCTTTTCTGAGCTTTGGTTTTCTCACTGTAAAATCCAGTTATTGTACAAAGTGACCTTTAAGGTTTCTTTGAGTTCTGAATCCTATTATCTTAATGATAATTCAAGGTCGAGGGCAAGGGAGACATCAAAAAAGAAATCTACAAAAATTTGAGAAGAGGGAATATTGTGAGTGAAAGCTCAAGGAAGGCTTCATGAAAGAGCCTTGAAAAAAGATAGACATTTGGAGAGGGAGAGATAAAGTAGGAGGGTGTTTTGGACAGCTTAGAGAACTCAAGGGGATACCTGAAAGTGGGACAAGCAATGTTGAGGGTGGAGAGCGGTAAGCCATCCAGTTGGGTTGAAATGTTGAATTTGTAGAGGGTTGTCCTCTGAAATAGGGTCAGAGAGAGAGAGAGAGTTGCGAGTCAAATTGTGGAGGATTTTGAATGTCAACCCAAGGAGCTGTTATTTTCTTCTGCTCAGTGTGTGGTAGAATGACCTGGGGTGTGACCTGGTCAGACCCATACCTTAGGAAGATCATCTTGGTAGTTGTGTGGAAGCTTGATAGGGGAGAGAAGGGGAGGGGCAGGGCAATGAACAGGTTATTAAAATAGGCAAGGGTTAGAGTCCTAGAATGAGGAGTAGTTTTGGCCAAGGTCACATACATAGTGGTCAACGTGAGAATTCAAACCCCTTGTTCCTTATGGTGACAGATTACAGAACTATAGTTCTAGGCAAGAGGATGGTGTCAGCTTAGTCGGTCTGAATAAGATGATCAGAGACACTGAAGGACAGACTGGCGACTGAGATAACGAGCCTAGAAACAGAAAGCATGACCACTGGCATGGAAGCTCCTTAAATGCAGGGGCTGGTTTTTTGCTTGTTTTTTCTTTTTATATCCTGTGCACTGGCACATTATGTGGCCCTCAGTGGGCATTTAAGAAATTCTTGCTGAATTAGTTTGAATTGAATTGATCCAAAGAGTTAACCTAAGGGAAATGGCATTCTTTGAGAATGAGTGTCTTTTAATCATTCCATGTAGCTACATGACCATGCTCCCTTAGATCCTTACAAGGTCTGCTGCCTCTGGGTCCTAAGAGATTTTTAAAAAATGAAGTCAATGAGGCAGTTAGGTGACTCATTGCATAAAGTACTAGACTTGAAACCAAGAAGACCTCAATTCAAATCCTACTTGGACATTTACCAACTGTGTGGCCATGGATAAGTCATTTAATCTCCCTTTCAGTTTCCTTCTCTATCCAAGGGGATAACAATAGCACCTATTTCACAAGGTTGTTGTGAGTTTCAAAGTGTATGCAAAGTGCTTTAAACCTTAAAGTGTTATAAAATGCTAGCTAGTAATATCAAGATGCATTTATTAAGCACCTATAATGTACCATGCACTATACTAAAGAAATAATCACTCTTTGCCATCCCCTTGATGACAGAATCAGATTCTATAAGTTACAGTTTGAGAGATTTGGAAAGAAGTGAATTTGGAGGGGGTGGAGGAGGGTCAGATCCTAGATTAAGTATTTCTTAGCTGTGTGACAATGATGAAGTATCTTAATATTTCTGAACCTTACTTTCCTCATCTCTAAAATGGGGATATTATATATTCACTTCCTACCTCTGGTTTGCATGAGGAAGCCTGAGGGTAAACTTTAATGTGTTACTGATATTGAGCTGGAGTTAAGGGAAGAGAAAGTCATTAACAGCAGTATTAGTGGCAGAAGTTAATTTGTTAATTCACTCAACTTCTTTTTTAAATGCTTAGGACATACAGAACATGTGCTGGGCTCTGGAAGAGACACAAAAATGAATTGTGTGTGTATATATATATATATGTGTGTGTGTGTGTGTGTGTGTGTGTATACATATACACATACACATACATACTTTTAATATATGTACACATATATCCATTCATGTACACATATATCCATTCATGTATATATAGTATGCCTTATATGTATGTATGCATATATACATATACACACAAACCATATATATATATATGTATACACATACATATTGCACATACTTGTACATGTCATCAGTAGAACCCATGATGTCATTTTAAAGATAGTTCCTGGGAAGTAAATCCCTTCTACAAAGGAAGGTTGGAAACTTGTTTGTGACTTACAGCCTTGGAGGGTTACTGAAGGGACTTATTCAAGGTCATGTGGCCAGGACAAATCAGGGGAAGGACTTGAACCCAGGGTTCTAATTCCAAATCCAAAAATCTAATTAATGCCCACACCTTCTGGTTTAATCATAGGGTGTGGAGAAAAATTGTTTCTTTATATACTAGGCAGTGGGTCTATAATAAAAGTTTGCTCCTTGTTTGTTTGTTAAATAACACACTGGCCCTGGTATCCAAATTGATGACAATTCACATCTAACCAGATCTACCCCCTACCAAACTGCATACTGGGTCATCTCCCTGACCTGTCACTCTGATCTTCCACTCTCTACCTCTAAACAGGATCTCCAGCTTCCACCCTGAGAATGTGCTCTCCTCAGCGGTAAACAATAATCAAATAAGACAACTAAGAAAGAGTATGTCAAATAATTGATGCTCCCCTCACCATCCTTGTAGCTTCTCAGACAAAAACACCTGTCCCTGGCCAACCCTTTGTCAGTCTTAACATTCTCTGTTAGGATGAAAGCTCTTTGTGGGCAGGTCCTATCTTGCTTTTTGTATTTGGATCTCCAGTGCTGACTATGGTGAGGAACACTTAATAAGCTCTTGACTAATGGTTTTTCATCCACTCATTCATTAGCTAGGCCTGCCTTGGATGTTGTTGCTGTGCTCCTTTGTGAAGGTAGGGGGATGGAGGAAGTGACCTCTTAGCATTTTCTTCCAAATGCAGGAGTCATTAGCTCCAATTCTCTGCCTTGCGTTCATTCCAGGTTTCCATTATAGCCACGTTATGCAATTCCTCATCTGTATTTGTCAGCAAGCCAAAGGCACAGGAAAACATCTCCCACTGATGAGATTTTGTTTACCCAAGTACAGTGTGTTTTCTGGGATTGGTCGTGAGCTCATGCACCAGCAATCAGGCACCCGACACATACCGTGCAGCAGCCCGTGGCATTTGGATGAATTATGAGACCCTGAGATAGTCTCAGTGGCGAGCAAATATTAACACTTTGAATCAATTGTGCCTTCTTGATTACTGGGGGAAAATGTCCCTTTCCCAGGAAAGAATTATTGGAATGGGCAACAGTCTGGCATGGGTGATTGAGTAGGGGCAGATGACATAAATGAGTTTAAAGCAAAGATGGATCTGTGCTTGGAAACAGACAAATACATTGGAGGAAGGTGGTGGAATAACAAGGCACACCTAGCTGTGGTGGAGGAAGGAGCGAAACAGTGAGTGACTGTCTCAGTTCATGGGATCCATGAAGGCACTCCAATTATACTTGCTATGGACTGGAGGGCCAGCCGTGTAAATTCTAATAAATGCAATAGAGGGGAAAGCTTTCATTCTTTCAGCAAACATTCCATAGAATGGCAAGGTTACAAGGAAACTCTGACATTCCCTAGACTAAGCCTTGGGTGAAGCAGGGACCCCTCCATCACAACCTCAGCAACACTCCAAGCCATCCTCTACATGCAGTGAAGCTAAAGCCCAGGGTTGAGTGCACCATTCCCTCCCTCAGTAAACTCCTTTAGGTAGGTCTTTATTACATCCTAGATCAAATAGAAACTGCTCTACCTGACATTCAATGCTCTTCACAGCTTGACCCTTCCCTCTCTTCCAATCTTTCACTCATTATTCCCTTCCATATACTCTGAAGACTAGCCATACTGGCCTTCCTGTTGTCCCTTACATACACCCTGATGATACCCCATCTCTTGCTCCTTTGCATTGGCATTGCCTGAGCCTGGAATGCCTTTCCTCCTCACTTTCACCCTTGGAATCCCTGGTTCACTTCCCAACTCAGACTAAGTTCCTCCTTTGATATGAAGCCTCACCAGGTACCCTGAGTTTGTTTACCCTGATGTGTGTATATTGTCTGCCCTGTTAGAATGCAAACCCCTCGAGGCTAGGGATTTTTAAACTTTTGTCTTTGAATCCCAGTGTCTGGACCAATTGATGGATTGGTTGTCTAGTCAGCTCTATAGGACCTCAGGTGATCAGGAGCTCCTTCCTCTCAAGGCTTCTCAATCGAATAATTCAGAAGTTCTTCCTCATGTAGACCCACAACCTGCCTCTCTTTTGCACATGTTAGGTATCACTTATGAATCAAGCTCCAAACTGGTCCAGGCATCAGCAAATTACCAGTGGTGGGCCAGATCTTACCTACCACCTGTTTTTGGTATTGAGCTAAGAGTGCTTTTTCTAAGTATTTGAATTAAGGTTTATTGTATTCCAACAACATAAAGAACATCCTTGGCCCATAGGCTATACTGGACCATGGTTTGCTAACCACTGCCTTACCCCATTGGAAATCGAATTGGCAATGTGGCTCTGAAGTGAGAATCCTTATCCCTACTTAACTTTGCAGGTTAAGTTCTCAGAGGGGAAAGCTCCTCCTCTCCTCAGGGTTTTATGGGTAATTATAAGGGGTTGGCAGGGATTGGGGGGGCCTTCTAATAACATTTGAAGGTACCCATCAGGTGTATTTCCTAATATCATGTAACCAGTTAATGACCTTCCCAATACCAACCAAACATTTTGCATAAATTAGCTTTTATAAAGAGATATACCCTGAGAAGGTCTAGCAAGGCTTGAAGTATAATGATAACCCTCCACTCCTCCCTCCTCATCCCACATCTGAGACATGCTCTTCCACAAATACATACAGAGGTCAGGGAATAGCTATTCTTATCTCAACTTATAGAACACACGGGCTGAAGGCCTAACACAGACCCTGGCTAACTGGCTGGCTGGATGTCTTTGCCTTTCTTCGTGCAGTTTCCTTTAGGCATATATAGCTGTCTGCTGGATTCCATGTAGAGACTCGAGCTGCCCTCAACCAATCAACAAATATTTATTAAATATATACAATGTGACAGGTGCTGTGTTATGTTCTGGAGGAACCACAGCATGACCTTGTATACTTGGAATTATACATACATTAGAATATAGACACTAAACAAATATTGTAGTGAGGGAGAAAACAAGTGTGTGTACATACACACACACACACACATATATATATACATACGTACATATGTATGTATGTACATATGTATGTATGTATGTATGTATATGAGGCAGCTTGGTAGACCAGTCGATAGAGCACTCCAAGCCAATAACGTGCTTTTTATTGTCATCTGCTACTTTTACCAGCACCGTGGGGGGATATCTTCTTCTTGGTGCTAAAGAGTTTTATGACAGGATGACCAATGAGCAAATAATAACAGTTTGTGTCTTGGTGCAACCAGTGACATTGGGGGTGATTATTACAAATATTACTAGAGAAATGGAGAGCTCTGAGGAGGCAGCTGTGGAGCAGTGGGATGAGCACTGGGGCTAGCGTCATGAGATGTGGTCTTGAATGTTGGCTCTACTCCATATGATTTGGGCAAACAGGATTCAGTCCTTCAATGTCTCTGGACCTCTGCTTCCTCATCTGTTGGGTGAAGGTGTTGCTGTACTAGAGGACCTTCAAGATGCTATCCAATCTTAAATACAGCTATCCTATAACATTAGGATGTAGACTGTAGGAGCAGGAAGGGAGTTTAGCTGATGAAATGTTAGAGGTAGAGAAAAACTTAGAACTTTAGAGCATTGGAGTTAGAAAGGATGTTAGAACTTGGAGTGTCAGAATACAGAAGGTTAGAACTGGGCATCAGAACATAGACATTTGGCACACGCAGCATAGAATGTCCAAGATGGGAAGGAACAGAAATCATAAGCTGTCAGAACACACAATGTTAGCGCTAGAGAGACTATGGAACGTGGAATTTTGTAATGTGGAATGTAAAATGTTAGTGAATACAAGGGTGGTAGAGCGCTGTAGCACATTGGGTTCTGGAGCTCCTCTGCCAAGCTCCCTTTGCCCCCAATGCTGGTGGGTCAGGTCCGTTGACTGAGGCTATAGCTCTCCTCACAATTTGAGAGGTCACCCTAAATTACCCCAGTTTATGCTGTGAGACAGAGTCCCTATTTAGTGCATTCTTCCCAGTATCAACTGGCTGGTTACCTCCTCAATATCATCTAACTAGTTAATTGCTTATTGATATCATTAGTAATTAATAAACAACAATTAGCCTTTATAGAGTAATTTCCATCAAGAAGATATAGCAAGGATTTAAGTTACAAATGTCCCCCTGGCTTGAGGCATGCTGTTCCTTCTAGTTCCTCCGTCTCTGGGGAGAGTGGTCTCAAACAGTATTTCTCAGATCAAACTACCCACTGTCAGAGCTGGCAGGGACCTCAGAGTATAACATATAAGATCTTGGAAGGAATTTAGGATCCAGAACATAGAAGACCTGAGTTGAAATCCTTCTCACATACTCCCTAGTTGTGCCACTCTGGGCAAATCATTTAACCTACATGCCTCAGTTGCTCCATCTGTAAAATTCGGGAAATAATAGCATCTATTTAACAGAATTGTTGTGAGGATCAAATGAGTCGAGTTAAGCTATTTGCATACCTCAAAGTGTTATATAAATGCTTGTTTCTTATTATCAATATTATTTTACTGTAGAATAAACTGGGGTCCAGAAAAGGATAGTAAGCTGTCTAGGGTCACCAGCGATTCAGTGCCACATTTCTTTTCCGCAGTGTGCTTAAGGTTGCTTAACCTATGACATGGACAGCCCTTTGTTAATGTTACAGGCTGATGCTTGTAAAGGGCGAATCTGTGTGATTTTCCCATGTCATGTGTCTGTCTGGCCTGGTGATGATAATGCCAATAATTCCCATTTATGTATTGCTTTATGGCTACAAAGCATTTCACATACTTTGTCACATTTGCCTCTAATAAGGTAAAAATGAATTTTTTTAAATCTATTTTTTGTTCATTTCCACATCCTTGCCAGCCTCAGACATCCACAGGCTAACAATGGAGCGAGTGGTTTTTGATTCTGCCTGGCCCACATTTTGCTCAAGGCTTTTCTCATTAGTATCTTCACCAGAGGGCAGCCTGGGAGGGGCACCATGTCTTCCTTGCAGTTTAATAGCACTTCTGGGAAAATGTACAGCAGGGTTAGAGGTTGGTAATAATAGCCAGAATGAAAGATTTTCTGGAGGCCTGAACTTCTGACGGACCTTTTCTTCTTTGGAGCAGAAGGGGCCTTGACCAGTATGCTTGCTCCTCTTGCCAAAGGACCCTTTGTTAGCAGACTGACGTTGCTTCTGAGATCCTGGTGTCCTCCTGACATGAAGACCTGGGTACAATTTTGGGGTTTCTGTCAGTCACTCTCTATGGCTTTTGCCCCATTCTAAACCCTGCAACATTAGAACCAAAATTTATTTTGCTTTATAAATAGAGAGTTCAGATCCTCTCCAAACACTCAGGCTCATTAGGATATAAAATAGAGAAAGGATTTTATTAATACATACAAATTCAGGAAGGACTCATTCCCAAGCCTATAGACATTCAAGTAAGCTCAAGCCTCTCTTTTCACGAGGGACTTGTGTAGTCTTCCCTCCCTCCCTCCCTCTCTCTTTCCCTTCAACTCTCTTTCTTCCTCTCCTCTGCCTTCTATTCTTCCCTCCTTCTCCCTCTCTTTCCTCCCTTTCTCTCCTTTCTCTCACTCTTCTACTTCTGTACCTCTTGGGGTTTCTGGGGACTCATGTGACTCTCTCTCTTCTCTTCCTCCCCCATTCCCCCAGCATGGCTCCTGTACAGTCCATATGACTCACAGTACCAGTGAGGTCTGGGTTTGTTCTTCCATGACATGGGGCTGTTCATGATCATTCATCAATTCTAGTTCCATCGTTAGACATTGCTTTCATGGTTCCTGCCATGCTAACCTTACTGTTGCCTTCAGTGACCCATTCGTCTATAGCTAATTCTATGTCCCTATCTGGCACCACCCATGCCCTTCTGGAGAACCACATGAATTCAGTCTGTCAGTCAATCAACAAACACTTACTGAAGGAACCATTGTTTGTCAGGCTCATTTCCCAGTCTAGATGGTGCTGGATGTTCCTGTTTTATCTGACCTGTCTTTGCTTCTAGGATTACATCATCTCACTCTCTGTGCCTGTTTTCGTGCTGCCTGCAAGGTCCATCCTCTATGGGTCCATTTGCTCCTACACTCAGGGATTTTTCCATGCAGAAGTGGTGAAGGGCTTATCTAATTCCACTTGGCATATCTATACTAGACTTCTTTGGGGGCTCCTGCAATCACTCTGGCTCCTGCTTCTATCTTTCTTCACTGTTTAAATACCTGGTTTCTATGACTATTTTCATGGTTATGGTCATTGTCAAGACCACCCCTCTGGTTCTGACCATGGCCTTATCCTGATGGCAACAGTGCAGCACAATGTATAGAGAATCAGGCTTGGATTCTGGAAGGGGCAATAGCACCTACATTGCTAGGTTACTGTGAGCATCAAATGAAGTAACAATATACATGTATTAAGCACTTTCTGTATACAAACAACTGGGAGTACAGAAATAAAAGCTGATCTTAAGGAGTTTACATTTGGGGGGTCAGAGATAGGATATAAACATGTACATCTAAAAAAAGTAGTGGAGGGTAGATGACATAGGTAGCTGGGATTAAGAAAGACCTCCTGTGCATAGTTGGTGACACTATAATTGTCTTGAAGGAAAATCTCTCCTTCTCTTTCCCTCCTTCCCTCCCTCTCTCCCTTTCTCTTTCCCTTCAACTCTCTTTCTTCCCCTCCTCTGCCTTCTATTCTTCCCTCCTTCTCCCTCTCTTTCCTTCCTTTCTCTCCTTTCTCTCACTCTTTGTGTATGTATGTATACACACACATGCACACATATACATGTATACTTAGATGGCTATATCTATTATATATACATACATGTATATGTACGTGTGTGTGTATATATATATATATATATATATCAAGAGAGAGGGAGAGAGAGTATATGTTGCAGACTTTAAAGTACTTTATAAATGTCAGCTTAGTAATATTACTATTATGCTTACTAGGAAGTAGTACATTTAATACCATTGAAATTAGATACTAAAAGGGAGCTTGTTTTGTTGAAAATGATATGAGAAAAGTACCTGTAAATGTCCAAAAGGACTATTTTAATGACACTGCCATGGGCTGCCTTGGAAGTAGTAAGTTCTCCATCATTGGAGGTATTCAAGGAGAATCTTTGTCATTATAGAGGGGTTCTTGTTCTGGTCCAGGTTGGACAGGATGTCCTTTGAGGTCACTTCCAACTTGGATTTTCCATGTGTGTGTCTCTTAATATGTGAGATGGGTTGGTCTAATCTTTCTCTAGTGCTCAACCAGCAGCAGGATTGTCCATCTCTCAGGACAGTGTCAAGGAAGAAGGAAAAGGGCAGGAGATGAAATGCCTGAAAATCCAAAGCTTTTATTCTGGAAAAGACCTTCAAAGCTGTGCCTCACTAAATGCTGACCTGAAATTATGCATGTGTGTGTGTGTGTGTGTGTGTGTGTGTGTGTGTGTGTGCATACAAGGGTATATGATGTCTCTTATGTATGCGAATGTGTATCTATTTGTATGGACGTACAGTGTACATATATGTATATGCATGCACTGTGCATGCATACACACATATACACTGTACACACATGTATATGGACACACACGATGTACTATATGAATATGTGTGCATGCACTGTACGCACATGTATGTGCCCATTCATTTATGTGCACTGCATTTACATGTATGTGTATATGCACATACATGAGTAAAGGAATTGCTGTGGTATTGATGATAGGGAGGAATGCTGGACCAGGATCTGCAGGACTGGAATTCCCAAGAAGTCAGCATTTGCCTTTTCCACCATCTGGGTCTTTGTTTTTTCACCTTTAAAATGAAAGCTGTTGGCCTGGATTGTAAGATCATAGATTCAGGTCTGGGAGGGGCCCTGGAATTCATAGAATCAAACCCATTCATTTTCCTAGATGTGTTAAATGAACAAAGGGATCATGTGACTTGCCCAAAGCCACATGACTCGTTTATGTGGTGCTTGGATTTGAATCCAGTGCGTCTGATGTTACTTGTCTGATACTGGACAAGTCCCCTCTGCCCTCTGGGCCTCAGTTTCCTAATATGTAAAATGAAGTGCTTGAATAAAAGTCTCCTAAAGTCTCTTCTCGTTCCAACAATCTGTGTTTCTTAAATTCTATAAGACAATTATTCATGGCAATTTAAAGCAAATTTATACAAAATGGAAGGTTAGGAACTCAGCCAAGGTGGAAGGTTTAACTCTCCAGAGCTGTCTTTCTGTGTGGTTGCCTCTCATGAAATCTCATTATCATAGGGGAGAAAATCTACATGACCAGTAATGAGGGGAATTTCAAGTGGAAGGGCTCAGGGGACTAGAAATGGCTCGGTGCCTGTCACTTGGCTCATCAAGTAAGATCTGGCTGCTGTGAACCAAACCATTCCTGAGCAGGCAGATTTCTACCTGGGGAGCTCACATTGGCTTATGCTTTGGGGACCTTAATTCTTATGGCCTTCACAGTGATTCTGGGAGGTAGGTGCTGCTGTTATCCCATTATACAGATGGGGAAACTGAGGCAGAGAGATTAGGTGACTTGCCTAAGGTTGCACAGCTAGTGATTGGGAGAGGTGGAATAATAGCACTGATGAGAAAAATAATAACAAAAGTAATAGCTTTTAGAACATGCTCTAAAGTTTGCAAAACAATTTGGATATTTCCTTTGATCCTTACAACATTTAAATCAGTCAACTTCCAACTCTGAGATTCAGAGTCAACTTGGATCATAGAAGAAACAAAGCCAATGCTATTAGGGATGAGGAAACTCAGACATAGAGAAGTTAGACGATTTGCCCAGGGTCACCGAGCTAGTAAGTTGTGAGGCAGGATTTGAACACAGGTCTTTCTGATTCCAGGTCCAGTGTTCTATCCATAAAGCCCTGTCCCTCATGTCACAGCTGGAATGTGAAAGTCATGTCTATTCTCAGACTGATTTCAAGCCATGGGGCCTCTGCCACATGCAGCTTCTTTCTCTTCATTTGGCCTTAAGCTGATAAAGCTGGGTACATGAGGAGGAGACGTCGTGCTTGGGGATTTGGAGGATCTAAGCCTCTTGTGCCTTGGCCCCAGTGAAGTCATGGATGTAGAGCAAAAAATTCACCTGGTCCAGCTCTCATTTTACAATCCAGGAAACTGAGGCCCAGCGAAGGTAAAGGACTTAAAGCAAAAGTAAACATCAGAGTGAACATTTGAACCTATGTTCTCTGACCCCAGACACTAGTTTTCTTTCCATCGCAACACACTGCCTCATAACAAAAATGCAATTGAATCAAGCAAACAATTCAATTTGAGAATTCCTCATCCCTCGGCTGGGTGCAGAGTTTCTGGTGTGGCAGGTGAATGTGGCACAGCCCCTACCTTTGTGCAGCTTACAGTCAGGAAGGAAATACAACAAGTTTGCCAGATTGGGAGGGAAGGAGATAGAGAGACAGACAGACAGACAGACAGATACACACACACACACACACACACACACACACACACAGAAAAGAACAGGAGAGGATGCTAGTGCAGGGTAGAGCTCGAAAGTCACTTGTCCTGTTTCCCTCCACTTTAAGGATGAATGAATGAATGCCTGGTACTCACTGTGCCACTTATCACATTGTGATAAGCATTAGGGGTACTGAGAGAAGTGTGATATAGTCACCTCTCTTGAAAAATGTCTTAATGGGGGAGGCCACCATCGAGGGGGGTCCAGGTGCAGGGAAGCTGGAATGATGTGGTGCTCCTTGGAGCATATGGTCTAGATGGCAAGCAATCCTGCTTTCCTGGATTGTAGAGGGGAGGTAAGATTTCTATACCAACACCTTTTCTTTAGTGTCAACACAATGGATGAAACCCCTTTCTATGGAATGCCTAATATTGAATTATTTGACAACGTCTAGGACTTTTGCAGCAGTACATTTCCTAGCTGGGTCAGCAGGAGTCATCTTGACTCTATGGGGGTTTCAGTGCTGGCAGTTAGCTGCTGGGGATCTGGCTCCCCTAAGGGGACTTTCCTGCATGATGATGGTGGTGTCTGGCTTATGCAGGACCAATGCCCAAGGAGCACTGTTGCTATTGGGGTTCCTGCATCTCCTTGAGCCCAATATGGGGTTACATAGGTGTAATCATGGCTGTGACTTTCAGAATGCTAACTGAATTGGAGAGGAGATGGACACTTGCTCTTTCTCTGAATTCTCTGAATGTTGTGGTTAGGGAAAGCAATAGTTTCAGCACCAAATAGGACTGTTGGCCAAAGGCTGCTCCCCCTATATATAGAGAGGGAAGATGGATTTTCCTTGTTATTTAGCTTATTATTGTATTTAATTCAATGGCTTGATTTTGCCTACATGTGATCTCTAGTTTGGCCTAAGAAAAACAGTATCAATCAGGGCCCCTAAGCTTTGGCTTGGAATAGATGCTTTCCTTGACCAGGGCTGTAGCTTCCAAGGGCCCACATTTGAGGAGGAGCCAAGTTAAGCCCACACTTCCAGATGGATGCCAGCTGGAGGGACCTTAGACCATAAAATGTTCAAACATATAATTACTCATTCATTGAATAAACATTTCTTAAACACCTAATGGATGTTTGCTCAATGACTGAATGAATGATTATATGTTCTCCACATTTTTATGGTCATTTCCAGCTGACACGTTAGGATTCTATAAAATATTCAATTAGACCCTGAAGGGACCTTGGCATATTATCATTAGATCATAGGTCTAGAGCCAGAATGGATTTTAGAGGTCACCTAGACCAATCTCATTTTACAGATAAGGAAACTGAGCCTTAGGAATGTAGAGTTCATCTTGCCTGAGGTTACAAAGGCTATATGGAGCCTAGAAGGACTGTATACAGAACACAATACCAGACTTAAAAGGTGAGAGGAAGAAAGCTAAAAAGATGCCTTGGTCTGGAGTCAGAGGTGGTGGTTATTGTTCAAACAGGGCCTGAGTTCAAATCTCTGCTCTGCTGCTCACTAATTACAAGAGCTTGGGAAAGCACAATGGACTGTTTTATTTTCCTCATCTGTAAATTGAAGGAGTAAGAAACTAAATGACCTCAAAGTCCCCTTCCAGTTTGAAATCTGTGACCCTGTTTTAGGAAGCAGAACATTAGAGCTGGAAGACACTCACAGAACAGAAGGGACCTGAGAGTTGTCAGATTTCACAACCTGCTTTTATAGAAGAGGAAACCAAGGAAACAGTAGTCACTGTCATTTCTCAAGGTCTCCAGATCACGCAATGTAGGACTGACCCTGGAATCTAGGCTTTCTGACTTGGCCAGTTTTTATTGTTGCTCTGTTGTTTCAACTGTGCCTGACTCTTTAGGACCCCATTTGAGATTTTCCTGGCAAAGATAGTGGAATAGTTTGCCAATCCTTTCTCTAGGTCATTTTAAAAATAAGGAAACTGAGGCAAGCAGGGTTAAGTGACTTGCCAGGGTCACACAGTAAATTTCTGAAGCCAGATTTGAACTCAGGAAGATGAGTCTTCCTGACTCTAGGCCCAGTACTCTATGCATTAGCACCACCTAGCTGCTCCATATGAGCCTTCCTACTATCTAAAGATGCCAGAACCTCTCTCTGTCTCACCCAGCTTAGCAATACCAGATTTGATATGGGGAGAATTGTGTAGCTTTGGCCAGTTGCAAGAACAGTGGAGGACAGCTGAGTAAGAGTGAGTGACGCTATCTGCTCTTCTGCCAGCACACCTAACTGAGAGAATTGCTAAGAGCTATGAATGCCTTTAAGTCAGGAAATTGCCTAATGTGAAATTCAAGGAATTTGCTTACATGTAAGGTTTTTTATGGTGTTAATTTTGCCATAGAGTAAAGTATGGGTCAGAATACATTAAGATGTCAAGGAGTGCTGCTGAAAAGGCTGAGATGAGCCCCCACCTAAGGGGGAGAATAGAAATCAGAATCCTGATCACTTGCAATAAAACTGCTTTAAAGTAGTAAGTCGTCCACTAGCAACAAGCCTTGAGTTAGGTCCTCCAGGGGCTGTTATCCACATTTTATTGATGGGGAAAAATGATCCTGAGAGAAGTGAGTGATCTTCTGTGAGTGCCTTCATGGCTTCATCTCCCTGGGACTCAGTTTCCTTACCTGTACAATAGGGGATTGAAGCAAATGATCTCTGGGGTCCCTTCTAGCACTCAGTCCTACTAAATTGACCTGGAAGGGCCCTTTTCTGATTTGAAGGGTTTTCTGGGCCTAGAGCTTATTGTGGCTTGCTGTCTTTTCTCTAGAGATGCTCCTACTGGATGCACTTGTCATCCCCTTCTCCAGGATGCAGTATATCCCCAGTCTTAAGACCAGTAGGTGTTGGAGGCAGGGATGGATCTCAGCAGTAATAGTGATAACAGCTGATATTTGTAGGCTTGTTTATGGTGTCCTGTGGGTACAATATCTCATTTGAGCTTTTCAAAACTTAAATCTTATTTTTTCAATTAACAACAAAAAACAGATTTTTTTCTCCTTCTTACCCCCCCACTTTGATCTCATTTCATTGGCTATAATCCTCTGATATAGTTACAGTGAAGGAGAAAACATTGTACAGTGTCAGGGGTTATGCACTTGGAGTTGGAAGGGCCCACACTTAATGCCCACTCTGACACTTACTGTGTATCCTTCAAAGGTCACTGAACTTCTGCTTGTCTCAGAAAACTTCCTAGGACCCATCTACTAAGTCAGGGAGCTTTTATTAGATGAATTCCATGTGCTCAGTGCTATGTTGTAGTCTGGGGATACAAGGTCAGGAAAGGAACTGTCCCTCAAAGAGCTTATGCTCTATCTGGACCAAGAAGCATGAAAAAATTACATGATGATGTTATTACGTATCTAAAAGGAATAGCACGTTGTACACAATAGACTTGCAGATTCATGTGCAGCCATCGTCTTTATGTTATAGAAATGCTTATTTTATTCCATCAATTAAATATAAAATAAATATTTTTTTAAAAAAGAAGTATGCGATATGGTGGCTACTTTGCAAAGTAGTGGATGAACAGAAATATCAGAGGATGGTAAGAGGACTGGAAATTGTCATAGGGAGGATCCCTTGAGAAACTAAGAATATTTAGGATAGATAATTAAAGCCAATTCAATTCAGCAGTCATCAGTAAGGGACTGCTAGGTACCAGGTAGACAGTGGTCCAGTGAATAGAGCATGGGGCCAAGAATCAGGAAGATTTGTCTCTTGACTTAGAATCTGGCCTCAGACACTTACTAGCTGTGTGACCCTGGGCAAGTCACTTCACCCTGTTTGTCTCATTTTCAACATCTGTAAAGTGAGCTGGAGAAGGAAATGACAAACTACTTCAGTATCTCTGCTGAGAAAACCCCGAATGGGGTCATGAAGAATCAAATATGACCGGAAAACAGTTGAAGAACAACATGTACGAGGCACTCTTCTGGGGAAAAGGGATCCAAGATGGTGTAGTCCCTGCTTTGATGAAGCCTGTATCCTATTGGAGGGAGACAATATATAAAGAGATGTAAAATGCATGAAGAATAGTTACAAGGTCATCTTGGATGCAGGGACACACTAGACCAGGAATTCTTAAATGTTAGGTGTCATGGACCCTTTTAGCAGATTCGTGAAACTGATGGGTTAAATCAAATATGTACAATAGCAACAACTGTGCTGATAACAGTAATAGCTAGTGATCCAATTGGATCCACCCTGGAAGGCTGGTACTATTATACAGATGGAGAAAGGGAGGCTGAGAGATGTTAAGTAGCTTGCCCAAGGTCACAGAGCTTGGAAACGTCTGAGGCAGGATTTAAATGCCATCTTCCTGACTCCCAAAGGCTGGTATCAGTATGTACTGGTAATAAAAAAAGAATCAGACAAGTTCACAGACTCCAGGTTAAGAACCTTTGTACTAGATACAAGGTAATTTGGGGGGGAGACACTAGCCAATGGATCAAGTAAAGCCTGACGTAGGCAATGATACCTGATTTGAGCTTTGAAAGAAGATAGGGATCCCTGGTGGTGGAGTGGGATGGGGAGTGCATTCCAGGCATGGGGGACAGCTTGTGCAAATGCATGAAGATAGGAAATGAAATGACATGAGTAAGGAGCAATAAGTAAGCCATTTTGGCTGTGTGTGTGTGTGTGTGGGAGAGAGAGAGAGAGAGAGAGAGAGAGAGAGAGAGAGAGAGAGAGAGAGAGGGAGGGAGAGAGGGAGGGAGGGAGAGAGAGAGAGAAGACAGCTAATTGGTCTGTGTAGACTGGATCTAGATTCTGAAGGATTTTAAATGCCAAACAAAGGAGTTTGTATCTGAACCTGGTGGTGATCAGTAGCTACTAGAATTTCTTGTGTAGAGGAGGATCTCTGACTTTTAGGAAAATCGCTTTGGCAGCCAGAGGATAAGTTAGAGAGAGGGAGGCTGGGAGACCATTGCAATAGTACAGGTAAGAGGTGGTAAAAGGCCTGAACCAAAGTGGGCACTGTATGAAAGGAGAGATCAGAATGCTTGGAGAGAAATCTCCCTGTTGCTTTTGGTGGGAGAGCTCCCTGCACTAATGAAATCATAAAGCAAATTTGCTTACTATTATCATAATGCTGTTCAGTTCTTCCACTTGTATTTGACTCTCCAGGACCCCGTTTCGTGTTTTCTTGGCAAAGATACTGGAGGGGTTGCCATTCCCTTCTCCAGCTCATTTTACAGATGAGGAAACTGAGGGAAGCAGTATTAACCGACCTGCCTAGGGTCACACAGCTAGTAAGGATCTGGGGCCAGATCTGAACTCAGGAAGAGGAGTCATCCTGACTCCAGGTCTAATGCTCTATCCACTGCTCTACCTAACTGTCCTAAAAATTACACATTATTTGTTGTTCAGTTATTTCTGACTCTTCATGAGCCCATTTGGAGTTTTCTTGGCAAAGACATTGGTGTGGTTTACCATTTTCTTCTGCAGCTCATTTTACAGACAAGGAAAGTGAGACAACAGGATTAAAGACTTGCCCAGGGTCACACAGCTAGTCAGTGTTTGAGGCTAGATTTGAACTCAGGAAGGTGAGTCTTCTGATTCTAATGTTGGCACTCTATGCACTATGGCACCATCTAGAGGCCCCCTGTTATAACTATACTGTTATATAGTTCACATTTCTTTAGCAATTAGGTTTTTAAAGTATTTATTCCACCTCAGTGCTGTGAGTTAGCTGCAAGAACAGAGAGTTAGTCAACTAGCATTTATTAATTGCCTACTATGTTCCAGGTGCTGTGTTAATGCCTGGGGATACAATACCTCCCATCTCCCATTTGTGGTTAATGAAAATGAACCTCAGAGGTCAAATGACAAACCCAAGGTCACACAACTTGTCAGCTGGAAGAGTCAGGCCTCCAATGCTCATTCTTAGCCTCGCTTTCTGCTGCACTTCTCTCTCACTCATCCCTGTTTCCTCTTCAGCTTTCCCAGGCTTGTTCACTTGGAGCCATACGGTGTGAAGTCTCAGTGGTTGTGTAGGAGAAAGACACATTTCACAGTTTCTAATTAGAAGTAAAGGGAATAAATAAGCCTGCAGTCTTCTGCTGGCCAAATCAATCAGTCAGGAACAGACATTTATTGAGTTCCAACTGTGTACAGGGTACTACATGGAGCTTGGAGAGGTTTGAAAAAACATCATGAGGGCAGGGGCCATGCCTTATTTATTACATTGTTCTTCTCTTCTCTCCTTCCGAAGATTAATTTTCTGGTTCTTTTCACTCGTCATTCGTATTTATTGGATCAGGACTTTTTCCTTGGTGACATTTCTTCAGTTTCTCAGGCTTTTTTCTTGTAAAGATTTATCCCTCCCCTTTTTTGGGTGGGGGTTTGCTTTTATATTTTGTTCTTAATGCTTACAGTCAATAATGAAGCCAGAGTGAGGTATAAACTCAGATCTTTCCCCCACACCACCCTCAGTCTCAACAATAACATACCAGGGCTCCCTAAACATCTTTGTAGCATGGCCTAGGAAGGGAGACAGAATCTCTCGCAACTGTAGGAATCAGGGAATGATAGGTGAGAGCCCTGATCTTGGAGGCAGAGGACCTGGGCCCAATGCCTGACATCTCCACTTGCTAGCTGCATGACTGTGGCCAGATCATTTCCTCTTGCTGAGTCCTTAGTTTGCTCATCTGAAAACTGGGATGAAATCATACTTGTTGCTTTTCTCTCATAGGCTTGTTTTAAGGTAAGGGCATTATAAACCTTGAAACATTATGTAAATTTGAGCTGTTATTACTTTAAATATATGGTGATGATGTTGCATTTATGATGAATGGTTTGGAAGACTTTAAAATTCCTTGTGCTTCTTGGAGCATTGTATCTCCAAACTCCCTTCCTATCCACTAAAATTAGTGGTTAGAAATGTTTAAAAACCCACACTGATTTCCTCCTGATTGGTTCTCCCTCCTCCCAGTTGCTCCCTTTCCAGTCTGTCCTCCTCTCAGCTACCAAAGAGATTTTCAGAAGCCCATATCTGACTGTGGTCCTCCCCTGTTTAGTAAGCTCTGGCTGCTCCCTATCATGGTCTGTCAAAAATTGCCTCTGAGCTTTGTCTCTGCATTTATTTCCCATTAGCCCCTCTCATGTGTGCTGCATTCTAGGTAAACTGGGGCATTTATACTCCCCTCTCTGTGCAGCCTCCATATCTGTGCACTGGCTGTCTCCTCTGCCTAGAATGCTCTCCCTCCTCACTCATTCAGAATTCCAGGCTTTATTTATTTCTGATCCTCAGTTTCCCCTTTTATTAGTGATTCTCCTTAATATTCCCCATATAAATTACTTTATATGGTCAAACTTTAAATCGATTTTAGGCATCTACTATAAACCAGGCATTGTTCTAAATACTAGGAATATAAAGAAAGGCAAAAGACAACCCCTGCCCTCAAGGAGCTTACAGTTCAGTTGGAGAAACGACATACAACCAACCATGTCCAAACACGATATAGGCGGTACAGCATGGAGGTTATCAGAAAGGAGAGGCATTAGCAAGTTCCTTTGTAGAAAATTCATATTTATTTCTGTGTGCATGCTGTTCCCCCTGCCTGGCATATGTGCTTCTTGAGTGCCTAGGCTGCTGTTGTGTTTGTCTTTGTATCTTGCTTTGGATCTAAGTTCATGATCATACCTGGTCGCTGATCAGTGTTTAGTAAGTGTTGGACTGGATTGAACATTCATCAAAGAATGGATGCCAATCAAAGCCAATTAGATTAGGAAGAAGACAGCTGTAGAAACAGGATGCTAGAGGATCTGATGAATGGAAAGAAATGTAGTCCCTTACCACAAAGCAATTTTACCATCCACCCCCCCCCTCCAATTTAGCCTTAAGTGACCTACTTATGGTTCGTCTTCAAAGGCAGAGGATTGTGTATCTTCTAAAGACCAGAGCATCCAGACTCCTTTTCTATTTCAGTCTAAAACCCCATTACCCCTAACATCTGCAGGACATCCAAAAACAGTTCCTCACCTGAACTGAGCCAATTTTTTGGATTGCAGTTATATACTTCTTGGTATTTCATTTCCCTGAATCACACCAAGCTGAGAGTGAAGTAAAATGCACACATATCTTCTACATTCTTGTAGGAGTAATGATGCCCACTAAGTTAGTTTTTATATACTCAATAAACACCCACTAGGTTAGTTTGACTGAGTATAAACCTGTCTCTCTGCTTTCTGAAATCTCAGACCTGACTAATATGAACACAGTGTGAGGGCGGTTGATCTCTGAATTTTTTGCACTACTCATTTCATTTTTTAAAAAATAATTTTATTTATTAGTTTACAACATTCAGTTCCACAAGTTCTTGAGTTCCAAATTTTCTTCCCCTCCCTCCTTCCCCCACCCCCAATGGCAGCATGCAATCAGATATAGGTTCTATATATATACCTTCACATTAAACATTAGTCAGATTGTAAAGAAGACTTATAACCAAAGGAATGAACAATGAGAAAGAAGGAACAAAACAAAAGAGTAGGTAGTTTGCTTCAATCTGCATTTGGACTCCATAATTCTTTTTCTGGATATGGATAGCCTTTTCCATCTACTCATTTCATTTTGATCAAGTTTGAAAAGATAAACTTGGCGTGCACAATGTTAGGCTCTACCATTTGGCATTTTGTAGATCGATCAATAAACATTCCAGAAGCTGCCACATGTGCAGTGACCACACCTGGTAAAACTGTCTTGGCAGACAGACTAAACCAGGTTGAGGGAACCCACAGACCTTAAACCCTTCAGTGAATTAGAAAGACATCTACCCCATGTATGGGAAGTCTTCTCCTGGCAGAATGGGGAGATGAGAACAATTGTTCCAATGGCCATAAAGGTGGTTGAAGCAGGTGCTGTTGAACCCTTAGAGCTTGGTCAGATATTGAAGATGCCAAGGTCACTCACTGTACTCTGTGTCATCATCAGTCATCCTGACTTTTGTCCTGCCACCAGACTTTGGTGACTCAGAAAGAGAGAGTGAGGCTGACAACTTTGTTCAACTTTGCCTGTCTTCAATCCTGTTCATGTGCAAGGCAAGTCAAGATATCACCCTGTGATGTCATTGGTCCTCTTTAAAAATGAAGGATGAACAGCAGCATTAAACATCTCCTATGTGCCAGGCATCATGCTAAATGCTGGAGATACAAAAAGAGGCAAAAGATAGTCTCTGCCATCAAGGAGCTCTCAATCTAATGTGGGGAGACAATATGCAAACAGACTTGTACAAAGCAAGTTATATAATGCATAGTTAGGAAATAAGTAACAGGGGGAAGGTATTGGAGTCAAGAGGCTTGGGGAAGGCTTCCCATAAAAGATGAGATTTCAGTTGGAACTTGAAGCCAAGGGAGATCTGTAGTGAGAGCAGAGGTTGGAGAGCATTACAGAAATGGGGAACAGTCAGAGAAAATGCTGTCTGAACCTGAGAGAGAGATCTCAGATCTTAGCAGAGAGATGCGGTATTAACAGTGAAGAGGTTGGTGTCACTGGACCAAAGAATATGTTTTGGGGGAATGAGGTGGAAGAAGACTGGAAATGTTGGAGGGGGAAGGTTAGGAATGACTTTGCTGACCAGAGGATTCTCTATTTGATCCTAGAGGCAAGTTTACTGAGTAGGGGAGTAATGTGATTGAAACTACCCTTTAACAAAATCACTTTAGTGACTGAATGGAGAATGCACTGGAGTGGGAAGAGACTTGAAAAGGGAACTTGCTTACAGACAAAGGCTATTGATGAGGAGGTGGAAAAGTCCCTCCTTGAGGAAAATGATCATGATCTGGGAATCTCACAAAATAGTGGTTTGTGAGCTATATATATATATATATTTAACAGATAAGGATATTGAGGCTAAAAAATGTTAAGTGACTAGCTTAGGGTCACACTATCCTTCATTGTCTAAGGTGGGATTGGAACTCAGGCTTTCCTGACTCCAAGGCCAGCATTCTGTCCACTATCCCACCTAGCTGCCTCCCAATAGGATTTAGAACTGTGGAGAGGACCCTTGAAGCCATTTGACCCACTCTCCTTATTTTGTTTGGTTGTTGTCCTTCATTCTCAAAAAGGACCAATGTGACATCACTATACTGTAGTCTAGTTTCCTTGTGTCTGGCTGTGTCTGATCAGACTAATAAAAGCTTAGAATTCTCTGTCACAGGTTGGGCACAAATAGTCTGTGTGAACTTATTCAACAGACAGGGAGATGGTGGCTAAGACACAGGACACATACCCTGCCTGTGATCAGACAGGCAGTGAGAGCCATAGCTGAGACTGGATTCCAAAGCCAGTTTTTTCAGAGTTTGGAATACGTCCTTTGAGAGGAATCGCCCTGCCCCATTCAGGCACCAGTGAATGAAATAAAAATCGGCTTCTCTTCATTCACAATTCTATCATTTTATTCTTCTGCTGCTAAATTCTACACCATCCCTCCATGATGGGGGCCGGAGGTTAACTAGCAAAGCTTATTCCCAGGATGGAAATGACATCATCAGTGATGGCATCAATACTGTAGGACCTTGAGGAGAGATGAGGAGTGGGGAGGTGGAGAGCAAGAGAGAGTCACCAATCTCACTTCACCAGGCAGCAGGTGAGTGTGGTAGAGCCCCTCCCCAGGGCTTTCTGCCTGGCCCTGCTATTGCTGGGATCATGGCATTTTGCCCACCTCGGTATATTTGCAAATTACCTGGTGAGCAGACCCACCAGGTTGCCACTCTGCCAAGTCCAGGGTGGAAGGAAAAGATGGTGAAGGGATTGTGGGATTCTTTGTATAGCTTACCTTGGGAGGAAACCACAGATCTCTGGGATTCTCAGCCAGTTTCCCCAAATGCTTCATTGTATTCCTTTGGCTAAACTTTGGACCCCCTCTCTGTCTCTCTCTGTCTCTCTCTCCTTTTTCTCTGTCTCTCTGTCTCTCTCTCTCTGTCTCTGTCTCTCTCTCTCTGTCTGTCTCTCTGTCTGTCTCTCTGTCTCTGTCTCTCTCTGTCTCTCTCTGTCTCTCTCTCTCTCCCTCTCTCCCTCCCTCCCCCGACTCTCTACTCTGTTTCTCATTTAAGATGAAAAACCAATAAATGTTTTACTGATGTTAAAACACAACATAGAGCTGGAAATGCTTCTAGTCCTCTTGTCAAGGTCTCTTACATTTACAAATGAACCAACTGAGGCCCATGGACATTTAAACAACTTACCCAAAGATCAGACAGAACAGAGATGGGATCTGAGCCCTGGTCATGGGCTTATAGACCTGGAGCTGTAAGGAGAAATCCATTCCAGTCCCTTCCTTTTACAGATGAGGAAACTAAGACCTAGGTAGGCTGTGACTTGCCTAAAGTTGAACAGGAGCAGTAGTGAAGGATCCCAGGCTAGAGGATCCCAGGCCTGGAGCAGCCAGGAACCTCAGACATTCTTGAGTTCAACCCCTTCAATGATCATTAAGTCAATCAACAAGCATTTACTAAGTGCTTACTATGTGCCTTCAGAAATTGAGAGCCAGAAACAGTAAGTGATTTACCCAA
The DNA here is from genome assembly GCA_011680675.1 of Gymnobelideus leadbeateri. Taxonomy (NCBI): domain Eukaryota; kingdom Metazoa; phylum Chordata; class Mammalia; order Diprotodontia; family Petauridae; genus Gymnobelideus; species Gymnobelideus leadbeateri. Next base: position 913,465 of record WOXC01004596.1, read on the forward strand.
GATCCTACTGATAGTAAGACTTAATAATGATGATCAGTATAGGCATTTACAACATGCCTCTCACTTTACAAATAAGGAAACTGAGGTAGCTGGGGTCAGAGCTAAAAAGAAGCAGAGCTGTGATTCCAGTCCCAGTGTCGTAACCCCAAGTCCATGCTCTCCCCTATGTGATTCTACAACCTCTAGAACAGTAAAAAAAAATTGGCTGCTGTGCCAGTTATAGTAGGGAGATGGGTCATCCTGAATTCTGTCACTCCTAGCCCAACCTTACCAAGCCTTTGGGAACTAGCGTCTTCCTTTAGGTTCAAGGAGTCTGGCTACTCAAAGGTGCTAAGGAACAAATGTTAAGACAGAAGTCATTTTCCCTAAGTCTATTTTGGGTAAGCCGGGAACAAGCCTGTACTGGCACAGATGCGTCACCCAGGAGTGGCACCCAGTTGGGCACAAAGAAGACTAAAGGTCCAGAGGGTCAGAGGATGCAGCTGGGCACCAGGGATGGCAGGGATCCTCAGTCCGTCCAGCTGGACCGTTGTCCGAAGCACGGGCCTCTGTAAGTAGACCAGATGCCAGGGCTTGGGAGTGAATAGCCACATGTAACAGCACATCCCCCTGTCTTTATTAAGATCTAATCCTGGCTTTGACAGCAGGCTAGTGTTATTAAATTAATGCCTGTGTTATTTCTAAAACAGAGACTTAACTCTTGCATTTCTGATGTTCTCCTCCATGCCATACCAGAGCCCAGTTGAGGTGCTGTGTGCATGAGCTTAGCATGTACATGTGAAGTTATTAGAATGAAAATTAATTCCCTGCCTCACTAGTGTGCCCTATCAATTAATTCTGGTGGAGGTGCTCATGAATATGCAATCAGTCTGCTCTGTCGACCACCCCCTGCCCCTAGCTCCGAGTGTGAGGGATTAACTATGCACAACTGCACATTTCATTAGACATTCCCACTAGCTGGAAGTGCTGAGGCTGCTGCGGTTTGGTCCAACGCAATAAACATTTATTAAGCACCTACTGTGTGCCAGGATTAGGGCATACAAAGACAGAATGCTCCTACATGTCCACAGTGAAAAGACATAGGGTCTGAAGCCAGAGAAATCTGGTCTCAAATCACTTAGTTACTTCATACCCTTCCACCCTACCCCCCAATCTTAGCTTCCTCATCTGCCAAATGAGGGAATGAGGGGGTTGGACTAGATGACCTCTGAGGTCTCTGCCAGCTCTGATCCCTGATTCTATGGAACCTCTTTGCTTACCCTCTGCTAGAAGGGCAAGTAGCATGTTCACAGAAAAGGAGGGAAGAAGCACTATACAGTAAGCAAATCCAGAAGGGCTTCCTGGAGGAGGTAGGTGGCCCCTGAGTTGAATCCTGAAGCAAGCTAATGAAGAACCCAAAGTGGGGATAATGCACATTGAGGGGAAAAGTGGTACCTGGATTCACCATCGTGCCATCAGCTGGAGCCAACTGCATCACTAAGGCCAAATGAGCCTTTCCGAGCTTCCTTTTCTTCATTTCTAGAATGGGGATATTTCTTGGGATGGGGTGCAACTCTCTGATTTCACTGATCCAGGGAACTTCCTTTAGCAGTGTAGGCTGTCACTGTTCTGCCATGTGGCATCCTAGGGAATCATACAGGATGCCCTTCATGGCTGCCATCGAGCCATGTGCCAGCTACCTCTGATCTGTTCTTCCTCACCTGGGCTAATACTAGCCACACCTGCACCTCCCTGCCTGGGGCTTCCTGAATCCCAGCCCCATTGTGTGGGGAAGGCAATGACCTCATCCTTGGAGCTGCATCCCTAGGGCCTGATATATGTGTATACACAAAAAAAAAAAAAATATAAATATATATATATATATATATATATATATATATATATATATATAACATGTATATGCCAAGGTGCTATGGATAATTTTGATATATATATATATATATATATATACACACACTGGTACATACATATGTATGTATACATATAATATATATGTATGACATGTATATACACATATCTATATATGCACATATAGCTTATATACAATATATGTATATTTATACATATACACACATATACAATACAGTATCCCTGGCACTGCTAGTGTCTAATTAAAAAAAAAAAAGATTTTTCATTCTTTTCTTCATTCCTTCATTCTTTCATTCAAGTGACTTATCCCGGGTTACACAGCCAGTACATGTCAGATGTGGGCCTCAACTGAAGGCAGGTCTGGATCCTCTGTGCTGTTTTGTGTCAGGGATATTAACACCTGGAAAATGGTATTAATAAAGAAGGAGGAACTGGACCTGAGGTTTTCTTGGTCTAGGGAGCTCCCAGATGTAGAAATGCCCTCTCCCAATAATCACAAGCATTCCTATATAATATTGAGCATTTGTTTCACGTTTGAAGTTTGTAGAGGGCTTCCCATATGTATGGCATCTCCTTTGATGCAGGTCCCATATCCTCTGAAACTTAAAGTCTTAGAGAATTGTGTCTTGCCCAGAGTCAGAGACTGAACTTCAGCCCACTAGGCTACATCAAGAAAACATTTTTAAAAGATTAAAAATAATAATACTCCTAGTGCCAACTTCATAGTTATGAGGATCAGCTGAGATAATTTAATGTGAAACACTTTGTAAATCTCAAGGCTTTATGGAAATATCGACTGCCATTATTCTGCTTTTTCTCTTCAAAGTAGAGAAATGAGCCTCTTTGGGCCTCAGTGTCCTCTTGTAGTATTTGAAAGGCTGCCACAGGGGAAGCAGATTGGTGCATTCTGCTTGGTTTATGAGAAAGAGCCAAGAGCAGGGGATGGATGTGGCAGACAGCTGGATTTCAGTTTGAGGTCAGGTAAACAATGCCCAAACTATTAGTGAGGCCCATCCCCAGACTACAAGTTGAGGCTGCATGACTGCTTGTCAGGGATGCCCTCAATTTTCAGAGCTGGGATTTGAAACCAAATCCTTTGACTCCCAATCCAGAGTTTTTTTTCTCTATACTGTGTGGGTTTCAGCTGTTCTCTTGTCTCCTAAGTTAAAAGTGAGCTCCTTAGGGACAGGGCACCTGTTATATAGCCAGGAGTTTCTAGTAAATGTTTAATGACAAGCTATCTAGGAGGAAAAAAAAAAGTACCCCACAAACTTTTAAGTTTGATTTGTATTATGAACATTTTCTCCATTATTTTCTTAAGTCTAGACTATCACCAGAACAATAAATCAAGCCCTAATTTGTAGCGTTTGCTGATTTTTGAGGGATAAACACTCACACTGAAAATTTAACAATCAGCTTTCTATAGCCCATTGGCAGTGACTCCAATATGGGCCTGCTTGTATGTCTTTGTTGTTAGCCCAGAGCCTCACATTGCTAGAGGATTAGTAAATATTTCACAATTGACTTCTTGTGTAGAAACCCTGCATATACAAGACACAATTTTCATGAACAAGTATGGAATGCTGACATGTCAATTTTATTTAACTTATTTCCCTTAAGGAATTTTTGGAGAGAGGGGAATGGCAGCTGATATTTAGAGATGGTGCAGCTGTCATAGAAGATGCCTTTGATTTGGAGTTGGAAACCCTGGGTTCAAGTCTGGACTCTGTCTCTTAGTAAGCATGCCTAAGGGCAGATCACACTTTCCCCATAGGGGAAATGAAGATGAAAATATTGATATGACTTCCCTCTCAGGGTCATTGTGAGTAGAGCTTTGTAAACCAGCAGTGGAAAAAATGTGTGCAGAAATGAGGAGGCGGGGTCTGCGTTAAAACCAGTTCCCTCGGGGCTCCATTTTCTTCATTTGTAAATGAGGGTCTCGGACCATATGGTTGCTAGAGACCTTCCACATCGAAGTCTATGATTCTAGAATCCTTAGCCATCAGCTATTGGTGACCTTGTATACTAGGAGAAGAAAGACATCCTGGTTCTGTTGAACATTGCCAGCATGCTCCCAATACTCCTGAACCTCAGTTTTATTTATTTAAATTGTATGTATTTCTTTGTTTTAGTTTTCAACATTGCCTTTTCTTTGTTTTAGTTTTCAACATTGCCTTCTATAAGATTTTGAGTTCTACATTTTCTCTCCTCCCTCTGCTCCCTCCTCCCCAAATGGGGTCAGTCTGATATGGGGCCTCAGTTTCTTCATCAGTTAAGTGGGGCAGTGGCCTAACTCTCTTCCTTGAGCAAATCACTTAGTCTCCCTGGACCTTAGTTTCCTCATCTGTGATGCCGATGATTGATGGTATTGACAGCTGACATTTATATCGCACTTTAAAGTTGGCAGAACACTGTGTGTGTGTGTGTGTGTGTGTGTGTGTGTGTGTGTGTGTGTGTGTGTGTGTATTCTCTTATTTGATTCCCACAGGAACTTTGGTAGGTACTATTGTTAGTTCCATTTTTGTTGTTCATCATTTCAGTCATGTCTAACTCTTAGTGACCCATTTGGGGTTTTCTTGACAAAGATAGTGAAGTAGTTTGCCATTTCTTTCTCCAGTTCATTTTACACATGAGGAAACTGAGGCAAACAGGATTAAGTGACTTACCCACCCGGTGTCACAGAGCTAGGAAGTGTCTGAGCAGATTTGAACTCAGGAATAAGAGTCTTCCTGACTCTAGGTCTGTCACTTTATCCATTGCAATATTATCCGGCTGTCCTATCTCCATTTTTTTTTTTAAAGCAATTGGGGTTAAGTAACTTGCTCAAGGTTACACGGCTAGTCATTATTTATGCATGGGTGCTCATTTTCTGAGGCTGGATCTGATCTCGGGTCATCCAAACTCCGAGGCCGGCGCTCTTACTCACTGCGCCACCTAGCTTCCCCTTTAGGGCAATTGGGGTTAAGTAACTTGCCCAAGGTTACACAGCTAGGTTTTTTTTGTTTGTGTGGATTAAGTGTCAGAGGCCGGCTCCGAACTCAGGTCCTTCTGATTCCAGGGCCAGCGCTCTATTCACTGCACTACCTAGCCGCCCCCTATCTCCATTTTACAGGTGAAGAAAAGTAAGGTACAGGGGCAGCTAGGTGGTGCAATGAATAAAGTAGGCCCTGGAATCAGGAGGACTTGAGTTCAAATCCAGCCTCAGACACATGACAGATTTACTAGCTGTGTGACCTTGGGCAAGTCACTTAACCCTAATTGCCCTGCCTTCCCCCTCCAAAAAAAGAAGAGTGAGGTACAGAGACATTCACTGACTTGCCCAAAATCACAGAGCTAATAACCTCTGCTGGCAGGTTAGAACTCAGCTTTTCTTTACCCCAGGTCCAGTTCTTTATCCACTGTGCCTATAAATTGGGGGCGGGGGGAAGTCTTAATAAACAATTCAGTGATATAGTCACTACATAAGGAAAATACAGATAGGACATCTTATGAGCTGTGTATAAGGACCTTGGATAGCTCACTTGCCAGTCCAGAGCCGAAATTTGCTCATCCATCAAAATGGGGCTAGCATCATTTCTTCCACTGACTCATTGTCTGTCCCTCACAGGAAAGTTGTGAAAAGAGCTTTCTTATTAACTATGAAGGTCTCTAGAAAAGAGAGAGCTTTGTCCTTAGCTTTTGACCTTATATGTTGAGCTTCTGTGTGGGGGCGGGAAGGGAGGGAGCCTCCAGACTCTAACCCTCTGCCAGGGAAGAAGGAAGAGCCTGAAACAAGTCCCCGATGGTGACTTGGCTGGGCAGGGGCACTTCTAGCCCTCTCAGACTCAGTTAAGGCAAACAAGACTTTTCTGCCCCTCAGATAAATCCTTTTATAAGCTTTGATCAAAGCAGGCGGTTTCCCTCAGAGCCCCTGGGCACGTGGAAATGGCTTTGTTAGAACCAGGCATTTGCATATATTTGCAAAGAGATTTGCTTCCCTCCCAGGAATGGGCCCTTGTCCTTTTGAGGGGGTGGGGATATTTCTGGTTGAAAAAAAAAAGGCCCTTCTGATAGTTTGCTATGTCTTGGGCTTATCAATATACAGAAAATCTTTCCCCTAGATATTCTGATGTTCAAGTATGTCCCAGGCTTGGGGACTGTCATCTGGGGACAAACACCGGCTCTGGGGGAGCTGACTGCCATCTGGGTTAATTCTTCAGCTTCACTGCATCCTTTCCTGCCTTTTTTACACACCATCCCTCCCCACCAAGTCAGCCTGAGTTCCTTGTCAGTACCCCAGGTATGGTGTGCTTTTCTAGCCTCCCCATGTTTTCCCACAACATTTTATCTACCTGCACTGCCACCCTCTCTTCTATCTTATCTACTGGTTGAAATCCTAATCGAGCTTCAAGGGTCAATTCTAGTCAAGTCAAGGAACACAGATGGTGTCTCAGGCAATGTGGCTGACTCAGAAGAACAAACAAACCAAAAAACTAAAATGATTCTGCCCACAAGGAGCTCATAGTCTTCTCGGTGATAGAACATTTACACAGAGAAGCAAATAATACATGTTATGGGAAGCCTTTCGAGACTTCCCCTCCTGCCTGATAGCCTGACATATCCCTCCTTCATCTGAATCCATGGGCTTTTGTAGACAACATATAACAGTTTGTTTCCTCTGAAAGTGATTTAGACCTATGATCTCCTCAACGTGGGGCCTCCCTCCACCTGATCAGATAGCATCATGATGATGAGAACTCTCATCCTGTGTGAATCTCATCTTCTCCTTTCCTTAAATTCTCCACAGAATCTTCCAAAATACTTGGAAAGCTTCCTCTGAAGCTGGATCGTTTCTGGGCACCAGCACCACTATGGGGCAGTTGGTAGACCTCTTGGCCTTTGACTTCAGACACTTAAGAACCGGTGACCTTGGGGCAGGATCCAAGTATAAATCTGGCCTCAGACACTTATCACACAAACTAGCCATGTGACTTTGGGCAAGTCACTTCATCCCAACTGCATTCCAAAAAGCAAAAAAAAAAAAAAAAAGAACCAGTGACCTCGGGCAAGTTATTTAACCTGTTTGCTTCAGTTTCCTCATCTGTAAAATGGGGATAATAAACATCACCTATTCCATATGGTTGAGATAATAAAGATAACAAGGAGCTTAGTATAGTATCTGGCATATAGTATGTGCTTAATGGTAGATAGTATTATCACTAATAATAATAAATATTCCATCTGTATGTTCATGTTAAATGATCAGTGCACATCCTTGGCTGGTCATGCCTTTGACGTTATTCATGATGCCTCTTACAAGTCACTTTTGGTAACATGGAGCAGCCTGTTTGTAGCCACTGTGTGTGATACCAGGGACCTTATTTTCAATATACCAGAGCTGCCATCATCTGGGGAGGGGGGACCAGCCATCCTCACCAACTGCCAAATACCTGCCCTCCTGAAACAGCAGGGCACTCTGAGGGAGAGACAGGAGGCAGCATGTGTCAGTGGTCCTTGACTACCATGTCCCCTGAGATCCTGATGGCGACACTCAAGGATCCTGTTGTTTTAGTCAAGTTCTTTCAGTCTCTCCAGCTCATTTTACAGATGAGGAAACGGAAGCAAACAGGGTTAAGTGACTTGCCCAGGGTCATACAACTAGTGCGTATCTGAGGTTGGATTTGAACTCAGGTCTTCCTGAGCAGGTGCAATGCTCAATATACTCCTTAATTTTGTGCACACACACACATATGTGTGTGTCTTCATATATATATGTGCATATATGTGTGTATATAGATAAATAGGTAGATTCTTTTATCTCTCTGCTAGATTATAAACTCATTGAGGGCCAAGCATGTGTCTTATGTTTATCTCCAGTTCCAGAACAGGTTCTTACATGTTTTGAGATTATAGAACTTAGAGCTAGAAGAGACCTCAGTTTATCCTTTCCAAAACACATTTGCAAATGGAGAAACTGAGGCCCAGAGAAGTCGTCCTGTGACACCTTCATGAGGGTAACAAGTGTTTAAGCTGAGATCTGAACCTGGGTCCCAATGAATACATTTTCTGAGTAATTAAGGAAGGAAAGAAGAAAGAAAAGGTGAGGAGAGAAGGATAGATGGGAAGACAGAAGAGAGGAAGAAATGAGGAAGGGGACAGTCCCCCAAGAAGCTTCTTTTCTCTACATCTACAGTCTCCTCCTTTGTAAGGTTTTTTCTTGGGGGGGTTACATTTGTTCTTGTCTTGGGGGTTCCTTTCAGTCTTGGCTTCAATGCTTTAATTAAATTAGATTAGCTTCCCTAAGCCCCTCTCCAATGAGCACTGTTAATAATAAATGATAAGAAGAGGCTGGAAACATCTGATATTTTTACAGACCAGTGACCCATTAGATGAACCATCTAAGTCTTAGTTAATCTGTGCCTTGGTGAATCAGTGATCTCTCTCTCTCTCTCTCTCTCTCTCTCTCTCTCTCTCTCTTTCTCTCTCTTTCTCTCTCTCTCTCCCTCCCCCCCTCCCTCCCTCTTCCTCTCTCTCATTCTCTTTCTCTCTCTCTTTCTTTCTGTGGAGGGGGGTGCATAGAGCTTAGCAAATTGGATGATGCCTTTATTGTTGAGGGAGGGGTCCCCCTTCTCCAGCAGGCCTCTGTTAGCAGAGTTGCCTAATTCTTTAGATCTTTGAGTTGGCTGAATGTGGTCTTAATTATTAAATACTCCTTTGTAATTAACATGGAGCCTGTGGGCTGGAAACCCCCTCCCTCATTAAGTCCAAGTAGGGTCTTCCCAGATGTTTCTCAGGGAGGACTTCTCTCCCATCACTCTGTGCCTGGAAGGCGGAGGATTGCATGTTTGGGCCCTTCTGGATGGCAGGACTTGTAGAAACTTCCCTAAGTGAAGTTGACATTGGAAGAAAAAACACTTCTGTTTTGACTTTTAACTAAAATGCCCTGCTATGACTCCATTGGAAGACAGAACCCATTGAGATCAAATTGAGTGAAAGAAAATAGTTCTCTCTCCTTGGCAAGACTTGGCCTACTGTGGTTGCATTAACAGGAAGCATACACTCTCTGTGCCTTTTATGCATTTCTTAGGTACGGGAGTGGGAGATAGGACCAGGGGCCAGGAAACAGTGCAGCCTAGTGGAAATAGCAGTGGCCTTAGAAGCAGAGGACCTAGGTTTGTTTCCTGGCTCCCCTAGTCATTAACTGACTCAGATCTTTAAGGTACTTGCTGAAAGTGGGCCAAAGGGCAGGCAGTGGAGGAGGAGTGAGAAAACTTTGGACCTATAGCTCTGTAAGAGTCATCTGGCAATGAATTCTAAGGACAACAAAAAGAACTTTTCTGAGGCCTGTCATCATGTGTAGTAGAAGGGGCCCTGATGGGGGTTGGGAGAACAGGGCCTTGGAGCTTTAATTAAAGAACTTGGGCTCAAATCTCATTACTCAGACTCACTGCCTTGGGGACCTAGAATCATTCAGTTCCCTTGATTTTGTAAATGCTTTCCCCCCTCTCTTCCTGTGCCTCAGTTTCCTTTTCTGTAAAATAAGGGTCTCAGATTAGACTCCAAAGTCGTTTGCAGCTCTCAAGCCCCTGTTTCCTATAAATGAGGATGATCCAGGAAGGGTTACTGCTTGGGGTGGATGGGCTGATGATTCTAAGCGATAGAAAGTGGACTGAGATGTCCTGCTCGGTTCTGTGATAACTTCCCTCTGCGTCTCAGGTTCTTTATCTGTGAACATAAGACCTTGGGCTTGATGACCTCCAGGGTCCTTTTCTAGTAAAGGTTTGGGACTCTGATCCATGTGCCCTGGCCAGACTCTGGTCACAGTTCATTCTCAGTGACCCAGATAGTGGATGTCTTGTTCCACATATTGATTTTAAAGTGCATGTTCAGCAGTGAAGAAAACCCTGGCCATGGGAATTGATAAAGCTGGATCTCAGTCTTGCTTCTAACACTTAGGACCATGGACAAGTCAGCTTAATTTCCTGAGCCTTAGTATTCTTACCTTTAAAAGGAGCATAATGATATCTACTTCCTATCTCACCCATCTCTAGCCCACTGTTTTTATTCTGTATTCTTAGGGCATTGGTACACAGAGCTTTAAGGTCATGGGATTCATTGTTAGCTATCTTCCTAGACATTGTCTCTCATGCATTACTGGCTATCAGTTACCCAAGGTTGAGGGAGGGAATCCAGGCACTGGGGAATTAATACTGAAGACAAGGTCTCAGTCACTGGGACAGTCCAGAAATCAAGTCACTGGGGAACAGAGCTACCCAAATTCAATGAGTCGAGCCCCAGAGCTGACTGCGTCAAGCTGAACAGCTCTTATAGGGCTCTTGGGACCTCCTTGCTTGAGCCACGATAGGCCTTCCTCACTGTACCATATGCCCAGAGCATAAAGCACAGGGCTCACATCCCACTGAGTCTCCACTCCCCCTCAGGGAGGAATTTTGGGGGTTAGTGTATAGCCCGAGGATGGGCAAGATCTGAAGCTTCTACCCTCATTTCCTTGTCTTAGAAGGGTTTGACCTCCTCTCTCTTGACCCCCAAGAGATCTATCATCACAGATGGGCTACACAGCATGGCTCCCAGTTCTGCCTTGTTTCCATCTGCCTTTTCATTGATACATGCCCACACCTGCTGCATTGACTAAGGAAAAATGAATAAACTCTTCATGGTCTCAAGGGAATTTCTTTTAACTATTGGGAAGCAAAACATGAACAAATCTTTTCTGAAACTATGTACCCGAGGGAGACTTGTCAGGGAATGGGCAGCATGTAGCATGGAAGATTTGGACTCAGGACACCCAGGTAGGTTTAAGCCATAAAACCTTCCCCTTACTCCTTGTGAGATTTTGGGCAAGTCACTTATCCTTTCTGGGCCATGGTTTCCTCTTCTATGTAATGAGGAGACAGTGTGGATTAGTGGATTTTTTTCTTTTGAGAAAAGATCTGGATTTAATCCTGACATGGACATTGGCTGTGTGGCTCTGGGAAAGTTACTTCCTGAGTGTCTCTGGATTTTAGTTCCCTCACGGGAATGTTGCTTTCCAGGAATTCTGAGGTCTCTTCCACTGGTCTCTACATATGTGATCTTATGACCACTTTGATTTTATTTTATTTAAAAAAAGGCCTTACAGTTCCTGCATTCATAGAATTTCTTATCTGGTGGGGAGAATTAACTTGCTCCACAACTTAGTTTTAGGAATAAGCTTGGGGCACTCAGAGGTTAAGGGACTTACCCAGTGTCTCACAGACAGTAGGTGTCAATGACTCTGGGGCCAGGTCTCCATGCCCCAAGTCATCTTTTCTCTCAATACAAGAACTCTTATTATTTATCCCCATTTTACAGGTGAGAAAACAATCTCAGAGAGGAGAAATGGCCACAAAGTTTCACAACTTGGCTTTCTACCTTACCTATCTTCTTCTACCTGACTGTACCCCACTATCCCTCGCCCCCCACTCTTTGATCTAGTGACTCTGGCCTCTTCAGTGTCCCTTACACAAAACCCACCAGTCCCCAACGCTGCACTTTTACTGACTGCCCCCGTGCCTGGGACTCTCTCCTTTCTCATTGTCACCACCTGGCTTCCTTCAGGTTCCAGTTAGACTCCTGTGTTCTACAAGCAGCCTTTCCAGGTCTTCCTGATGAGGACCTTCTCCTTCGTTATTATCTCCAGTCTGTCCCATTTCTACATTGTGTTATGACGTGGTTCTTTGTGTGCCTTTCTGATTAGACTGAGAGCTCCCTGAGAGCAGGGAATGCACCAGGTTTTGCCTTTCTTGTCATCCCCAAAGCTTAACACAGTGCCTACATACACTAAGTACTTCCTACAATGACTAAGTGATTTGCCATAACTGATAAGTTGCAGAAAGAAGATTTGAACTCAGATCCTCTGACTTCAAACCCAGCACTCTTTCTACTATATAAAGCATTTTTAAAACCTGAAATGCTGGCTATTATTAGAGAATAGGGCCTGGGCCTGTAATTTCATTGATAGAGGGAAATTCCAGAGAAGGAAACTCCTTCTATCAAGGCAGACTGACACCTTTCTGGAGACTTATCGCCTTGAATACTAAGAAGCCATGTGATTTACCCACTGTCACATAGTCGGTGGGTAGCCCATGCAGCATTTGAATTCAGGTCTTACTGGTTTTGATTCCAGCTTTTAATCCACTTTGTTATCGTTTTTTGTTATAATTGTTGTTGGGTTGTGTCCAGGTCTTTGTGACCCCCTTAGCCCATAGTACATCAATAGTGGCCATAGAGTTTTCTTGGTAATGATAATGGTAATGATACTAGTGTAGATTGCCATTTCCTTCTCCAGTGAATAAGGTGAACAAAGACTTGCCCAAGGTCTCACAGCTGAAGCTGGATTTGAATTCAGGTCTTTCTGACTCCAGGCCTAGCCCTCTATCTGCTGAGCTATCTAGCTGCCTCACAGCTACCTTTCAGCAATTCTTATAATTATAAATTAATTATTCTTTAATTAATAAATTAATTAATATATTATATATGGTATATTAAATATAATTATAATATATATAATAAATAATACCAGTAATATTAATAGTAGTATTTTTATTTCTCCAGGAAAAAGCATAGACTGTTATTTAAAATGGACCTTTAATAAATATTTCTTGAATGATTGAATATAAATGAATAAATGGTTTTTCATACATTGGCAATCACCCCTCCCTCCAAAAAGAAAAAAAAAATAAAAACGGTCCCCCCAGAATGAAATCCATGAGATAGCTATATAGGAAACCCTGGGAATGTACTGAGGCTTTCCAAGTTTCATGACTGATGCTTTGAGATCTTTTTTTTTTATTGCTTCTTAAAAATATAAATCAAATAGGTATAAATTAATAAGTGAAACCCAGGGTAATATGTGTGTGCCTATGGCTACAAACAGGCAAGGTAATTACCAAGCATGTCGCCTTATTTGACAAACAGAACCAACAAAATAATAAAAAGGACACGTACAGGCATCATTAAATATGAATTACGGAGAGCAGCTCGAGGAGAGCTTGGCTTTGACATTTGTGAGATAACAACCTTAAAATATATCTACGTTCAGCTGGAGACCTTCGCAAGGTTTCTTCCAGACTAAGTTATGGCTGCAGTTAACAACTTGGGCGAGGGTCCAAGTTTGTACAGGACGGTACGATATAGCCTTACCCATCAAGGTTTGGCGCAATTAGACGCATCAGCTTGATCAGAGGAGGTAACCTAGTGGAGTAGAGAGAAAGCTGGCCTGGCCCTCAGGAGACCAGGATTTTGCCACTAACCAGCCATGAGACCTTGGCCATGTCATTCAATCTCTGAGACTCAGTTTCCTCAACTGCAAGTGGAGAGTGTTTTAGTAAATCAGGATTTGGCAAATTATGACTGTTCTTTGCCTGTTTTTGTCTAGCCAGAGAAGAGTGAATTATATATGTATTGTTATTGGTTTTTTTTTTTATTTTTGGAGTGGGAAGGCAGGGCAATTGGGGTTGACTTACCCAAGGTCACACAACTAGTAAATGTCTGAGGCCGGATTTGAATTATGTCCGCCTGACTCCAGGGCCGGTGCTTTATTTACTATGCCTCCTAGCTGCCCTGGATTTTATTTTTTAAGTAAAGTTTTGTTTTGTTTTAAAATGTAAAGGGAAAAAAACATTTGGGTCATCCAAAAACAGGAGGTTGACTGACTTTATCCAGTTGGCTGTCATTTGCAGACTCCTGATAGCTGAAGTCTCTTTGGAGTTTCATAATTTATGTTTTAAATTGCAACATTTATTGTCGCAAGGTCCCTTCCCAGTTGTAACGTTCTGTGCTTTAAACTCTTTTAGAATGGTGAAGTGTAGTCAATCCATCAAGGAATAAACATTTATTAAGCACCTACTGTGTGCCAGGGACTGTGTTAAGCTCTCGGGATAAAATTGAATGAATGAAAGGGGCATACATTTAAGGGAAGAGAAGGATATTTGAAAGTAGTCAATAAATGTTTATTAAGTACCTACTATGTGCCAGGCACTGTGCTAAACACTATAAACATATATAAAATAAACACGGGGATACATATATGTATACAATACATAATAATAATAATTATTATAGCTACTGTTTATATAACACTTTTAAATTTGCAAATCTCTTTATATATCTTATTGAATTCTCACAAAAACCCTGGAAGGTAGGGGCTATAATTATCCCCATTTTATAGTTGAGGAGACTGAGGCAGAGTTAAGTGACAAGCCCAAGGTTACACATCTAGGAAATGTCTGAGGGAAGATTCAAACTCAGATCCTGGCTGCAGCTCAGCTTTTCTCTGTGCACTTACTTTACCATCCAAGTGCCCACAGGGATATGTGATGTGTGGTCCAATAGAAGGTTGAAGGGAAAAGCACTTTGAGGCATCAAGAAAGTTTTCGTGTAGAAAGTAGAGCCTGAACTGAGGCTTAGAAGTGAGGGATTCTATGAGATATGAGAAGTAAAAAGGAAGGACATTCTATATTTTAACTTTCCTAGGAATTCTAATGTTCTGTGCTTTATGTTTGGATATCCTATGTTCTAAGCCACCTTCTAGAATTCAGCATTCTGTGTTGGAAAGTTCTTTCAGATCTAAAGATTCAGTGACTTTAGACTGTCCTTTATCCTACTACTTTGCTGAGTTTGTATAGCAATCATTCAGTCAATCAACAATCATTTCTTGAGCACCTACTGTGTGCTAGAGGAAAAAATATAGTAACAGTCCCTGTCTTCAAGGAGCTTATATTCATTAGGGGAAAATATGCACATAGATAAGAATGTAGAAAATTCAATATTTGTGAAACAGAAATATAATTTCAGAGGTGGGAATGCATTAGTCCAGGGATGAAGGGTGGGGAATGAGGACAAGTTTCTTGTAGGTGGTGACATTTAATCAGGGCTTCTAAGGAAGGTAGAAATTCTAAGACACAGAATTGGAGAGGGAATACATTACAAAAACAGGATTCAGCCTGGGCAAAAACATGGAGGTAGGAGATGATCCTACTTGTCTCTCCAATTGTTGTTTCTTTAAAAAAGAAATACTTCATATTTTAGTTCCAAATCTCTCCCTCCCTCCACCCTTTCCCCATATATTGAGAAGGTAAGAAATATGATATCCATTATACAAATGAATTCATGCAAACTTTATTTTAACATTAGCAGTGTTGCAAAACAAGACAAAACAATTAAGAAAAATGAAGAGAAAAAAGGCTTCAATATGAATTCAGAAATCTACACTCTCTGGAGATGGATAGTACTTTTCATTATGAGTCCTTTGGGATTATCCCATATCATTGTCTTGATTAGAATAGCCAAGTCTTTCACTGTTGATCATACTTAACAATATTGCCATTACCATGCACAATGTTCTGGTTCTGCTCACTTCACTTTTCATCAGTTCATATAAATCCTCCTAGGTTTCTCTGAAGCCATCCCTTATACAATTTTTTATAGCCTAATAGTAGTCTATCACAATGATTATTAATTGCCTCCAGATGCTACAATGCCATACAGCTTCATCTTTGATTTTATATTGTCTTGCCATGCTCTGATGGTTACATATGTACTAACTCCTCCAGCCTCTTAAAGGCTGGTCTTATTGTTTTGAAATGATTTAAAATTAACTTTCACATCTCTGAAATTTCCCTCCCTATCCTTCTTTCACCTCCTGGACTTTTATCGTCTATTACAAAGGATGCTTTATAAGAGAAAGGAAAAAAAAGAGAATGAGACAAAAACAAGTAAAACTGTATTAAAATATGTAAGAAATCTGGTAATAGAACTATATTCCACACCTGCAGATTCCTCTCTACCCCGTCCTCCCAGCTCTGCAAAGGAGTAGGGGGTGGTATCTTTTCCTACTTATTCTTTGGGATCAAATTTGTTGTCTGCAATTTTGTGACAATTAGTTTTGATTGTTTTTATGGTGGTTGTACTGTCATCACATGCTATTGTAGTTAATCATATATATATATATATATATATATAATTTTCCTAGCTCTACTGACATCACTTTGCATTGGTTCACGTCAACTTCCCCATGCTGCTTTGTATTCATCATATACATATGTATTACTGTACTAAGATATTCCATTACATACATCTACCATAGTAATTTAACCATTTTCTAAATAATTGACCTCTTCTTTATTCCAGTTCTTTGCTAAAACAAAAATATTTAAATATTGGTGTAAATGGAATCTTTCTTTTTGTCAGTCACTTCCTTGGGCTATACCTTGAAGTGGAATCTCTGAGTCAAAGGGCATGTGCATTTTAGCTCCTTTATTTGCATAATTCTAAATTCCTTTTCAGAATGGTTATACTATTCCACAGCTCCACCAATAATGTATCAGTGTGTCTGCCTTTCCACAAACCTTCCCACCTTGACTATTACTACCTTTTGTCCAGAGGTCATGTCTGTAACCTTCCCCTCTCTCTGTTACAATGCCTAGCTTAGCACTGTATGTGATATGTGCTAAATAATTTTAAAAATTAAATGGGATCTCCTCACTGCTTCACTAGTAGCCAATCAAATCTTGAACTTGTACATATAGAACTGGAGGAGAATTTAAAGATTGTTTTATCCAAATTCCACATATTACAGACTGGGAAACTGAGGCTCAGAGGGGCTACCTGATTAGCCCAGAGTTTTCACAAAGCTGGGATGATATCCTTATTAAATAGCCAGTAAGTCAGAGTCCTGGGGAAGCATCCTGGGCCATCTCTCCAGTCACCCATGCTTGTGAGAGAGTTGCTCTGTCAGCCTGTCTCAGGAGCTGTGTTGGGAGCCAGATGAGTGAAGGACCTCCACTGCCAGCTTTCTCCTCTTCCTACCCTCTGGCAGTTGGGTCTCATGTACCGAGCATGGCCCTGCACAAACACCAGTTGGGAAGTCAGGAGCAGATTATGTTCTGAGGCTCATCTGGGACAATTGTCTCCTGCTCCTTGTGCCTGAGAGTCATGGAGGAAATGTCAAGCATGGACAGCTTGTCCAAGCTGGGCCCTGGGAGGTATGGACCATGGTAGCCAAGGTGGGAATTTCATTCTAGGCTCCCCCACAGGTTCCTTGTGCCTCCCTTGACAAGAGTGCCCACACATAATTTGGGAGTAGCTCAGGTGCTTAGAGAAAGCTATGTGGCTGCCCTGGGGTCCCTGCTAGGTCCCTGACTATTTCTTATCTTGGTGCATTATGGTCCCTTCCAAGATTCTGCTGCCTGTGTTCTAAGTAGCACAGGGTTGGGTGCAAAGAGACTGGGGCTTGTTTTCTGGCTTACTGTCAGTCAGAAAACATTTATTAAGCAGTATGGGCTACATGTTGTGCTGAATCCTGCAATAAAAAGGTAACAAAGTGGTCTCTGCCCTGAAGAATCTGTCATTTTAATGGGGAAGAAAAGAGAGAGGGAGAGAAAAGGAGAGAGGATAAATATTGAAAGAGAGCTGATAGAGGAAAGAGAGGGGGAGAAAGAGGGAGAAGGATGATAGATATGTGAAAGATAGGTGATAGGTAATGGGGACAGAGAAGAAGGAGGAGGAGGAGGAGGAGGAGGAGAAAAGGAGAGAGATGAGAGAGAGGGAGAGAGAGAGACAGAGACAGAAACGAGACAGAGAGTGATTTGTTGGAGGTGTACAGATGATAGATTAGATAGATAGCTGGATGGATGTAGAAAATGAATTCAAGGTATTTGATATAGGAATCTTGAGGCAAACCAGGGACCCTAAGAGGTGGAGATGAGGAGGGAGGGCTTTCTAGTCATAAGGGCTGTTTAATACAAAGACACCAAGATGGCAGACCCACTGTTGTGTGTAAAGTACAGTAAGAAGAATGCTTGGGGCAAAGCCCTTGTTCTCTCTAAACCTAGGCTGTCTTAGTGGATAGAGCACTGGACCAGGAGTCAACAGGACCTGGCTTCATCATGCTCTGCTTTGAGTATTTACTAGCTGTGTGACCTTGGGCATGGCAATATGGCTTTCTCCCTCAGTGTCTTCATCTGTAAAATGGGGCTGATAGTATCTTGTGCCTCTGTGTCTTCTTTGGCAAAATGCAGATGCTCACTGATTGCATTTCCTGCCTGGTTCAGTGTAGAGATGTAATGAAACAATGAATGGAAAGCATTTCACAAGCTGCTCCATCAATGTAACTGCTAATACTTACACTCCCTTCCTCAAAGGGGCCTTGGAAGGAAAGTACTTTGTAAACCTTCAAGAAATGTGAATGATTGTTATCATTAGTGGAGGACTTCCAGGACCCTGGGATTCAAGCAAGGGGGTCCTGTGGCCAATGAGCTCAGGATTGTAAATGAACCCACAGACATAAATGCACAGCTTTATTTTTTTCTTTCCCAAATTCACCTCTTAATGTTATAGCCTTTTGAAAATAAGGACATTTGTTACAGACACAAATGGCCCTGTATTGTGGGCAGAAAGGACTTGGCCATAATTTAAAAATAAATAAAATATGAATTGCTTCGGATGCCCAAATTATCATTCATTTGAAGGAGGGTGGAGAGAGAGGAGTCATTTTGTGCTAAGAAAAACCAAACCAAACAAGCAAGGGCTGTAGCAGACACAGCTGGAATGTCTCTGCTCCCTTTCCAGGTAATCTGTTACTCCCTAAAGCCTGTGGTTATGTGAGAGCAGAAGAGGGAGTATTCCCTGTCACTCAGCATTGCTATTGCTGTCTATGGTGCAGAATGGAGTTTCACAGAAAACTTTGGAAAAAGGCCAAAGGAGAAATCACTCTGGGTTCAGAACTCTGAGGTGATTATGGAAACAATTAACACCTTTTTATTTCAGAAGAGGGATTAATAAGGATGGGAATAGCAACTGAAGGTCAGAAGAAATGTGTACTAACATGTTCTCTGATAAACAGTGCTGTAAATATTTGGGGGCCGTGTTGCCTTCGCTCCAAGAAAACAAGGCCAAACAAGGCCTTCCCCAGGTCTAGAGCAACAGAGTTCTCGAGTCAATTAACAGAGGCAACCAGAAGAAGCTGTCTCCTGAAGACAGCATTTCTAATTGCTCCCCCCCCACACTTTGACTTAGAAGGTGGAAGGACTGGGACAGGAAGGGCACAGATTGTCCAGGCTGGGCTTCGGTGTGGAGGCAGGAAAATGGTCAGGAGCAGTTGTCTTGGCTTCAATCAACAAGCATTTACTATATGCTTATTATGTGCTAGGTATGGGGTTAAAAAGGTGAAAGTAAGTTGGGGAGTTTACACTCTGATGGGAAATACAACATGTACACACGCACACACACACACACGAATCTGTGCTTGGAAGGAGGGACCTTAGAACAGAACATCAGAGCTGGGAGGGGCCTTAGACCAGGTAATGTCAAAGACAGCCCAGTTTTTACATCTTAGAATTCAGTACTAGACATTTGGAGCTGAGGTTGACCCTAGACCTCCTCTGCTCCAAGTCTCTGTGTTGTAGATGAAGGGACTCAGGTCTCAAGTAGCACAGGGCTGGAGATTTGGAGCTGGAAAGGACTTTGAAGACCATCTTTTTATACTCGAGGACATTGAGTCCCAGAGATGGGCATGTACTCACCCAGGGTCACATAGGTAGTTAGAGGCAGTGCCAAGATTTCAGCTCAGATTTTCTGACTGCATGTACACCATTTATGGCACCAGGACATCTTGAAAGAAATCCATTTTGTCCAGGATCCCACAGCTGCTTGAAAGGCAATGAGGTGTGTTTGATGGAGAGCTGTCCTGGGAGCCAGGAAGTGTGAGGTTCTAGTTCTGCCTCTGAAATCTACAGGCTGTGTGACCCTGGGCTAGTCACAGTCTCTCCCTGCTTCAGAAGACTGTTAGACTATAGAAATGACCAACGAGATCCCCAGGAGGTGCCCTAGCTCTCTGCCTCCAGTCTGGTTCTCTTCCATACTTCCCTCTTTCCTTTCATCCCATTTCCCCTGCATGCACTGCCTGGGGGGAGGGGAAGACTCAATTATCACCAAAGACCTAGATGGGATAAAAGACTCAAGTGTGAATGTGTTTGAAGTACCTACTACATTGCTAGGCACAGTGCTAGGCACAGTGGGGGGACAAAGACAAACATACAGTTCTACCCTCAAATGCTCAAAGCAAACAGAGCTGCAGATGGAAAGTGGAGAGAATGCTAAGGTTCAGAGAAAGAAAAGACCTGCCCCCAGTCATAAGACTGAGTTAGGGCAGACCCTGGACTGGAACCCTGGGCTTTGAACTACAAATCTAGGTCCTCCTATGCACTTTCTTTTGTCTATCCTTTGTATCTTCCTTTCACTCCCACTCCTTGTGGTGTGCAGGACTGTCAGTAGCACCAGGGTTCGAATCCTGCCTTTGAAACGTGTGACCTTGGGTAAGTCCTTCAGCTCTTTCTCACATTTAGAAGGCAGACTTGGTAACCTCTCCGGCAGGGTCCTTTCAGCTACGAATCTTGGATCCTCTGTCTTGTCAGCCCTTTCTGGGTCTGCGTATGTCTTTGTCACCACCTTTTGCCTTTCTCCAGTTCTACTTATCTGCTTCCAAAGGTAGGTCCTTAGGGCAGTTCTGTGCCTCTGGCCCTCAATTTCTGCCCTGGCAGGGGGATCAGAGAATGACTGATTGCTTCCAGGAGGCATTTGCATCTTCTGAACCTAATTGCATAACCCTTCTGCTGACAAAACACCTGTTGTAGGTCCTTTGCCAGGAATCTGGGCAGGTGTTAGGGAAGATAGGAGTTGATCCTGCATCCCCAGTGTAGCAGGAGAGCTAGGCAGCCAGGGATGAACACGCAAAGCCTGGGCAGGAGAGAGGGAACCTCCCAGCTGAACCTCCCAGCTCCTGTGGACTCAACAGCCACCATGCTCCTAATTCCATTGCCTGTAATTATTGTATTTCCTTTTGTTATTGAAATAGTCCTAGCTCAGCTTTGTGGGGTGGAAGAAGCCCTGATTGGGCTGGGACCTTGGAAGAATAGGGCATTGTGTAGTAGACCGACTGGTAGATTTGGAGTTAGTCTGATCCAGTTTTAAATCCTGCTCCAGACAGTGCTGGCTGTGACCCTCACTGGATGTGACCTTGATGTAACAGGTGATCTTGGTCAAATCACTTTCCTTTTCTACAATCTGTCAAATGAGGGAGATTGAACCACAGCTTTGTAACTACCCATTGTGTGTTCTGAGGGAAGTGCCAGAAAAGCAGGGGGTGGGTTCAAGAGCCAGGACATTGGGAAAAAAAAGATCTGGGAGTCAGGTGAAGGGAGACCTGGGGGCACCAGCCCTAATAGGGAGACAAATAGACTCCAAACCTAAGGCAGCTTGAGTTTACCTGTTAGATCTTGCCCTGAGGGTAGGAAATAAGGGGATTCTGGGATAGGGAGGAACTCGCTATGGCTCCTGATGGAGGGGGATCCTGGGTAGCACAGGCGTCCAGCGCATAGCACTGAGCACTCCAGTAAGGCCAGAACAAGATGAAATTGCATTTGGAAAATGTTTATAAAATGAGGAGAATATCATAATAATTTTTTTTGCCTTTTTGGAGGGCAATTGGGGTTAAGTAACTTGCCCAAGGTCACACAGCTAGGTTTTTGTTTGTGTATGTTAAGTGTCTCAGGCCGGATCCGAACTCAGGTCCTTCTGCCACCTAGCCGCCCCCAATAATGTCACATTTTCCCCCAATAATGTCCCATTTTAAAACTGTCTGTATGTAGAACCCTGGGTCCTCAGGTATGTACCAGTGGCCCTGATCCTATCAGTGCTCGACCCTGCTGAAATGGAGGAAGCAGCTGAAAACAGCCTGTTTTGTTTGAAAATGCTGGTTACTGGTTTTTTTGTTTTTTATATCACCTATGTTTATTATTATTATTATAATTATCTATTACAACAATAATGATGCCAACAACAGTAATAGAATAAATAAATAATAATCTACAGAGGTCTTTAAGGTTTGCCAAATACTTTACCAAAAACAATCATTTGGTCCTCACAACAATCCTTCCCAATGTATCACTCTAAGAGAATCCTCTCATAACAAATAAAAGAGGAAAGAAAAAGCTAAGTAGACCTAGATCTCCCCAAAGCCCATTTCTGTCCATGCCCACAGGGGCGGCAGGGAGGGGCCTGATCACCTCCCCTGGTCATTACCATGGCCTAGTGTTCAGATCGGGCTCAGATCTGTCATGATGCCCGCTGTGTATACGGTCTTCCTGGTCATCCTTCACCACCCACATTCAAGCACAATATTCCATTCATGGATCACACTTTGTGGTGCTGGTTCCCAGTCTATGGGCATGTACTTTGTTTCAGATTCGTTGCCACTAAAAACAATGTTACTGTAAATGTTTTCATGCACAGGGGCCTTTCTTCTCCTTCCCTTCCCTGGGGTATAAGCGGTCTCCTTTTTAAACTAAATTTCTTTTTTGCTAACTCACTGCTAAGCTCAGCTGTTTCTAGCTCCTGAAAGACTATGAGAAGTTATCTCAGCCTTCTCAATGTTGATGCCCTGGGAAGCCCTGCTTTAGTTGTGGCTCTGGACAGGACTAGATGGCTGAGGTCCCTTCTAGGTGCCCAAATCGCTTTTTCCTTTGTTCTGTCATTTGACGCTTAATATTCTATGTTCTAAAGGCTGCTTTTAGTGCTACTGCTCTATTAGTCCCTCGAAGAAATGCTGAGGGATGGAAATTAAAGGGGGTGGGAGCAGATTTCAATCCCTATCTTATTGTCAGCAGCAGTGCTGAAAACCACTCTGGGACAGCCTGCCTGCTGTGATCTGGGCCAGCAGAGATAAGGGAGGGCTGAGCTGGCCGGCTCTCTCTGTGCATGTCAGGCTCAGATGAAAAGCTTGTGTCTGGGCTAGTGGGCACGGCTTTCCCTTTCAGGCCAGAGGTGCTTGTCCCAGGGATACCTGCAGAGGGTCAGGCAGCCTTTTCTGCTAGCCTCTCCTAGTGAGTCACTTTGTGGCCTCCTATCCTGCTGGGCCTGGGAGGCTGGCGATAAGGCAGCAGAAGGGAGGTACTCCCTTTGCCAGCGCCTCTTAAACTTGAACCCTGGTGCTGGCTAGTTTTCTAGTCCAGGAGCCTGAAGCTTTGTTGATTAGAAGTTAGAGTCCCCAGCCAAGTGTTCTGCCTCAGGGCAGGGTAGGTCCAATCTTGGCCAAAACTGGGAAGAAGCTTAAGTTGTTTTCTAGGCTCTATGTGCCTGCCTAGTGCTTTCCCCTGTCACTTGGTGAGCATCTCAGAAAGCCACTCCACTAAAACATTAGAGGACAAAAGTTAGGCAGATGGGGGTGGCAGGGGTTATACTTACAGGCTAGAGGATGACAGAAACCAGGAGACAGATTGTTATATAGCTATAGAGTGAAAGGGAACATGAATCCAAGTCAATGTCAATCATCTTTTTTTAATGACCAGAGCTAGGATTTAATTGGTATACGAAACTTTGAGTGTGGAGACTCCCTTTGACCATGTAGTTCAGTAACTTAAAGTTGAAACTCCCGGGTGACTCACTGAGAGGTGGTTACATCACACAACCAGCTGGATTTGAACACGTCTTCTTGACTTGGAGGATGGGCATGTATTCACTATGATTCTGTCTCCATTTGCCAACACTTTACAAAGACCATATCATTTGAGCCTTGGAATAGCCTGATGAGATAGGTAACACATTTATTGATGCTACATTTTGCAGATAGGGAAACTGAGGCACAGAGAGGTTAACTAACTTAACTAAGGTCACATGACTTGGTAGAGATATTAGAAGGCAAGGGCTCATCCTTTCTATCAACATATAATTTCTTTTCTTTTCTTTCTTTCTTTCTTTTTTTTTTTTTTTTGCTATTTGGAGGGCAATTGGGGTTAAGTAACTTGCCCAAGGTCACACGACTAGGTTTTTGTCTGTGTGCGTTAAGTGTCTGAGGCCAGATCCGAACTCAGGTCCTTTGGACTCCAGGGCTGGCGCTCTACTCACTGCGCCACCTAGCCGCCCCTCAACATATAATTTCATTTGTTTAAAGAAATTAAGTGGCTTCGATGGACAGAACACTGTTCACGGCATGGAGGATATCTAGAGATAAGATGTATGGAGCTCACAGTCTAGTCTAGGATTATGACTCATATAAAGGTGATGACTACATAGAAATGGGAAAAATGTTTGAGAGGTGCAAAGTATTATGAGAGTGGAGACAGAAAATGTCACTATTGCATTGTCAAGAGAACCAAGCAAGCTTAATGGAAGAGGTGGCATTTGAGCAAAAGGATGGGTAAGCTAACAACAAGGCTGTCGAGCCCCATATACCCAGACTGTTGAATCTTCTCACTATCCATAAGCTCCTCAAGGGCAAGAACTATCTTTTGCCTTTCTTGGTTTTCCCAGAATTTATCACAATGTTTGGCATATAGTGGGCACTTAAGAGATGTTTATTGACTAACTGTTGTTCACACCATTTCCTACCCATGTAGTAGTTTAGATATCCTGTAGAAGGTTGTAGATGCTAATTTGGATAGAGCTCTATAGCAGAAGATAAGATTTGGGAGTCATTTGTATAGAAAGAGTCATACAAATTGTGGAAGTGAAAGAGATGGCCAAAACAGAGTATTGAGAAAGAGGAAAGAGGTCAAGGATAGACCATTGGTGGCTACCCTATGTTATAAGGTCAGGAAGAGCTAGACATGCCAACAAAGCAGATGGGAGAAAGCTTGTCTGAGTCATGAACTGTGCTCTTTACAATTTCTCTTTAGAGAAGAATGAGGGAATGCGGCGGGGGAGAGCATTCAAACTGGACAACTTCTGGTGGTATTTGAACCCAGGTCTTGTGACTCTAAGACCAACCCTCTTTTTACTGACCACACTGTCTCTCAAGAAACTGAAAAAAAAAGTTATTTCATAAACTGCCTAGTATCATACCTAAAGATGATGCTAATGATGAAATGATTGATGATGAGGATAGTTACAGTGATACAGTGATAGCGACGGTGATGATGGAAGTCAAAGTAAAACAAAGTTTTCCTCGGGATAGATCTCTTAGTTCTGTCCCAAGGTGAACTGGGTTGCCTCCGAGGTCATGGATTCCCCCTTATTGAAGTCTCTAAATGGGCAGAATGCCGGGTTTTCAGGGATCCTTATACTAATGGTTCTTATTCAGGTGTGGTTTGGGTCAGATGCCTCAGGGGCCTTGTGATTCTGGAAAGCCCTGGCCATGCCTTTCACCAGACACCTGTGGTAGTTTCAAGAGAAATAACCCTGTTTCTGCCATGTTGGGATTTTAGAAGTTGCTCCTCTAGACACTTGTAAACTTTAGCCAAGATCCTGGGTTCTCCTGAGATCAGGTCTTGGGACATGAAGTCTCTCCCTTCACTCTCCATAATCTCTTCCTGGCTGATTCCATACATAGTTGGCAGCTGGGCAGACCTGAGCCCTGTTTAGATAGAAGTTTTAGGCATGATTTCATCAAAATTGATTTGTCTGACAATTATGAAGGGAATGGACCTTACTTGTGTAGAGCCTCTGCCTGCCTAGGTTGGTGTGTCAAAACTATCAAATCTCAGAGTTAGAAGGGACTTCAGAAATCATTTAGTACAATCTATACTAGACTAAAAATTCTTGACAAGTGGTCATTCAACCTTTACTTGGAGACCCTCAGAGAGGTGGCCCACCCCTTCCAAAGCAACCCATTTCCATTTTGGGACCACTCTCATTGTTTGCAAGCTCTTCTTGAAGTCAAATCTAAATCTCTCTCTGCTACCTATTACCTCCCCTCCTAATTCTTCCCTCCGAGGCTAAGAAGAACAAATTTATTTTTTCCTTTGTGTCAGTCAGTATGTTCTAAGCATGATTCTAGGCACTAGGAGTGCAAAAACAAAAAAATAAAATGAAACAGATAGTCTATTAAAAACTTTAAACTTAAATATAGGTAAGGTTGACTATCATTTCTTTCCTCAAACCTTTTCCTTTTCAGGTTGAGCATGCCCACTTCCCTTAAGTATCCCTACAGGATATAATCTGGGGACCTTTTACTGTTCTGTCCTTAATGCCCCTTGAA
Source organism: Gymnobelideus leadbeateri (assembly GCA_011680675.1). Classification (NCBI taxonomy): domain Eukaryota; kingdom Metazoa; phylum Chordata; class Mammalia; order Diprotodontia; family Petauridae; genus Gymnobelideus; species Gymnobelideus leadbeateri. The sequence continues at coordinate 939,323 of WOXC01004596.1, forward strand.
CCTACTCCTGTACCTCCACCCCTCATGACAGTCAAGGACAGGTCTTAGAATCTACTCTCTGGATCACTTCCAGGTCTTAGAATCTACCTAAGATTGGAGCAGAAGGGACAAGCCAGGAGAAATCCACCAAGAGTGTGGTTCTTGGTGGATTTTTGGGGGACGATGGTGATTACTCGCTCTTCTCTTGTGCTTTTGTTTCCAGTAAGAAAAGTATTATTAAACATTTCTTTTTTAACAGATGAGGAAACTGAGTCCAGGGGAAGAAATTCACTTTTCAGTAAATGAATAGGCTGCTCATAAACTCCTGGGTGATGGGCCAATATAGAATGGGAAGATCGCTCAGGAGGCCCCCAGTTCAAAATCCATCTCAGCTGCTTCCTAGCTGAGAGGACCTGAACAAGTTTTTTCAGGTGTAAAATTGGTATCATAATAATTTCGCAGCCTATTTCATATTCTTGTGAAGGATGCACTTTGGAAATTGAATATGCTCTGAAAAAATGAGTTGTTATTGTTGATTAGGCAACTAGATGGCCTGGTAGAAAGCTGGCTGGATTGAAGGCACTATAGCCTGAGTTCAAATTCTGCTCCACCCTTAAGAGCTTGCTCTAAGCCTCGATAATAGGCACAATTGTAGCATCTCCTTCTCAAGGGTGTTGTGAGAATCTGATGAGATGATGCACATTCATGTGCTTCTCCAGACTTCAAGTGCCTATATCTATGTAAGCTATCATTAAATCAATCACCAAATGTCAGAGTTGGAAAGGGCCACAGTAACCATCTTGTCCAACTCTTAGCAGATGGTGTGGATGCCATTAGCGAGGGAGCTGCCCAAAGGCAGCAGGCCACTCTGGTCACCCGAATGAGTGGCCAGATCACTCAGGGAAGCTCTTGCCAGCACCATCTGTGTGTGGACCAAGGCATCCATCCTATTTGGTATTTGGGTTGGACTCACATGGTGGATCCTGGTCCTAGGATTTAGAATCAACCTTTTCTCTAATTCTAGCTTTGGGCCTCCTGGTAGCATGTGGGGGTCTCACTTGCTCACAGAGCCTTGGGTTCATATACACAGCAGGTTTATGACCTGATTCCTCCTCAGTTGTGGGCAGCATGACCCTCCCCAGCATTTGCCACCATCACTCCTTATGTGGAAATGGGTTTGGATTTTTTCTGCATTGAAGAGGGGAGGAGAAACAGTGGGTATGATTGATAGATAAAGAACTGACTCTTTGGGCCTCAGTTTCCTCCTCTGTAAAATGAGTGAGTTGGACTCTATGGGCTGTGGGGTCTTTTCCTGTTCAAATTCAATGATCCTATGAAGACACGATATGTTCCTAGATTTAGAGCTCAAGGGCTCCTTCAAGGTCATCTTGTCCCACCCTTTCATTTTATAGGTGAGGAAAACTCAGAGAAGTGGTGGCTTGCTCAAGGTCACCTGGGTAATAGTAAAGCTGCAGCTATGTTGGGCAGTGGATAGTGCCCTAGGCCTGGAGTAAGGAGGACCTGAGTTCCAATTTAGCCTCAGACACTTAATAGCTGTATGATCCTGGCTAAACCATCTAACAGTTTTTTGCCTCAGTTCCCCAACTGCAAAATGGGGATGATAACACTTACTTCCCAGAATTGTTAAGAGGATCTAATGAGATAATATTTATAAAATGCTTAGCACAGCATCTGGCACATAATACACATTACATAAATGTTAGTTATGATGAGGATGATGATGTGGGAGAGTCAGGATTTGAACCCAGGACCTCTGACTTCAGATCTTTCCAATCCAAAATACTTTAAAACCTGTGGCAATTATATAAGGACCGGACCTGGGATTTCATTAGCATAGGGAACCCTTTAGATGAGGAAATTCCCTCTAACAATGCAGTTCAGAATCTTCTCTGCAATCTATAGTCTGGGTTGGCCAAGAGGTTAAATGACTTACCCAGGATCACACAGCTCCCTTATTCCAGTGGTGGGACTTGACTCAAGGTCTTTCTGACTCCCTGGGCAGTTCTCTATCTTCTTTACAATGCTACTTATCATAGCAACTAGTGATACTCCAAAATGTGAAGTAGTGTATTAGAGTCAGGGTGAAGGGAAAACAGTCCCTCTCTCTGTAACTCTTTAAGGGAGGCTGGATGATGAGGCTGGATTGCTAGGCACCTGCACACAGGATTCATGATCCAGGAAAGGGTGAGATTAGTCAGCCACCAAATTTTCTGCTCCAACTTGAAGTCTATGATTCCATTTTTATACATACCATCCATCTCTGTACTGACCTCTCGTAAGTCACATAAATGATAACTATACATTCCGCTTTAAGGTTCACAAAATTATATATATGATGTCTTTGCATCTTCACAGCAAGCCTGACAGGTAGGTGCTATTGCTAGTTTTTTTTTTTAATTCATTAAATTATTCTAAACTTAAATACTAAAGCTTAATTGCGCAAGAAAAGAAAAAGAAACATATATTAAATACAAAATAAGAAGAAAAAAAACATTGCCATGTGCCCAACAGAATGTAGGAGAGGATTCAAAATATATAGCGATAAATTTCCATTTCAAGAGAGCCTGTATAATAAATACTATGCATTTTGTTCAGGGTTGTCCTTCTTGACTTCCTTGTAAGTTTTCTTTTGTTCTTTGATATGCATTTTTTACTTTATTCTCCCCCCCCTGCTTCTGCCTCTCTCCCATAAGAAGGTTATGATTAAGTTTGGATATATGTGTATGTACTTATACATAAATATGTATGTATATATATATATACACACATACATACACATTTACCTAAAATATTATTTTATGGAGAATTCACACAGAGCGAGCATTCACATGGTTGAAAGAAGTGATACGAGGACACTCTTAGGATCTCTCTTAAGAACTTTGGAATTGATTGTGTGACCTGGGAGACACCGGCACAAGACCGCACAGTATGGTGTGACCACATCAGAGAAGGGGCTGTGCTCTATGAGTGAAGCAGAAATGAAACAGTTATATTCAAAAGTAGTAATGGAAACTTTGCTCAACTTTTATTTGAGGATTGTTGCTAATGATTTTATATCAAATATTTCAGGGCCAGCTTCTGAGAAATATTAGAATATTGTTTGTTCTTTTTTGCACATAGTTTAGGAAGAATATTGATAAGTTGGAAAGCAGAAAGAGAACAACCAGGATGGGGAAGGACTTTGAACCCACAACAGCTTTTATTCAGTGGTTTTCAGTTGTGTCTCTCCATGACCCCATTTTGGGGTTTTCTTGGCAAAGATATTTGGATGGTTTGCCATTCCTTCTCCAACTCATTTGACAGATGAGGAAACTGAGGCAAACAGGGTAAAGTGACTTGTCTAGGGTCACATGACTAGTAAGTGTCTGAGAATGGATTTGAACTCAGGAAGAGTGGATTTGAACTCCAGGTACAGTGCTCTGTGCTCTATGGCACCACATGACTGTCCCTACATGACATGTAAACTATGGTAAATGTGCCTGGCCCATTGTTGTTGCTCATTGAGGGTTTGCTGAATTGTTTGACATGTTTAGACTGGAGAAGAGTTGGGTGTGACCCAATAGTTTTCTTCCAGTATTTGAAAGGATATGTGAAAGATGAATTGAACTTGACCCCAGAGGTTTGAACTAGGAGCAATGGATAGAAGATGCTTAAAGTCAGATTAAGGCTTGCTGTAAGGAAGAACTTGAATTAGCTCTTCCAGAGCAGAATGGACCTCCTTGGGTGTGAGAGGTTCCCTACTCACTGAAGGCCTTAAACACAGGTTGGATGCCCACTTGTTGAACGCCCCATCATGGAGATTCTCTTCTTGGTAATGTATTTTGTCAGCTGGCCACAGAGGTCCCATGTCACTGGGAAATCCCACAATTCTGTGATTGCTCAGTGAAGGATCGAATGTGGAATCCCATCACAGCATTCACTTCTATTTGGGAAGTGTCTCCCTTGGAACACTGGGCTGCAGATGCCATCCTGTTCCGCATCCAGCCTATTGGTGAGGATATGCTAAAGACTTGTTATCTCGTGCAAGGTTAATGCCAAGTGCCAACTGTCTTAATGTAAAACATGATTGACGGAGCTTCAATTTCCACCACTTGCCTATGCTGAGCTCCTTTCTAGAATAGACATGGAGCATGGGGCTGACACTCTGAACTCCAAGGAGTTAAGTTGCTTCTGCATGGAATTAAGCCTATGTCTGTGGTTATTAAAGAGACAGATTAATAAAGTACATGCTCGAGCTTGGAAGTGTAATTAGCAGGCTGCCACATGTATGTTTAGGCTGCTCAGACATCTTCGACTTTAGCATAAAGCTGAACCTTTTTTTTTTTTTTAATCCGACTGAGGATGAAGGATTGGCTCAGACTAAATTGGTTTTCTTTGTATGTCTTGGATTTTTTTTAATGTTATCATTTTTTTAAAAAATGATTATTTTCAGATTTTAAAGTAAGCTTTTAATCAGCCTTTTTGGGTGACATCCGTGTTGTTTCTGGGTTTGCCATCCCTGGATTAGCTTCCGTTCAGTCCCTGATAAAAAAACAAAGGGAGGGGGGGATGATGAGTTGTTCATTGAAAAGACTTAAATCACAAATCTTTTTTTTTCCCTTGGCGGCATGAATCCTACAGCTATCAAGGATGGAGTAGTAACTGCTAACAGCCCACCACGCGGAAATAGGGAATGACTTATTGGCGGACATAATAATCCAACATCTGTACAGTGCATTTCTGAATTGATGTCAGGAAAGCAAAGAGACAAAGCCGAGATGGCATCATTAGGACCAGATTTAAGACTCCCATTTGCGATACATTTGCATAACAATACTCAATAGCAACTAGTCACTGTTTCTTTTCTGACTTAGGGGAATTCACCTTCCTAAGAATATTTCTTTAGGAGGGCGGCAGCTGCAGGAAGTATGGGATCCTCATCTGGGAGTCTGGACTGCTCCGTTCCAGTCTATGGTTCTGTCATTCAAGGGCTTTGGCAAAGTCTCATTCTCCCCCCAGGACTTCCCCGATTCCATCCACTTCATAGGATCATAGACTTAAGAGTTTCAGGGAACCTTAGAAATTATCCTGTCCACCCCCACCACCCCATTTCACAGATGGAGAAATAGAGGTCTAGCAATGCAAATCACATAAATTATATCTAGCAGACCAGGATTTGAAACCAGAGCCTCTAATTTCTCAACCCAGTGAATTTTCGCTATCCTATAGCTCTCTTAATTGTCAGCATTCTTGAAATTATTTTGTATGACTTCGTTTTTAATTGTCGACTCATGTTATATCCAAGAGTAGGAAGTGAACTCCTTGTGGACAGGGTCCATGGTGCATCAGGGGCTCTGATCCTGGGGGTGCCACTTGTTGCTTCTGTCACCTCCTGAAAACCACTTGGGGCCTCAAGCTCCCCATCTCTAAAATGAAGAGTTTGGATTAGGTGACTCCAAAGGCGCCTTCTAAGTATAAGTCTGTGATCCCTAGCATTTGGCATAGTGCTTGGCAAAGAGCGGGGGTGGGGGGGTGTAATAAATGTTTATGAGAATCAGATTGAATCAGCTGCAGAAACTCTGTGTAAGGGAAACCTCTGAAGTCTTGGCATTTTGTGTCCATAATGGCCCAGTTATTTAAGTGGAAGGAAGGGGGATAATGCATCAATGAAGATATAGTCATTGAAGGCTGAATTGTTTGGCAGGAGGGTTACAAGTGGAAATAAAAGAGTGTCTGATTCAAATTGGAGAGGTAAAAGAGGCTGGAAATTCCAGGCTGATGACAAAAGCCTTTGACCCGTGGGCCTTCAGGGGGCCCCAGTGGTTCTGGGCCACCGAGGGTGTGGCACAGGGCAAGGTGGTCCCAGCTGGGGCCCTCTGGGCTCTGTGGATGAGAGGATTATTGGATTGGGAGTCTTGGGGCTGGCCCTGGCAATTGTTCTCCATGTATCTATTGCCATTCACTTAAACCTTTCCCTGTAAGATTGTTGTCTTCTCTGAAATGGAGATGACCACATGGACATTAACCACCTCACAAGGCTATAGTGAAGAAAATGTTTCCAGCCTTGCAAAGCACCATACGTGTAGTTGTTATGCAATATTGCTGTTTGTCAAAACAACATGGGGAGCTCCATCCCTTCTCCCCACCTACCCCAACAACAAGAGCCCAAGGCCCAGGGACAGACAGACTCCCTGAATTCCCCCAGTGAAGCTGCTCCCTCTTTTCTGGAATGAGCCCTGGGAAAGGTGAGCTATGGGCTTCTCTGCAAAGAAGAATGAATGCCCTTTTGAAAGTTGGAAGACTCTAGAAAAAGGAATTGTTTATTGTTAATGAAGCAGCTAGTTGGAAACTAGACGACCTTGTTTGAAACCTATGATTCCTTTGTTCTGCATGAAGCCTTTTCCTGATCCCCTTCCCAGCTTCCCTGTATTTAATTACTATGTTTCTATTTATTTAAGACTGAAAATATTTATATATACACTTGTCTCCCTCAATACACCAGGCTGTCAGTCCATGTGAGTAGGGATGGTTTCATTCTTTCTACTCATATCCCTGCTGTCTACTGTATGTGAGGTTTTTTGGTACATAGTAGGTATTTAATAAATACTTATTGGTGGAAGCCCTTCATTTCCATCCTGGGGCTGTTCCCGCCTCTGAAGTTAATAAGTCAGGGTTTGTGCCCTAGAGAAGCAAGTACAGAGGAAAAGCTAAGTTTTGAGGAGGCCACAAGAGCAGGCTGGAAGCCCTACCCCATCTCTTGCCCCAGCCACATCTTGTAACTTTCTGGTCCCAAGTAATCCTTAGACTCATCTGAGCTTCACTGATGTTCTACATTTGTAAGGGAATCCCAGCTGCTGTTTGGCCACCCCTGATGCGATGCTCTTAAGCCAAGGCTTCTAATCAGTATTTGTATCAGACCCCTCAGGCAATCAGTCTGGTGAAGCCAAGGGACCACTTCTTAGCAGGATATTTTTGAAGTCATAGGAAGAAATGCATCCAATTGCAAAGGAAAACAATTATATAGAAAAGAAGATGCATTTTTTCCTTTCTAAGTTCATGGCCCTTCTAAAATCTATCCACAGATAAGCTAACAACTCATGCTTTAAATAACACATCCCTGCTTATTATGTGCAATGGTATATCTGTGACTCATGGAACATTATAGTCTTTGGAGAATTGAAATTGAAAATCACCTCAAGACCAATGGAGAGGAAAATGGCAGAGCTGGTTGCACCACAATGCAAAGGAGAAGGGAGTTGTGATCAGAAAAAAATAAAATGTGGGCTGACCATGTGGGAAAAGCAAGGGGCAACCTTTGGAGAAGCCATTGGCATCCTCAAGACTTCAGTGATTCCTCTGTGACCAGTGGATCATTCTTGTCCCCTCTCTTGTTTGCTACAGGCTCGAATAGTTTGGTGGTGGTGGACCATAGCTAGAGTAGGAACTTCACCTTCACCCAAGATGGGTATTTCCTGGGTGAATAGGTAGAGAAATGACTTCAGGGAAGACTGGGATGAGGTTGGTGTTCTGAAGCCCCAGGGAAGGGGCATGATTTGAAGTCACAGAACCTGGGTTTGAATGCCAAGTCTAACACTTACTATCATGGCAAGTTAGTGAACTTCATAGACCTCAGTTTAATCATCTGTAAGATGAGTGGGCAAGATTAGGTGACCTCTGAGCTCCCTCCTAGCATTAGGTCTATGATCCAATTACTTGGGATTTCAGAAAGTTCTCTCAGGGGGTGCTCAAGGATAGACCCGAAGGATCTGTGATCTCATCTGACTGGGAGAAGAATAGCAACACAGAGATGTTTGAGACATGGTGTGGTATAGAGCTGACTTCTATCTACTGCACTTGTCAGGAAAGCCTGGGTTCAAGTCTTTACCTCTGACATGTATGACTACTCGACCCCTGGGAAGTCATTTAAACTCTAAGTATCCCAGACAGCTCTTTATGAATGCCTGAAGAGAAGGGAACAGGCTGCTTAAAAGGTGCTGATCTACCCTGGTAGAGAGAATTTCCTCACCAGATTTTCCTTGTGATAAAGACATCACAGGCCTAGGTGAAATGTGCCCAGTGTTTTAAAGTTTATAAAAGATTCTACATCTATAGGATAGTTGAGCTTTGTATCAGCCCTGTGAGGGGGTGTTATTCTCACTTTACAGATAAGAATGTTAAATCTGAGAGAGTTTAAGTGACTTGTCCAAGGTCACAGAGCTTGACCAAGTGTTAGAGACAAGATTCAAGTCCGATCTTCCTGCCTTAGCTCCAGAACTCTTACCACTGTACCAATATCCAGCAACCTGCTGACCCTAAATGCCATGGTGATATTTTGGGTAGGACATCAGGGGAGAAGAGACATTTATATGCTATGTGATGCCTTTGGTTATAGCCCTTATAACAATCCAGAAAAGGCCAGATCATGCCTAAGTGGAATGATTTGTAAAGAAAAGCTTAAGATAATGAAAATATGATCTCTGAAATGGTGCCAAGGTCAGCTAAAGCCACGAGGAAGCTGTTATGGTTCTGCAGCGAGGAAATCCTACCCAGATGCACAGTGAGCCTCAGGCTAGCCACCCCTCCCCCACTCCTCCACCCCTAACTCCCAGCCAAGGTTTTTTAATCTTCTTAGTAAGAAGCCTTTGTTGGGAACTCCAAGCCTAGCTCTGGGAGGCCCTACTTGTGAGTCCTAGCTCTGGCCTTTTCTGAGGGCAGCTCTGGACCTGGCTCAGTTTCAGATTCTTCATATGTTCCTGTTACCCAGACCCCTTGCCTATAAGAAGCCCCTGGTGACTTGTGCTCTTTGGCTTGGGATCCTCTTCCAGATTGCCCAGGCTCCTTGGTTGGCTGCCTGACCCCAGGCTCCAGCTTGGGTTTCTGGTCTCTGCCTTAGTTGATCCTCCTGGATCCTGTACCATTTGCCTTCCTAGGCCTGTTTTGGAGAATCTGACCTCTGGTCTGCCTGATTAAAAGTGCATGCTGTTCTCCTTCACCTCCCACAGAGCTGAGCTCCCCATATGGGTTTTGCAGGATTCTTCTCCAGTCCACCTCTCTCTTTTTTCTGAATCTCTGCCTGTTGCCACAAAAGTAATTTAGATTTGCAGGTGGTTTTCAATACTCTACATGCTTTAGTGTATGGAAGTGGAAAGACATGCCCTGGGGAGCAGCTGACAAATAGGTTCGGATTCTGCTTTTAATGCTTATTAGCACTGTGACCCTGGACAAGTCATCTTACTGAGCCTCAATTTTCCCATCTGTAAAATGGTGACAATCATCAATCAGCAAACATTTACCAAACACAGAGTTTGTGCCAGAAACTTTGCTAAGCCCTGGGGATATAAGAAAATCCCTTCAGGGAGCTTACATTCTAATGGGTGGGACACAAGTACCTAAGAAGGATGCTGCAGGATTCATCTCAGAGGGTTATTGTGAAGAGACAGCTAAGTGCTGCCATAGTACATAGATTACTGGGCCTGGAGTCAGGAAGACCTGAGTTCAAATCTGCCCTCAGACACTAGTTGAATGACCCTGGACAAGTCACTTAACTTCTGTTTGCCTCAGTTTCCTCCTCTGTAAAATGGGGATAATAACAGCACTTACCCCCCAGGATTGTTGTGACGATCAAATCTGATAGTAGTTGTAAAGCACTTAGTGCAGTACTTGGACCATAATTGGCATTATATGAATGTTAGTTATTATTAATATTGTTACTCTTTTCAAATGAGATAATGCTTTAAAAAGGGCTTTGCAAATAAATCAGGACACAGATACATATTCTTATAAACATATATTGCAAATACATATTACTAGTACTTTTTTCTTTGCTTCAGGCTTTACAGGAAAACAAAAATGTTTGATAGAAAATAATTTATTCAGAAAAATTTGGGATATTTAATTTTAATCATTGGGTGGAGCCTGATGCATTTCCTTTCGTTTGAAGGACCTCATCTCCTCCTCCACCTCTCTTCTACCCCTCCATCCCTCTCTTTACTGTACTTAATCCTGGTGGCCTTGACCAAATGTTTACTGGTACCCTCAGCTACCTGTGTGGCCCTGTGGTCCAGTTGGAATAGTACTAGAAGAGACCGGCAGGGGGCAGTACAGAGCCAGGGACAGGTTTGGCACTGCCAGTGAGGTCTATGGACCACTAGTCCCAGCCGAGGGATGTTTGGATCAGGAAAGGGATTAAGATACACTTATAGCTCATCTCAGCTAGAAGACAGAACAGGAACAGAATCCTGGAGGGTGTGACCAGGTCAATAAACCATAGGAAGCAGAGATGCCAAGGAGAAGAACTCTGGGGGCAGGGGGATGCATCCTGCATCTGCTGACCTAAGAAAGTCACTTTAGCTCCAGTGCCCTCAGTTTCCCCATCTGTAGAATGAAAGGGTTAGAGCAGAAGTCTAGCTCTAGGGCTATGATCCTCTGACTTAGCCAGACAGTATTCATGGGCATCTGTGGGTAGCAGGGCAGGGCAGAAGGCTGAAGATCCCAAGATCTGCTGGAGTGGAAATCTATGCCAGGGTGTTGAAAGTTGGACTGAGGAATCACAGCAAGAATCTAATATGGTGCAACTAAAGTAAACAAATATATGTTAACAAGGTAAGAGTACCTTGTGAGGCCCAACAGATCTAGGCTCCGATGCCCAAAGAGCTGAGGGGGCGGGAAGACAGTCATATTATGGGTACAGAGAACGATTGGCTCTCATCTTCTTTTAAGGCAATGATATGGCATAGTATTTAGGGTCCTGGATTTGGCATTAGGAAAACCTGGATAAACCCTGCCTTATGCACTTTTTTTTTAGCAATGTGACTCTCAGCAAACCACTTTAACTCTTTGCACCCCAGTTTCCTAATCTGCAGAATGAGTGAGTTGGAATCAGTGTTCCAGCTCCAAACAGATGATCCTATGACAGTTGCTGGCTATAGAAAACTGGAATTAAAAGGATTCTTTACTTGGGAAATCAAAGAATTAATGAGGCATGAAATATTTTTTTGAGTACTGTTAATGGACAGCATGTTGTTCCAGACATACAGAGAAATGTAAGATACCCCTTGCCCCTTCTCCGGGCTCTCAGGAAGTTTACCATCTGGTTGGGGTGCCAGACACACGTCCAGAAAGGTAACAGCCATTTAAGGCAATCGATTTGATCAGTGACCTGTAATCTTCCCTCTCAGTTTGCCAGGCTCCTGAAATCTTGAGAGACAGAGGCTGATATCTATCTATGAAAGGGCAGCCTTCTCTTTCCAAGATCTCCATATCTAACATATCTATGATCACATTTATCACAATACCTGCCAAAGGCTGGCCAGATGTGTCCTGAGCGATTCATCTCTGTTGCTTCTAGCTTCTTTTTCTTACCGATACCTAGCCCTCTGGACATGCTGATACCAATGAATTTTTGACTAGACCCTGGTTGGAAATTATGGTTCGTCCTAATTGATCTTCCTGCCTTCTTCGTCTCCCATCTTCATCTTCCCCATAGGGGCTAGAGTGATATTCCCAAAACATCAATTTGACCATGTCATTCCTCTGCTCACAAAATTTCACTGACTCCCTATTGCCTCTAGAATAAACTGAAAACTCCTCTGCCTCACATTTAAAGCCATTCACAATCTGGCTTCCACCTCTCTTTTAGTGTTTACTACAAATTACTCTCCCCAGGGCACTCTCCTTCCAGCCAAGGTGGTTGACTTCCTTCTCTCGGTAAGCATTTCCATCTCTTGCCATTCCACCTTTGCATCAGCTGTCCTCCATGTTTGGAATGTTCTCCAAACCCAGCAGCTCTTCTTGGAACCTCTTGATCTCTTCAAGGGTCAGATCAGACTATTTTCCACACAAGACCCTTCTTAGTCTCCCCCTGTGCCCTACCCCTAGCTATTGGTGCTTTCCCTAACCCTGAAATGACTTTGTATTTATTTTTCATTGCATTACCTGCATCTCTCTCTCTCTCTTTTTTCCCTTGTAACCTCCTTGAAGGCAGGACCTAACATTGTTATCTTCATATGTCTCATACCTGGTATGATACCTGGCACAGGATAGCAACTTATAATAACAGGATTTATATAGTAAGTCAAGGTTGGCAAAGCGGTTTACATGTTAACTCATTTGAGTCTCACAACTCTGCTGTTATTATCCCTCTTTTTGCAAATGAGGAAACAGTCTGACAGAAGTTAAATGACTTGCCCAGGATCCCACAACTAATTAGTTTCTAAGGTAGGATTTGAACTCATATCTTCCTGACGCTGAGTCTTTCACTCTACCCATTGCACCACCTTGGTCCCTAATAAACTAATTTAGTTGAATTGCTATTTCAGACCTTGATCTCCCTCACTGCACCCTCAGCATGTTTTTGTCTCTTCAGGACAGTTAGTTGTCCAGCATGTGGGACCTAACCTCAGGATGGAGCTCCATCCCCATGAGGAATGAGGTTCGGTGGTATTTTACAAACATTGCCTTCTCACAAATATGTGTTTGAATTGAATGACAAATGGATTTGGTAACGGGTCAGTTTCACCATAAGCTGGGCAGTCTAGACAAGCACCAGGTGTGCTGCATTTCCCACAATAGGAACATTCTTATAAATTACATGGAAATCACCTTTTTATAAACTGGTCTATGTTTTAAATGCATTGGAGAGCAAGCTATTGAAAGAAACCTCAGGTCCTATCTGTTAAATATTCATTCATTTAATAAACCCTGAGCATCTACTGTGTCCAAGGCTCTCTTTTAGGTATTGGGATGCATGGGGATGATGATAAGGAAGACAAACTCCCTCTTCAAGGATTTTATGGTTTGAGAAGGAGATATGGTACACATGTAAATAACTGAAACCAACCAGAATGGAAGCAGCTGTTTCATGTAGAGGTGGGAGCCACTGGTGGTGAGGGGAGGTCCCCGGATCCTTGATGTAACAGTGTGTGGATTGACACAAGGGGGTGTCTCCCAGAAGAAAGGTACCTTGTGCTTCAGAGAGGAATTCAGGGGAAGGTGGCAAATTACCTGGGAGAAGCAGAGATGGCTTCATGGAGAAGTGACTTTTGAGGAAGGTTGGGATGTGTTAACAGGCAGAAATTAGGGGAATGCAGGAAGGGCATTCCAGGGGTAGGAAAAAGCTTAAGCAAAGCCACAGAGGTAGGAATGCACTGAGGCATGTTTACAATGCATTGGGTCATTTTGCTTCACTGTGGAAAGGGTCAGGGCGATGTGCGGGAGGGAAGTTTGGTCAGAGAGGCTGCAACTCCCCCCCCCCAAAAAAAAAAATCCCCATTGTAAAGGGAATAACTGTTCTATATTATGTTTAGCAAATTGGAGTTTCATTTTTGGATTTCTCTTTGCCTTCCCCTTGACTATCTCTTAGAACCCAAGGTTCTTTTGCCCTTTGTCACCTCCCTCAGGAAGTTATTGCCAATGCCTCTGGTTGTTTGAATGTTCTGCTTCAAATTATGTTTGCAACATCTCTCACATATTCTTCCTTCTCTCTTCTGACATTGCCGTCTCACCGGCAAAATGTTCTTATCACTTCATACTGGGTTATTGTGATAGGCTGCTGGTGGGGCTGCCTGTCTCTAAACTGACACCCCCCCACACTCCAATCCATTCCCCATTCAGCTGCCAAAGTGATTTCCCTTAAGCTTAAGTCTGACCATGTGCCCCTCCCATCCCAATAAATCCCAGTGACTCCCTGATGCCCCCAGGATCAAATGCAAGATCCTCTCTTTAGCATTGAAAGCCTTTCATAACTTATCCACCCCTGACCTTTCCAGGCTTCTTACACCTTACTCCCCACCAAGTACTCTTTGATCCAATGACATTGGCCTCCTAGCTGTCTTCCAACAAGACACTTCATCTCTCAGTTCCAGGCACTTCCTCTGGCTGTCCCTCTATGCCTGGAATGCTTAATCTCCTGATTTCTACCTACTGACTTTCCTATCTTCCTTCCCCTCTCAACTAAAATCCTGCCTTCTACAGGAAGCCTTCCCCAACCCCTCTTCATTCTAGTGCCTTCCCTTATTTTTCCCCCTATTTATCCTATGTATAGTTTGTTTACATATATTTATTTTCCTGTTCTTTCTCCTCTTAGACTGTCAGCTCCTTGAGGGTAAGGGCTGTCTTTTGCTTTTTTTTTTTTTGTATACCCAGTGCTTAGCAGGACACCTGACATGTAAATAGTAGGTGTTTAATAAATGTTTATTTGCTGACCAATTGATGAAAGTGTGGTGTGTTAGGAGGAAATGCTGACCTTGAGGTCATGGACCTATACATCTGTGTGACCTGAAGCAAGTCATTTTTGCCTTGTCCATCTGTAAAGTAAAGGGATCAGACTCAATAACCTCCGTGGTCCCTTTCAGCACTGGAGCTATGAACCTACATTAGACTGATCAGTTAATAGCATTTATTTAGTGCTTACTTTGTGGCAGGAAGAATGTGAACTCCAAAGAAGGCAAGGCTTGGTTTTGTTCATTTGTATGGTCTTGTCTTTGGACTGCTAATGCCTCACCCCTGAGTCAATGATGGTAGGGCTGATTTAGAGAAAAAGAAGTGAAGGAAAAATCAGGCTTTGCTTTTGTGGGATTTCCTTCATTATCATTGAAGAAATGTCCTGTAGTAATAGGAACTAGACTGAACAAAGGCAAAGGACAGAGGAGGGGGGTGATGGGGACAAAATGAGTGGAGAGAAATCAGGGACTCACACCTTACTACTCTGACTGAATACAAGGAACCAGGTGCATTTCCTGAGACTAGAGAGCAGAGCGAGACGTAGGGCCTCCTTCTGAATCCTTATTTCGCCCGTGTCTCAATGTGCCCTTTCACAAAGTCACTGATGCCTCAACAGCTGGCCTGGGGTGGCATTGTGAAGGGGAGGTAATTCATGTTTTGGAAACAAGGGGTCCTTTAATCAAATCAGCACTGAAGTCCTGTTGAGGGAGATGGGTCAGGGAATCAGGGTGATGGGGGGGAGGAAAGAAGGGAGACTGGGAGCATGTACAGAGGGGGAGGAAAAAAGAAATGAGGCTGAAGAAGAGAGAAAGAGACAAAGAGGGACAGAGACAGGGGAATGAGGCAGATGACAAGAGAAAGGGATGGAGAAAGAGAAATGAAGCAGATGGAGAGAGAAAGAAAAAGGAGGCAGGAGGAGAGAGGAAATAGGGACATAAAAAAGAAGGAAACGAGGAGAGGTGGAGAAAAAAAAGAGAGAACTGAGGAGGGGAGAGAGAGGAGACAAACTGAGAGGAAAAAGGGTCATAAAAAGAAGAGAAAGGAAAACAGGAGAGGAAACAGAAGAATGAAAGCCTGAGTAGGAAGATGAAGGAAAAGATGAGGGAGGGAAGAGAAGAGAAAAAGAAAGGGGATGAAAGAAGGATTTTGAGAGGAGAGACAAAGGAAAAAAGAGACAGGTAAAGATAGAAGAGGAGAAAGACAAAAAGGGAGAGGAAAGAGACAGAGGGAGAGAGAATAAGGGGGCACAAGACAGAGAAGGGAAAGAGAAGAATTCAAAGTGGAAAGGCAGAGAGGAGAGGGGGAAAGAAGGCTGCAGAAAGTCAGTATTAAAGGGATTTTATACATGACAAATGTCTATATGCTAATGTGCTGAAATAAATATAGCAGCTGCAAGTTACAAATCATATTCATCGGTTGTTACAGTCTGGTAATTGTCCATACCGATATTTTCATTCTAGTTCCAGACCCTGGCTTATCAGAGAACAACATGCTTTTGAAATGCCACATTACTTTGTAAGTACGTTTTATGTTCAAAAAGTTCCGCTAAGTATGATATACAGAAGAATTATTTATGTTTCCATTTCTATTTGGCTCCCAGGGCTCTGGCAGAGCGATTTTCAAATGGTAATTATGATTGCCAGCCCCACGCCACTCTCAGGCCCAGCCTTCCTTCCACCTCCAGCTCCCAGGCCCTTTTAAAACATCTATTTCCCTGAGTTCTCCGGCAAGAGCTTCTGGTGTCTGAAAGGCGCTGTGGAAATTAAAAATGTATATGTATATGTTCGCTACCGCACACAAATGCTCCATTTTAAAAATGAAGGTTCAAAGACTTTCCTAGCACAAAATACATATGCTTATCATAAATCTCTCTCTGCGGTGAACTGTCCCCTAGGGGGATGGAAGATTAATTATGGAACTCGGCATTGTATCTTAGATTACTGGGAACCTGGAATGCACGCACACACACACACACACACACACACACACACTCACTCACTCGCGTGCGCCCTCATTAATAAGACCAAGAATCTACTTTATTGCTGATAAGCAAAGAAAGGGGATGTTGTATGTGGCCCAATCCCTCCCCCTTCCCCAATTGTTTTCTTCCCTATCTAATGATTGTGATAGAGGGAGATCACAGCTTTGGAGGTGGAATGGATATCAGATGCCATTTACCCGGTCTCCTCATATTACAGGTGAGAAAACAGAGGCCCAGATAAGCTAAGTCAATTATTATAGATTTAGAGGCAGAAGGCCAACTTTAAACCATCTCATTTTCTATATGGGGAAATTGAAGTCAGAGGAATTAGGCAAATTGAACCCATGCTCTCTGACTCTAACTCCAATGCTCTTTTGACTGGGTCAAGGGAGAATTTGTTATAAAGCCTGGAGGACTTTTGGAGGCAGAGATAAGGAAGCAAATGTTAAGGCCTAGTGGCCTTCTATGCCCCTTGAAGAAACCATTTGGTGACTCCCATCTCATTTAAGTAGGTTAACAGTCAATTGGAGCTGATAAAGTCTGGGTGGTTGACCTGGAGTTGGAGGATGACCTTGGTGGTGATCTTCTGCTAGGCACCATTGAGACGAAGACAAAAGTTCAAGTCAGTACCTCTAAGGGGGCTATAGTCTATCTAGGAGAGGTAACTTATGCATGTATAAGGAAGTATAAAATAAAAGGATTTTTGGTGAGACCATCCAATTGACAAAGCATTAGTTAATTGATGTATGTGTGTGTGTGTGTGTGTGTGTGTGTGTGTGTTTTTTTTGTGTGTGTGTGTTTTTTTTTATATATATATACATATGGCTGTATATATACACATGCACATATACACACACCTACACACACATAAATTTGGACACTTCCTTAAAAATTCTTTGAGACATTAGGTGGTATCTTCTGTTTACAGAACTCTATGCTAGAAGAACTACATTTAGGAAAGGTCTGTTCTACCAGCAAACTCTTCTAAATGTCTCTATTAAATGGTTCTTAACATAGCCTGAAAAATATGAGAGGCTCTCTAGCCCAATTTTCTCATTCTACAGAGGAGGGAAATGAGTTCCATAGAGAAGAAATGACTTTTTCAAAGTCACAGATCCTGAGTGACTGGGGCAAGAATCAAATTCAAGTCCTCTGATTTTAAACCCGGTGTTTTTTCTACCATATTGTGATACCTTTGGGTCAAGGAATCTTCACCTTTTTTGGTGTCATGGCTCCCTATAGTTCTCAGAATTCTATTTTTAAAGGCATAAAATAAAATCCAGGGAATTACAAAGAAAACCAATCATATTAAAGTCTAGTTCTCAAAATATTAGAAACATGCTAATGATGCTAATGGATTCTAGGTTGAGAAACCCTGCTCTCTCTAGAGGGGAGTGTTAAAAGGCTTATACCATCTTCTCAAATACCCCACTCTCCCTTTCAAGATGAGAAACCCTTCATCTATACCAAGTTGGGACTTGAATTTTGGGCCAAAAAATTATCTAGTTTGGACTTGTTTCTTATTATCATACCAGGTCATAGGAGTCAGCAGAATAGGTCCTGCTAAATGTGTTGTGAGGACCCCAAGCACAGGTCAGGACCCCAGGAGTGGACAGAGGCTTTTATCTATCCCTTGTGAATTTAATTTCCCTGC
This sequence comes from Gymnobelideus leadbeateri, assembly GCA_011680675.1. Lineage (NCBI taxonomy): Eukaryota > Metazoa > Chordata > Mammalia > Diprotodontia > Petauridae > Gymnobelideus > Gymnobelideus leadbeateri. The sequence goes on from WOXC01004596.1 coordinate 957,157, forward strand.
TTCTTCACCAGAGGAGGGGTCATCAGGAGCTGTTTCCCTTGATTCTTAGAGAAGCAGAGCTGTGTCTTCAACTCTGTAGCTCCCAGCCTGCTGGCTCCTTGGGCCTCATCTTCCCCCAGGCTACCCCCTCACCTGCCTGTCCACCCCCTGCCATGTAATGCTTTTCCTATAATTCTCTGCTTTGCTCATTTGGCTTGGCTGCATTTCCCAATATTCGATTTTATTCTCCATGTCTCCGGCCAATTACCCACATGAGTTGGTATCTTCTGGCGCCTTCTTGCTGCTTTGCATCGACTCCTCTGCTCTCCCTCTTCATCAGCCCATCAGAGCCAGGTTCCCTACCAGGAACCCTGTGAGCCCCAGCTTTGTGCCTCCCATCCCATCTCATACTAGAATTTATGGGGCCAGGATTCCATCCCCATTGTTTTGTTTCTTGGGATGTTTTTGATTGCTGATCAGTCCATTGAGCCATTTCACCCCTGACTGGGTAAGACGGAGTGTTCCCTGGCAGAGAGACCAAATGAGTAAAGCCTCAGAGAGTGCTGGAGGAAGCCAACCAGGCCTGGACTTGGCATTTCTATTCACTGAACTGCATAGCAGCCTGGTTAGGAGAATGAGTGCTGAATATAGAAGAGCTTTGTGTCCTTGAGCAAATCACTTAAATTCCCTGTTTTTCCATTTCTTTGTCTGTTATATATCATTAATAGTATTAGTAGCTAACTACAGAGCTGTTACCAATAATTTTTTACCTGTACAAAAGTAGTAATAATTAAAAATAAAATAGTTACATTGCAAGGGTATGCATGTAGGAGTGGCAGCAGTACTGTGGGCAGTCCACGTAAATGGTCTGTGGTGGCTGCCCTTAAAATAGACCAGTCACACCAGGAGAGGGACAAACTATTCTCCAGATTGTTTAGCCCCTGCTTCCCAAGGATTGGGAAGGAAGATGATGTCCTATTTTATATAGGTGAGGAAAGGGAGAGTCCTGTGATCACAAAGCTAGAGAGTGTTGGAGACTGGATTTGAACTCAGTTAAATTCAACAATGATATTTATTAAGGATTCATGACGTGCTAAGCCTACTTCTAGGTACTGAGGAGGCAGATACAAAAGAAAGACCCCGATGTCCACAAGAGGCTACATTGTGCTGGGGCAAACACCATGTACAAAGATGGCAAAATGCAAGGTATATGCTAAGTCAATTTTTAGGGTGGAAAGAACAGCAACAATTGGAGGAAATGTCCATAGTTCTCTTGGAGAAGACTTTGCTGCAGGGAGATGGGGATTCTAAAGGCGAGTTGAGGGGGGAGCCCATATCAAGCATCGGGGGCAGTGTGTACAGAAGCTTAGACAGAGACGGGAGATGGAGATGTATGTGAAACAGCAAGAAGACCAGTTTGGACGCAACGTAGAGTGTGATTGGAGGGGCCATTCTGGTTTGGAGACTGGCAGTGCCAGGAGAAGGAGGAAAAGGGACCCGTGGAAGCTGGAGGAAGGTCATCTGTGCCTCATGAACAGCACCTTGACAGCCTTGGGGAGGGCGGATTGGAGAGAGGAGATTGGGTGACCAGGGTCACATAGCTGCCCTCCTGTACATCATAATCCTGCAAACGCTTAGTGGGCTAGAAAGGTCTTTGAGGGTTATACTATTTCTTAAAAGCCAACGAACCCTTGGTAAGTTATTACTTATTCAGAGCAGCCCTTGGAGGTAAAGAATGAGTAGATTATCAACCTGTTTTATAGATGAAGAAAATGAGGCTCCGTGGGGTTGTGTCATTCATATGGTCATAAGGTCATAGAGAGATTGAGTATAAAGTGATGTTAGAGACCATTGAGCCCAATTCCTTCATTTTATACAGGAGGAAACTGAGGCTCAAGGGTTAAGGAACATGCTCATGGCCATTTGCTTATAAACTTAGAGCAGGAAGCAATGTAAGAGATTGCCAAATCTAACCCCATCATTCCACAGTTAAGGAAACTGAGGTCCAATGAGGGTAAGTGACTTATCCAAGGTCATATGGGTAATCAGTGGTAAAGTCTGAATTCAAACTCAAGTCCTCCAAGTCCAAATCCAGTGTTCTTTCCACAGCACACCACTGCTGTCTCTAGGAGGCAAGTGTTCTTTCTTTCCTAGGATGGAAAGAACATTGAACTTGGAATCACATATCATCAAGTCCCAGCTCTGCCCTGATTGAGTTCAGTTTGACCATGGACAAGTCTTTTGTTCGCTCTGAGCTTTAGTTTTCTCTTCACAAAAACAAGGGGCTTAGACTGTATGAGCTCTAACATCTCTGCCTGCTCTCAGGTTCTGCAATCCTGGCCACAGATATGGAAATAAGGCAGTTATAGGCAGGGCAGCTCCTTAAACATAGAAGCCAAGGCTGATTTATGCCAAGCCCAGCTGCAGGGAAGCCCCAATTCTCAGGTTTGCTCAGGATCTATGGGGAGGATGACACTTTCCAATTACCTTGGAGTTGACCCCAGCACCCTCTGGGAGTCTTTCTAAAATGTAAAAAAAGCCTCTTTTGGCATTTATAAGGAGAGTAAGTACATTAAATAGGATGCAACCTTTCTTCCATGCCTGAGAATCTTGGAAGCCTCAAGATTCTCATTCTTATGGCTGCTTTTTATGGTATAATCTTGGAGAAAAATGTTCCTGTGGGGCAATGGGGAGAGCACTGAATTTGGTGTTAGAGGACTTGGGTTTGAATCATTGGCCTGCAAAGTACTAGCTGTGTGACCTTGGGTAAATGACTTCATAGCTCTGAGTGTCTTTATCTCTAAAGGGATGGGGTTGGACTATAAATACATGACCTCTGAGACTCCATTCCAGCTCCAGACCTAAGATCATCCATAAATACTGTCCAATAGAAATAAATTGCCTGGCCTTGCCTTCCCATTCCTTCCCATTGTTATACAGCACCTAAAAGTTTGCAAAGTTTTTACATACTTATAATTGTAACAAAAATGCTAACACTTCACATATATGTGTACAGTGCTTAAAGGTTTATAAGTCACTTTATATCCTTTTATTTTTTTCTCCTTTGAGCTCGTAACAACCCTGCGAGGCAGGTTCTGCCCATTTTAACATCCACATTATACACATGAGGAAACCGAGGCTTGGGAAATTTAAATGATTTACTGAAGATCACACAGCTAGCTAGTCTATGTCAGAATGCAAACCCAAGTGTAATAAATTAGGTAGAATCTTTAGTGATTTCAGGATATAATATCATGGATTTAGATTTGGAGGTGGATGTTAGAGGTCACTCAGACCTTCATTATATAGATGAGGAAACATGAGTTCAGAGGGTGTGAGTGATTGGCCATGGTGTGGTCGATGCCCAGGAAAGGTCAATTAGTCTATTCCTCATTTTAGCGATGAGGAAACCGAGGCCCAGAGTTTAAATCACTTGCCTATCTTCATGAAACTATCATGTAGTAGGACTGAAATCCAAGACCTTTGAATTCAGATCCAGACTTTTTTCTGCCATTCCCTCTGCCTCATATAATGGAGACTTTCCCTCATGAGTCATTTTTGCATTGTTGCAGCATTTTGACTTATGGGATTATTATGGAGACAGACCTCCTTCCCTGCCATGTCCTCTTGGATGTAGTGGAAAGAGAATCCTTCACTTCAAGTCATTTTAAAATCAGTGGCTAATGTTTAGCCTCAGAATCCAAAAGTCTTGCTTTGATTCCCAGCTTTGCCCCAGCCCTTTGACTTTAGCAGGACATTTGAATTATTCCAACCTCTCTTCCTCACTCTTCAAAAGAGGGCTATTCATCCCTGTCCCTGCCCAGGGTTCAAGAACATTAGTTGAAATAATACTGCAGAAAACTCAATGCAAACGTCGGCACTGCTGCAGATGATTAAGCTCTTAAGCTAAGGCTCAATTTTCAAGACCTTCAGCGTTCAAAGTTTTCAAGGTTATAAAGGAAGTCCCTCCAGTTCTTTCCCCCAGCGGATCCTGTTCGAGATAAGAGAAAGTTAAGGTTTGTTTGAATAATCCATTAGCCGGTTGGAAAATTACCTTCTCATTATGAAGAATTCTGTGTCACTTTCATACTAATTACCCACACTGTGTTTATTGAGGATTAATGACTGCCCAATATTTTATTAATAACCAAGTGGCATTTGTTTTTTGCATAAATAATAAATAGATGGAGGGCCTCATTAGAGATACATGCACTGGCTACCTAGGTGCATTCATTGCCTCTTTTTTTTGCATTTATTAAAAAGAATCCTTTCAGCATCAGGGCTGGGTAGAGGGTGATAATTTTCCCCTGCCCCAACAAAGGACCCTCAGTCCAAGTATTCCCAGCTTAATGGGTCAAATATGGAAGGTACAGAATCATGGAATTTGAGAATTTCAAGGGACTTCAATGACTATCCAGGATAAATCACATATAAAGGAAAGCAACAGCAATAGCAAACATTGCTATAGTGCTTTAAGATTTATAAACCTCTTGCCATTCACTGTCTCCTCTGAGTCTCACTATTAATCTGATTTTACAGATGAAGAAACATGTTTAATGACTTGTCCATAGTCACATGGCTGTTGTATAAGGCAAAATTTGATCTCAGGAATCCCTACTGTATCTAACAGACCCTATAAATGGTGGCCTTGTCTCTACTGGGAGAACTCCAAGACTAAAGATCTGACTATATATTGAGGTACTCCTTTTCACTTTTGGACAGCTCCCATTGTTACAAGATTTTGCCTTATATGGAGCTGGAATCTGCTTCTCTGAAACTCCCACCCAAGTGTTCCTTATTCTATCCATGGTGCCCAAGCAGTGGAATAAATTCCATCCTCTGATCCCAGAGAGTAAAACTAGGAATAATCAATAGATATGTACAATGGAATTGTACTGGAAAAGGGGATGAAGTTTCCAAGAAACAAAATTAGGCTTGAAATCAGGGGCAAACAGCAAACAGCAGCAGCAGCAACACCTCCACTTTTTTAGCAGTGAAAGACGTTCAACATGGAAGATGATGCTTCAGGAGCAAATAGATTCCAGTTCACTGGAGTTCATCAAGCAGAGACTGGATGAGGGGGCCTAGTGGGGTTGGTACAGTGGATAATCTCTTTCGACAACAGGAGCAAATAGTTGACTAATGAGGGGCCTTGCCATGTTGTGAGTATTTGATTATGGGAAATCAAGTCTATCTTTTCCATGAAAATTCAAAGATTCTAAGACAACATGATTTAAAGCCCAAGTCTGAACTTTGTAGCTGTATGCTATTGGGCAAGTCATTTCTCCACTGTGGGCATTTCTGCTAAAAGTCAGAGCAGACCTAGAGCTGCAAATTCTAGCATCTAGGGAAAATTCAGATGAACAATGATGGGGGGGCAGTGGGGTGTGTGGTGATGTATAGAAGTAATAGCCCAGATGCTGATGTACTCATTTATCTAGAGTCACTCTATGAGAGGAGGGGAGATCCATTCCCCAGAACATCTGGCCCTGGCCTTGTAGCACAGTCAGTACCTAATGTCCCAAACTTGGATTGGTAGAGAGGAAGCAGAAGGTATAGAGAAGGAAATGTAGACCTCCAGGAAGGGGCAACTAGGTAGCACAGTGGACAGAGCACCAGAAGACTTGAGTTCAATTTAGCCTTGGACACTTACTAATTACATAAGCCTGTACAAGTCACTTCTCCCTGTTTGCCTCAGTTTCCTCATCTGTAAAATAAACTGGAGAAGGAAATGGCAAACCACTGCAGTGTCTTTGCCAAGAAAACCCAAATAGAGTCCCAAAGAGTCAGACACGACTGAACAACAGGGAAAGGATGACTCCCTTGATTGTGACAAAATTCTGAATAAGGATTTCTTTCGGTTGTAAAATATCCATCTCTTTACCTTGAAGTAAAGGCTGGTGGGGTGAAGGAAACTTAGATGTACATTAGACATCAGCACCCTGGGATATAGGGATATATGTACTAGTTATGGGTCTAAACTAGACCCCTTCAGACCCTTCACATCTTTAATGATTTGTGTTTCTGTCTCTATACTAGGTTATAAACTACATGAACTTTCTGTCTCCCTTAGTACCTAGCTTTGCCCACACTAGGTACTTAATAAATATTTGCTTGAATGAATAAAAAGTCTCAGTTTCCCCGTCTGGAAAATTTGAATTTTAATCCTTGCTTTAGCTACTTCATAGGAACACTATGGATCCAATAAATTCCTGTCAGATACATTGCAGCCCACAAAGACACTGTAGAAATATGAAGGATTATCCTTAGGTTCTGACACATGCCTTCATTTCATTAAACAGTTCCTCTCTCTGAGCCCACACCCCCCAACCCCCCACCAAGTCTTCTAACAATAGAGACCCTCATCTCTGCTAAAACTGTGTCATTCCTTCCGTGTTTGGAGAGTTAGAATCTAGGACAAGAGTATCAGTGGAAGGCAGCAGGTACCAGTGTTCCAGCTGTATATCTTATCAGATATTCACGAATGCAGCAAAGAGATGTCACGGGGAGCTTTCTACGAAAAATATTTAATTAATGGCAACAGCTTCCGAAATGAATAACAGCATCCAGGCAATTACAGTGTTCAGTAAAGCAGCTCTCAGAGGATGGGGTCGTGGCAGGTTCGTGACTGACTGGCATTTAAATATGGTATCTACCCATTGGAAAGACTGCAACAAATCCATCTCTTAAAGCCTGGCCTGGGACCTAGAGTAGCAGAGACTCTAATAGCCATATTGTGTTTTGGAGGTCCACAAATTGAATCATATGTCATGTCTGGGCCCAAATGGAATTGAGGGATGCAGAGACAGAACTCTGTGCCTATAACCCCCTTCCCCTTTAGAATGAAGGGAGATGGTGATGGTGGTGAGACTACCTCAGTATCCCAACACCCATCTCTAATGTCTCAGGTAGTAACACCAGTAACATCATCGGCTGGGAGAAGTCCTAATGAGCCTAAAATGTTTATAGAATCAAGTATTTGAAACTGGAAGGGACCTTAGAAGTTATTAGTTCAACAACTTATTTTACAAATTAGGAAACTGAGGCTGAGAGGAGGCAAATAATTTGCTTGAGGTCACAGAGCTAATAAGTGGCTGAATTGGGATTTAATCCAGGACTTCTGGACCTAATGTGCCTTTTGTCCAAGGACCAGCCTAGCTAAGTTTAGAAAGGCCATTGCCAGGGGATTTAATTCAATTCAATCAGTATTTAGTAAGTACCCACTTCATGCCATTTATGGTGGGTATGCTCAGACTACACAAACAAAAGGAAAAAAATAGTACCATTTCCCAAGCTGTTGAGCTCCTTCTCGAGGAGTGATTTGGGCCACAGCAATCCATGAAGACAGTTTACTCATGAATCACAAAAAGCCATTTGATGTGCATCCTGGGAGGGAAGACACACATGGAGTCAAACACAGCCCCATGGGCAATTAAAACCCACCCCCAAAGACCATCTACTAGCAACCTCCATGATAATACCACATTTCTATACCATTTTTATGTTTATGCCCTTTTCTATTTACATTCCTATGAAATAGGAAATATGGGCATAATTATCATAATTTTATAGATGAGAAAACAGGGACCCAAAGCAGGAGAGGAGCTTGACCATGATGGCACAGGTCACAGGTGTCAGGGGCAGCATTTGAAATCTCATTCCTATGTATCATGGATAGGATGCCAAACTTGAAATCAGGAAGACCTGAGTTCAGATCCTGTCTCAAAAACAAGTGATATGACCCTAGGCAAGTCATTTACCTGCCATGTGTCTAGGTATCTTCATGTGTAAAATGGTGTGTGTGTGTGTGTGTGTGTGTGTGTGTGTGTTGTTGTGTGTGTGTGGTGTGTGTTTTAGAATCAGTGGCTTCTAATAGCTAGTATTTATATAGTGCTTTAAGGTTTGCATAGCACTTAACAGATATCTTCTGATTTTACCCTTGTAGTAACTGTGGGAGATAGAAGTTATTTATTATTCTTCGTATCCTTTTTTTACAAATGAGGAAACAGAGGCGGGCAGAGGTTCAGCAATGTGCTCCAGTTCACACAGATTACGAATGTCTGGGGTTGGATTTGAACTAGAGTCTTCCTAACTCCAGGCCCAGAGCTCTGTCCACTGCACCACCTAGCTGCCTCCTCATAGGTTAAATGGCAGTGACAGCTAGCTTTTCAGTTTGCAGTCATGTTACACACTATTCCTTTCCATTCACTTTGATGACCAAGCAAACTCACCCACTTGCTATTCTTTATACGTGGCTCTTCATCTTTCAGTCATACTGGCTGACCCCATGCTTGGAAAGTTCCCTTTCTTCACCTCTGCCTCTTAGAATTTCTTGATTCCTTCATGACTTAGCTATAGAACGTCTTTTACGTGGAACCTTTCCTCATCCTCTACCACCCAAATTTCTCTGTATCAAATATATTTTTGCACATATATTCCCCTCCTAAAAAGGACAGATGCCATTTTATTTTTGTCTTTTTATCATCAGTGTCCAGCATAATGTCTGGCATGTAATAAGTCCTTCATAAATGGTTGTTGTTTGGTAGCTTTCAGACTAGAAGGACCCCAACTACCATCTAATCCCAACACCCACAGTTTACAAATGAGGAAAATAGAGCCAGAGACGTGCCAACATGAGTGCTGTTGATGTGTCAGAGGCAAGATTGGATCCCCAAGTCTTTGAAAATGAGAAAACAGAAGTCAAGCAACTAGTTAGCATTGGACTTGGGGTTTGAAGCAAGGTCTTCCTGATGAAGCCAAATCCTGAACTCAATCAACTGTGCCATGCTGCCTCTCAGATAAAATAGGACCAGAAAGTGAACTGAAGTTCCCTGCTTCAAAATGGAGTGTTTTGTTTGGTCAGGCCATCAGATTTCCTTTTACTCAGCATTTATAACTTGACATCTATGCTCTAAATAATCCTCTTCTCAGGAAGGCAAACAAGCTTCCGTCTTGAATAGTTTCATCTAGACACTGAATAACTGTTACTTCCCCCAATAGATCCTTGACTTGCCTTTTTGGAAAGTAGCCATCATAGTCAGGATGTGGACTTTGGGCACATCTGTAGGGTGAAATCTAAGCTCAATCCTGGTTCCACTGGACAAATTCAAGTCCCCAAGAAGAAAGATATAGTATCACGTACCTTATTTTCCCTAATCCTCTGATTCACATGGGGAGGAGATAAAGAGGATGTGAAGAGAGAATACTCCATGTTGGAGATAAAGGAGAGAATTTCCATTTGACTCCTTCCAGGTCACGTTGTCGGGGTATAAGACTCAGAGGATGAAATTCTAGAACTGCTGACAAAAATCAAACCAAGGGGCTGAATCCATCAATGTCCTTTGTGATAATGAGGGACCTAAGTGGGGTATCCTGGACAGTCATGTGACTGGGATGCATGTGTAACTAGCAACCACTCACTTAACAGTTTAATAAGCACTGACTATATACTTAAAAATGACTCAAATTTCATAGCATCACAAAACCTGGGAGCTAGAAAAAACCTCCAAGAGCATCTAGCCCAACTCAGAGCTATACAACTCTCTATAACATGACATGGTTGAAGACCCTTTAAAGCCCTGTGGCATTTATTTCTCATATGGGCCTTGGCCAAACTATTTCCCCTCTCTGGGTCCCACCAAAAGAACATTCAACTTTTACTTGAAAACTTCCAGTCAACAAGAACCTGCTACTTCCCAAAGCAGATCATTCAACTTTTGGTCAGCTTCAATTATTTCAAAATTTCCCCTTTCACTCAACTGAAATCTGCCTGTTCTCAATTTCCACTCATCATCACTCTTTGGTCTGTTCTCTGAGACCAAGCAAAACAAGCATTGAGACATTTTTGTTGTTGTTGTTCAGTCATTTTTCAGTAACGTTCAGCTCTTCATAACCTTATTTGGGGTTTTCTTGGCAAAGATACTTGAGTGGTTTGCTATTCCCTATTCTAGCTCATTTTACAGATGAGCAAACCGAGGCAAACAGGATTAAGTGGTTTGCCCAGGGTCCCACAGTTAGTAAGTGTCTGAGGCTGGATTTGAACTCAGGAAGATGAGTCTTCTGACTCTAGGTCTAGTGCTCTATGCACTATGGTGTCATCTCGCTGCCTACATTCCATTCAATAGTCCTTCAAATACTTGAACACAGTTGTCATATCCCTAAGTTTATGTTTCCTATGTTAAACTGATTCCTTCAACCAATTCTTCTATAGCTTGAATATTAGTCTCTTCAGCAATTTGGTCAGGTATCTCTGAACATTTGACAATGCTGTCCCTAAATTGTGATACCCCAGTATTGAATACGTGGACTCAGATATAGTCTGACCAGGGCAAAGTATAGAGGGAATCTCAGCTTGATGCTTCCCTTAATGCAACCAAAGAGTAGATTCCCATTCCCAAAGGTCTGGTCATCATCATGTCTTGACCCTGTTATATTTATTTCCTTTGTGACGTTAAATTATATTCCTTCTTCTTCTGCAAAATGCAGAAGTTGTATAAGATGGTCTCTGAAGTTCCTATCCACATATAAGTCCTACATTTAGGATTTATAATAATAAATAATATAAATATATGAGCATAAAATATAAAATTAATATAAATAAATAAAAATATAAATCCTAGATTGTTTATAAAATACTTTATTCTATCTTGTTGAGTATGGTCAACAGCCCTGAGAGGTACACAAAGTCATAACTAGGGCAAGCAGACTGGAGGGCCATATGACAGGGTGCTGACATCACCTGGAGGCCTTCAGAAGCATGGCCACAGAGGGAGCGAAAATAGTGAAAACTGAAAGCTACCAGAAGCAACCCTCTCCTCCCACCTAACTCTCTTGCTGGTGGCCCTAGTCCACATAAGCTTCTCCCAAGATGGTGCCTCTCTGCCTTGATGATCTCTTCAGTGGCTGCCTTATGGGCTTGCTCCATGCTCTGGTTTATGGTATTTGCTTGCTTTGGAAAAAAGAAGAAAATAAAAGCTGTCTAAATTGCTGCTCTGGAGGTAGTCAAGACATGTTTTATTCCCATTTTAGAGAGGAGAGACTGAGGTAAAGGGAAGATTGATAACATGAACAAGGTCAGAGAGTTAGTAAATGGAAGGGCCATAACTAATATTTAGCCTGTCTGACCTCAAGCTCAGCATTCTGTATTAAAACAAACTGAACCTTTTTCTACCCAAAGCTTTATGCTGTGGTAGTCTTTAGATTCGGAGTAGTCGGGTGAGGAGAAGGAGAGCTCTTTTACCACGTATGAAAATGGTAGGGGATAGAAAGCTGATACTGAAAATAAAGAAGCTTCTCAACTCTCCTAGTTCACATTTCAGAACAATGCATGCTTCCCTTTGCTTGGAGGAGAAAATCCAAACCGCTCTTTATAACCCTTCACAGGCTCCAGGCAAAGCTGAGGGCCAGGGTTCCTCACACTTCCAACATTCTATGAGTTGCCAAGAGCAGTAGATGTAGGGTCACCATGGATAGGTCCTTTTTGCGGGTTCTTTGGAGAGCTTGCCCTCGCTTCTCTCTGTGGAGGGGTATCATTCATTTCCTTGAGCCATCTGTTTGTCAGGCCACCTAATCATTCTAAAATGCCATTTGTATTTATTTAACTTTTTGAAGCAGCTTGGGGAGGGGGACTTGAATATTAAACTACCAGGAGTCCTGGGCAGATCGGCTGCCTGAGGTCCTCACATCTATTTAGCCAACTCCCACCAGCTGTTCCCAGGAATGAAACCTGTAGAGCCTCACAGTGCGCCCCGACTGAGTCACAATCTGGGAATTCAGTTGGGTCCAATGGGTCTCGGCATCATGTGCTTAAGGGAAATAACTAACATTCATGGAATTATAGGAGCTAGAGCATGATGGGAAACAGACGCCTTAGTAGAGCTCTTAATAATCTCCAACTAATGAGAGTTTGTGAGTTTTCTTACTTGTCCTTTCCCTTCTCCGAATAATAATGACAGAAATCAGATACAGATAGCCGTTACTCTGTCCTTTTTATCCAAGAGTTGTCCAATGCCTCTTCCCTATGGACTCCAATGCTTTGCCCCTCCCACCCATCTTCCCTATGCCCTGTATAGGCTTTGATCACTTGCTTTGACTTACTTGCACCTTCCTGGACTCCACCTTCAGAAAACCTATATTCAAAGTCTCTCTTTCTTTGTATCAGTTGTGTGAGCTTGGGCACTTACTCTGCCTTGTTTTTTTTTTTTTCATTTATCTATTACTGGGTACCGGTCTTGAGGTACATCCTTATGAGCATATGCAAAATGACATCGATGAAATTTCCCATGGAGAATAGGCTAGACATAAAATGAGGCTTCCAGGTGGGACAGTGGATAAAGCCAGAGATCTGAGTTCAGATATGACCTCAGACACTAGCTGAATGACCCTAGGCAAGTCACTTAACCCTGTTTGCTTCCATTTCCTCATCTATGAAATGAGCTGGAAAACAAAGTGGCAAACCAATTCAGTATCTTTGCCAAGAAAACCCCAAAAGGGTTCACAAAGAGGCAGACGCAGCTGAAAGCAATTGAACAATAACAACTTTTCCATAGATAATTAATAAAAAGCTAATATTTATATTTTGCATGACACTATGAATAATTATTTTTTTTTCTCTGAGATGAATCAATACTCTTTATAACAGTAACATAGTATTCAAGGTTTGCTAATCACTTTGGTCCGTTGCCTTTTTATCTTCCTTTGTGTGACCCTCACTGAACACAAAGCCTGGCACATAGTAACTGAATAATAAATGCTCAGGACTAACTTCCTGAGCGATAGGGGCAGTATTGTGTGCTGCTTAGAGAGCTGGCCATGGTGCCAGAAAGAGCCAGGTCCAGGGCCTACCTTTGACACCTCCTGGCTTCTGTCCCATGACCTCTCTATGCCCTTGACAACTTTTTAAGACTTAAGGCACTAACCTGCATCAATAGAGGGCTTTGCTTTTGTGGGAGATGCTTCTACCAGTGAAATGACAGGCCCAATCACTATCACTCTCCCTCAATCCTTTTTAAAAGGAGAGAAAATGTCTTGAAGGAACAAGACACAGGCAAGTCTGGATGAAGCATACTGTTAGGTCCTTTATAGCTGTCATATATACTACATCCTGATATTCTAACAATTGTGTGTGTGTGTGTGTGTGTGTGTGTGTGTGTGTGTGTTCTGTTACTAATGGATGAGAGCTTTCCAGCTGAATGGGTACACTTCAAAGGAATTACTTGAATCACCAAGGCAAAATGATAACCATCCTTCAGGCTGGAAGCCTTCTAGCCATACAAAGAAATCATAATGAGTACAAATTCTCTAAGTGATGGTTATTTTTGTGTAGTACAATGGGAGTTAGAGGAGGCAGCCAGGTAGCTCAGTGAATAGCGCTCTGGACCTGAAGTCAGGAAGATCTGAGTTAGAATTTAGCCTAAGATGCTTATTAGCTGTGTGACCCTGGGCAAGTCACTTAACCTCTGTTTGCCTTAATCCACTGAAGAAGGAAATGGCAAAACACTCCAGTATCTTTGCAAAGACAACCCCATAGACAACGTGATCCATGGGGTCATAAAGAATCAGACATGACTAAATGACTTAAAAACAACAACACTAGGTGCTATCATCAAACAATGATATAGCTTCTTTAACAGGTCTAATAGTGTTTATATGTCCCAAGACATCCTGTCCCCCAAGAAAGCAATAATGACGTCACAGTTATATTTTGTGTACTTCGAGAGAGACCAGTAGAGGCCCAGAGAATTTGAGGGTCTGGTCTCACAAACATTTAGGGAGCTATAAAGCCGTGTGTGTTCATGGAGATAGATTGTAAAGCATGTGCTCTTTTCACTAAGCCAGGATTATCTTGGGAGCCCATAGACATATCCCAGCTCTGTGATCTTTGATTATCTGATGTCCTCATTGGGCCTGGCCATCAAGGTCAGCCCACTCATTTTGTAAGAAAGTCAGCCTAGGTAAGAAATGAGGCAAAATAGCTTCTTTTTTGGTACTCAGAAAAAGAAACAATCTGGGAGGGGAAGACCCTCAGGGTTTATGAGCAGAACAGAAACCATTGCTATGGATACTCATTCAGAGGCATCCAAACCCACAGAGTGAGCAAATGAGTCTTGGGCTGGGCCCAAGAAGAATCTAAGCTGCTTGAGGGCAGGGCCTGTTTCATTTTGGTCTTTGTATTTATTCACTTGACATTTTTGCCATATGCATTTATGTATGTTCTCCACTGGAGCATATGCTCCTCTGGAGGAAGGATTGTTTCATTCTTTGTACTTGTCTTCCCAGGGCCTCACATACTGCCTGGCATGGAGGAAGGACTAGATTAATACTTGTTGATTGAATGATTAATGTATAGACAGTCCCAGTTCCTAGCATAATGCCTCTTAATAAATGTTCAGAAGAGTTTAAATGCTTTTCATTCATTCATTCGTTCATTCACCAGCCTCCCTGAATTTAGCTAGGCTGGTGCTCAGTCGTTGAATGCACAGCCTGTCACCAGACCCATCCAGAGAACTAGACAGGACCAGTCAGGCTGGTGCTCTTTTGGCCCAGGCTTCTAGAGTCCAGGGTCTCTGTGCAACCCAATAGGACTCATGAAGCACTTACTCCCTGCAGGTTCTAGAGATGACAAAGCCCCAGGGAATCACTTTCCTGTTGTTAAGTCACTTTCAGTCATGTCTGACTCTCCATGACACCATTGTGTGTGTGTGTGTGTGTGTGTGTGTGTGTGTGTTTCCTTTGGCAAAGATACTGCAGGGGTTTGTAATTTCCTTCTCCAGCTCATTTTACAGATAAGAAAACTAAGGCAAACAGGGTGAAGTGACTTGGCCAGGGTCACAGAGCTAGGAAGGGTCTGAGACCATATCACAAAGATAAGTCTTCTGACTCCAGGCCTGGCATTTTATACACTGTGCCATGTAGCTGCCCCAACAACTTTAGGGTGATAACTTTAGGGAAGCATTATTTTTATGGGGCCAATACTGACATTAACTCATATTCTAATAACCTTTTCCTCACACACAGCCCTGTGAGGACAATAGGACAAATATCAGGATTCCCATTTTACAGATGAGAATACTAAGGCTCAGAGACCTCAGATGCCTTGCCCAAAGCACAGAACTGGGAAGTGTAGACTTTGAATCTGGTCTCTAACTCCCAGAGATGGAAGGCCTTTCCGTGACATCCATATGCTTCCTGATACAGTGCATCCCAGCAGTTCCCTTGTGACATACTCAAGGAGCTATGGGGAAGTTTGTACTTAGGGTTCAATTTTTAAGTCTAAGAGGCTGAACAGCTAAGGATTTTTAAAGGAATGGATAGGTCTTTTGAGGGCTAGGCATCTTAGGGCTTACAGAACAAAGCATGTAAGATCTGGAGTGGACTGTTAGAACAGAGGTCATGACCTACTGCCCAAAAGCCACATCTGACCCATGACCTGCAAGCTAAGAATGTTTTTTACATCTTAAAATGGAATGATTTAGTACTTTTACCTCAAGGGTTCTTGAGTCCAATACCTTCCTTTCCTAGAAGCCTAGAGAGTTTAAATGACTTGGCCACTGCCACCAATGTAGTAAATAGCAGAGGCAGGTTTGAATCCAGGTCATCTGGTGACTAACCCAGATGACACCATCTCCCCAGCATGCTGTCCATGCCTTATGCAACCCACAATGCTCCCGAGCATGGCTCTAACTAGATTAAAACATGATTGGGAAATATTTAACAAAAGAAATAAGAATATAATAAAACATAGATAAGCCCTTACATCTTGGACCATTGCCAGCTTTCTTGACTTTTGCTACTGGATTTTGATGACTCAGGAAGAGAGTGATGGTGACAATTTTGTATAGCTTAAATCCAATTCACACACAAGTCAGGACATTGCCCATACCCCAGCATTGTGATGTCATTGGTTCTTTTCACAAATAAAGGGTGGACAACAATATAAACGACCTTACACCTTAAAACCCAGTCAAACCATAGTCACAAGGATCCTTATGTACGATTAATGTCCCCGATTTCTTTTGGATTTGACACTGCTACATATGTATGTATGCATGTATGTATTATGTATGTGTGTATACATATAACATGGTGAGTTTTTCCTGTTCCTGTCTTTTTGGGTATAATTAAGTACCCTATCTGTCTCTTCCCCACCTGAATTCCCGGTATAAACACACAAAGGCATATCTCTGTTCAGAATTAAATGTTCCCCACCCAGGAATGAAAAATTCACAAAACTGAATAATTCCCTTAGTAAAAGATAGTTCCCTATTGTGTTCAGGAGGAACGAAGCCTATTGTAGGGAGAAACAGAGTGGGGAGGGGGGATGCATTTTAACCAGTTTACAAAACCTTTTAGGCAGCTGACCTTCATGCTTCACACAAAACCTGTGCTACAAATAACAGGTTGGGGTCCCCAAATTATTAACACCTCGTTGGAAATGATCATCTCTGGAATACAAATCAAGAACACCTTACATTAAATTTCGAAATCTCATTCAGGGAACTAATGTGCCTCCACCTAATTTGCCAGGAGCTGTTGGAGTAATTATGGGGCCAGCATCACCCAAAATTGTATTCTTAATTGTAAAATGAATTTGCATCAAAATGAAGTCACCTTGGCTTGGCTGGGGATCATTCCACTCCTCTCCCCTACTACAACTTTGGGCACAAAAGAAGGAAGGAATCTGGTTTGCATTTGATAGGTTTACCATCCTCAAAATAATTAGGGCAAAGCATTAATTAGGAAGAAACACCAGGCCACCCAGGAGTTCTAACAGAAAATGCAGAGCTGTAGCTTTGGTGGTTTTAAGTTTTTAGCATAAATCAGGAATGTCATCACTTAATAAGTTAACTAATACCTTTCTGTTTCCAATGTGGCCTCTTCTGTATGGTTGGTCAGTTTTCAAGCATTTATCAGATTGATCCTGGGTCTGTTTGGCTTATAACCCTAGTATCATCCTTAATAAGCTGCTTCATAGACTCATGGAATCATGGTTCAGGGACAGATCATTAGAACACAGCATGGTAAGTTTACAGGGACCTTAGAAAGTAGGCTTCTAGAACTAGAATGGACTTTCTAGGACTGGAAGGAACCTTAGAGGATGGGAGGTTGAATCTAGAAACTCAATTGTAAGTTCCTTGAGGGCAGGGGCTGTCTCATTATTTTCTCTTTATCCCCAGTGCCCAGCAGAGTGTTTCACATATAGTAAACACTTAATAAATACTTGTTCGATATTTAAAGACACCTTAGAACACATCACTTACGATCTTTGAGCATATTATACCAGGATCTAGAAGATAGAATGTTAGGGCATAACATGTTAGAACTGTCACTTCAAGGACTGTTGAATCACATATTTAGGGGCCATGAGACCTCAGTCTCTCCAGTCCATTCCTTCCCATTTTATGGATGAAGAAAGTGTGACTGATGGTGGTGAAGTCAGTCAGTCAACTTGCATTTTATTAAATGACTATCATATACTAGGCAGGAAGCCAGAAAAGATTTCCTGTTTTCTACAGGAGATCTGAGTCTAATCAGATAGCATACAAACAGCCATATACAAACAAATTCTAAACAGGATAAATTTGGGTAGGTGGGCAATCTTACAGGGTGGACACTAAGCTCAAGGAGAGCTGGGCAAGGTTTCTTAGAGAAGGTAGAACTTTAGCTGAGACTTGAAGGAAGCCAGAAAGGGAGGCAGGAGAGCATTCCAGGCATGGAAGACATCTTCTTTGGTGGAAGATGTTTAGAGTCAAGAGGTGAAGTATCTGGTTTGAGAAACATCAAGGAAGTCAGTGTCATTGGGTCATAGAATATATGGAGGAGAATGAAGCACAACCAGGTTATGGACTCCTGAAAATACAGTTTTAAAAGTCAAATGGTTTTCTATTTGGTCACTGTGATTTTAGTGGAACAGTTAATATCAGAACATGGGTCTCCTTATTCCTGGTTCATTCATGTTTCCACACCCACTTACAAGCCCAAACATGTACAGCCATACTTTTACAACCAGCATTGCATCATTCCCCATCTGTGTTGCTGAGCCATTTCCTGGAAAACTGCTATAAACACATTTTGGGCTTACTGTGTAGGTCAACATTTTAATTGCTTTGAATTTACTATATAGTTAGGCTAGGGATTGCTTTGAAGTGATCATGAAAGGATAAGGAAGCTCTTGTAAGGGGGGGGGGGGGCATTTAGCAAAGGAAATGCTTTGGAGGGATTCCATTTTGAAGTTCTAGCTACACTAAGAGAATTCTTGGCTAACAAGGTGCAAGGCCAAGAGACTGGCCTGGGTTCCCCAGTGACAGAGGGAGGCTGTGATATCATCAGAGGCTCTCATGTTGGCATGAAATGTAATAACTGGGCTTCTTTCCCTCCCTCCCAGGGTAACTTTTCAGTGTCCAGGTCACACAAACCCATTTTGCTTCCTGGCTTCCCAAGGGCTCTCCAGGTAGGAGCTACCCTTGTGTGACAGCCTCATGCTTTCACAGTTTCCATGGTATTTCCATTTAACCCAGACCCTACTCTGTTGGCCAGAATTGACCTCCCCCAGACTTCTTCCCTATGGACTTAAATGAGGACAGAGCTTAGCTCCCAGTTTTTCCAGTTTCATTAGGAGGGCCCATGAAGGGTCTGACAATGTTGGAAATGGACTTGAAAGCAATAGAGTAAATTAGGTCGATAGCCACTGCTGACTACAGGGAGTGAGGGCCTCTCTGGCATGGAAGGAAAGCAATGGAGTAAGGCCATGTGCCAAATGCTGAATATTGAAAGTGTGAGTGAAGAAGCATGGTTTTGAGATTGTGGTCATTTCTTTCATGGAATTGTGGCTCTCTCTAGTTCTAGAGCTTGGAAGCCCAGGCCCAGGAGGCTACCTGGGTCAATAACCTATAGTGAGGGCGGGGCGGAGCCAAGATGGTGGAGTAGAAACTGCTCATCCAAGCCACTCTGCCCCCAGATTCCCCCAAACTATGTAAAAGGGGACTCTGAACAACTTCTGGAGCCCCAGCACCCACAGAATGACACAGAGAAGCTAACCTCCCACTGAGGACAGCCCAGCAGCCCTGCAGGAAGGACCAGCGCAATGGTCTGGGAGCCAGCAGCACGCAGAGCTCGGGAAGCTGAGCCAAGTGCCTAGGTTTTAGCCCCAGGGCAGCAGGGCCAGCAGCCGGCTGGAGGAACCCCAGAACACCAGCAGCCATGGCGACTCCAGAATTATCAACATAGACATGCCTAGGACAAAGTAAGAGGTTAGTGTCCTATGAATTTTGGGACGAGCATTTGGGGAATGCGTCGGCTCCCTCCCCTGGGGGCTAGAAGCCACTGAGGAGACACGCCATTTTGTAGTTTTCAGAGGCAGCTCCAGCTCCTGGCCTGCAAATTGTAGGGAGATCCAGCGATCAGTCTTGGGGGGTAATCGCTCTTGCTTTAACCTCCCTGGATCTGGATTGTGATCTAGGGTGGAAGTTGTGGGTGGGTTTACAGCTTGCCAGAAACGGAAGTTGCCCCCCACACGTTCGGGACGAAAATTCCTCTATCTGGCCTTAAAGCCATAGTGTGGCAACAAGCCCAAAAGTTAAGTAATTAAGTGGCAACATGCCAAGGCAAAGGAAACAGAAAAATGCAACCCTAGACTCCTATTTTGGGGGCATAGAGCGGGAAAAGGACTGTGAGGTCAGAAGTCCTGCTCCAAAAGCCCCAGGGGAAAACATGAGCGGGTTGCAGGCCATAGAGGACCTTAAGAAGGACTTTAAAAATCAAATAAGAGAAGTGGAGGAAAAATTGGAAAGAGAAATGAGAAGGATGCAGGAAAAGTATGAAATGAGGGTCAACAGCCTGACTGAGGAAAACAACACCTTAAAAAATAGACTAACTCAAATGGCAAAGGAGGCCCAAAAGGGCAATGAGGAGAAGAATGCCTTAAAAAGTCGAATTTGCCAGATGGAAAAAGAATCTCAAAAGTTCACTGAGGAGATTCATTCCTTCAGAGTTAGACTGGAGCAAATGGAAGCTAATGACTTTATGAGAAATCAAGGTGCTGTTAAGTAGATCCAAACAAATGAAAGATTAGAAGGCAATGTGAAATATCTCATGGGAAAAACCACTGATCTGGAAAATAGATCTAGGAGAGACAATTTAAAAATTATTGGACTACCTGAAAGCCATGATCAAAGAAAGAACCTAGAAATCACCCTTCAAGAAATTCTCAAGGAAAATTGCCCTGATGTTTTAGATCCAGAGGGCAAAATAGAGGTTGAAAGAATCCACCGTTCACCTCCTGAAAAAGATCCCATAAAGAAAACTCCCAGGAATATTATAGCCAGGTTCCAGAATCCCCAGATCAAGGAGAAAATACTCCAAGCAGCCAGGAAGAAACAATTTCAATATTGTGGAAACACAATCAGAATAGCCCAGGACCTGGCAGCTTCTACACTGAGGGGTCAAAGGGCATGGAATACAATATTCCAGAGGGCAAAAGAGCTGGGAATGAACCCAAGGGTCACCTACCCAGCAAAACTGAGTATTTTGTTTCAGGGGAAAATATGGTCATTCAGTGGAATAGAGGACTTTCAAGCATTCTTGAGGAAAAAACAGAATTGAATAGAAAATTTGACATCCAGACACAAGAATGAAGAGATGCCTGAGAAGGTAATCAGGGAAAAGAAATCAAAAGGAACTTATCAAAGTTGAACTATTTACATTCCTATATGGAAAAGCAGTAACTGTGACTGATGATATCTTTCTCACTATGAAAATAATGGAAGAAGGGTGTGTGGTCATATGAATACATATGTGAATGTGTGTGTATATGGTTACAGTTATATATGGATAGAGGGCATAGGTTGAATTTGTTGGGAAGGGGGAATACTCAAGGGATGAAATTATGAGGTGAGAGAGGAAAGTGGCAAGAGGAGATGGGGAGAGACAGGGTAGGGTAAACTATCTCATGTAGAAGAAGCAAGGGGAAGTGGTTGCAAGGGAGGAGAATAGGAAGGCAAAAAAGGCAAAACCACATTCTCATTGAATGTGGTTCAGGGAGAGAATGACATACATACTAAATGGGATATCTCAACCTGCAGCAGAATAGGGGGAAGGGGGATGAGAGGAGGGATGATGGATGGGAGGGCATCCTTGGGGGGAGGGGAGGTTGGAAGTACCCACTATAGAAGAGGGACAGGATCATGTAGGGAATGGACCAGGTGGGGGGTGGGATGAGTGGGAGGGAATTATAAGCAGCCTTGTACAATATATCTACTATGATAATGTTTTGCATAGCTAGACATGTACAACATATACTGAATTACTTATCTCCCCAGAGGGAATGGGTGACAAGGGAGGAAGGAAATGGATCTGAAATTCGAGGTCTTAACATTAAATATTTCAAATATATATAAATACTATTATTAATACTCTTTTGTTTATAATTAGGAGATAAGATGTGCAGGCATTGGAACACAAAGATTCTCCTTCCTCTAATGGAAAAGTTGAAGCGGGTATGGGAGAAGGTATGGGAGAGAGTAGATTGGAGGAAGCGATATCTTGTGGGACTACTATTCTGGGAGGTTGGGTAGGGGAATAACGGGGGGGAAATGATTGTAACTCAAAATCTGGTGGAAATGAATGATGTAAAACAGAAATTAATAAAGCATTTGTTTAAAAAAAAATAACCTATGGTGAGAGAAGCTGAGGCCCAGGGAATTGTGATGACCTGCCCAGGATCACTCAGATAGCATGCATCAGAGTCAGGGTTCAGACCTAGATGCTGTGACTCCAGAGTCCACGATCTGGCCAACCATGCCATGCTGATTCAGTTACAACCAATTCCCCCTTTGGTGTATGACTCTTTGTGCATTTCAGAATCAGAATCCAAGAATTTTAGAGTTAGAAAGGACCTCAGAGGCCTTCTAATCCCCCCCACAGCTAGGTCCCAGTTAGTTTGAATAATGTATTCTGTGAGATAGTTTCATTATTCGAATTCACACTGAATATTTCCACTGGGCTGGAACCAATTACCATATTTTACATAATTATAACTGAATAGTGTGAATTCGAATACATGCAACCACTTCTCAGGATTCATTATTCACCCTAAGAGAGACCTAGTTTCCCCAAAGAGTCAATGCTGCAACATACATGATAAGCTCCAGCCTCTGTTTAAAGCCTTCCAGTGAGGGGGAGCCCATGCCTTCCTGACCCAGTCATCCTACTTGGGGATAACTCCAGGCACTAAGACTTTTGTTTCTGACACCTTCCCAGGCCCCCTCAGCTGCTTGTACACTGATTTCTCCAATTCCCTGCCATTTATTCTATATATAGTCTGTATACAAGTACAGATGTAAGTGCTGTTCCCCCCCACCCCTGTCCCTATTCAAGGGTTAAAGTCTTCCAGGGCACGTGATTGATTGACTGATTGGCCGGCAAGCTGTCATGGGAGTCTAGGGGACCATGGTCAATAAGAGTGTATCTAATGAGATCAGGGCTGGCCAACTCTGAGCCCAAGGACCCAGGCTCTTTATTCTTTGCCTTTTTCTACCTTCTTGAAATGGGTGACTTATATGGGCTGCTAATACAACTAGAACTTACATGGCTAATGGATTTCCATAGATTTATATGGACTATATATGGACTTTTCTGGCCAATATAGCTGGAAGGCATTGAGAGGACTGCATATTAATCTTGTTGATGCCAGTGGTAGGGAGTAATAAGGTGAGGCTGGGAGGTCATTGGAAAGAAGGACACCAAACACATTTGGGGGGGTCTGGCTATGTCATCAGTGGGGAGGGTATGTAGAAAGAACCCAGATAGGTTGTGATCACAGTCGTCCTCGTCTTCCTCATTAATCTTCACCCTTATAACAGCACCAAGAAGTTTGCAAAGTATTTTGAATCCAACCATCAGGCAGTCATTGGGTATGACATACAGACATGCTGGGGAATGAAAAGACCCAAGTGATTTAATCTTCTTCCTTTAAGAAGCTTCTAGCTGAGCCGGAAAGACTAAGTGTGTATGAATAGGGCAGATGATGATGACAGCTACCATTTATACAGCGTCTACTATGTGCCAGGAATAGTATTAAGTACTTTACAATTATCATCTCATTGGATCCTCACAGCAACCCTGGGCTGTAAGTGCTGTAATTAGCCCCATTTTACAGATGAGGAAACTGAGGCAAACAGCAGTTAAATGATTTGCCCAGGGTCACATAGCTAGTAAGTGTATGAGGCCAAATTTGAACTTAAATCTTCCCAACTCTAAGGCCAGCACTCTATCCATTGTGACTAGTCAGACATGAGCAGGCAAAACCTGGAGGAGCCAATGAAGGCTCCAGAAATGAGGTGACAGAGAAGCCATGTTGTTATGGGACAAGGAGTATGGGCAGTTTCTTTTCCATGGTACTACATGGCTTTGTGGACATGCCCAGACTAGAATTTTTTTTTTTTTTGCTTTTTGGAGGGCAACTGGGGTTAAGTGACTTGCTCAAGGTCACATGGCTAGTTTTTGTGTTAAGTATCTGAGGCTGGATTTGAACTCAGGTCCTTCTAACTCCAGGGGGGTGCTCTATTCACTGCACCACCTAGCCACCCCAGACTAGAATCTTAATGGGACAACCAGGCAGAAAACCAACAACACTCAGTTCTGATTGTGCTGTTGTGGAAAGCACTCTAGTTCTGGACTCAGCAAATTGATGTGTTCATATCCTCACTCTGCTGTTCACCACCTGCAGTCAGACAAGTTACCTCAATTCTGTGGATCTCATTTTCTGCACGTACAAAAAAAGAGCGTTGGATTCGAGCACCTCGAAGGTCCCGTCGAGAGATCCTGCAGACCCGTGGTTCCGTTATGCTGTCACCTTGAAGACTTCTTCTAGCTATAAATCTGTGCTTCTGATTTCTTATGATCTCTAAGCTTCCTTTTACATCTGCTGCTAAGATTTTCCTGAAAAGAGCTTCCCTCATTCTATCTCTGCACTTATGGTCTCTGTGACTCTTCCAGAAGCTTCTCTAGGCTCTTGTGATCCATGACTTGCAAAGCCCTCCATGCTACCTTCCATGCAGTAGACTCTCAATTCCTAGTTACTAAATGCAGTTGAGCTGGATTCTCCCCTTGCCCAAGTGGAACAGGTAGGGTTCCACAGAAAGCTACCCTGCCGCAGCCCAAAACTGAAGCCTATCTAGACTGGGATAAACTGAAAATGTCATTCTGTCCCCAAACATTGAGGACCTTCATCTCTTTCTTTCTTTTAGCAGTTAGGAGAAAATAAATTATTTTGCTTGTAATTTTGATGAGCTAGATGAAGGTTCGGCTACCATCCAAAGCATCGGCACCAGGGAAAATTATTAATATTTGACTGGTGGACTTGCTTGAACAAATGCAATAAAAAATGTTCTGTGTCCTTGTGAGCTGGAAAAGCAGATGGCATTGGGAAGCTGAGCAGCATCCAGCAGTTTGAAATTTTAAATTAAATCTATTTGAAGCTTTGTTTGTGCCTCCGGCAAGTCTCCCCCTCCAATGAAAGAGCTGGGCTGATTCAGGCCCTATGTACCCTGGACAATTTGGAAAAAGCTGCTGGGGGCTGCCTGGCCTTTTAAAGCCCATACTGTCATAGTAGGGGCAGATGGGAAAAAGAAGAGGCTTTGGAAAGGTGATTCTGCACAAAGATCTCATGACTAGACTGGGGAGATGAAATGGGGCAGGAAGCCATGTGTTTGCTAGAACCTCAATGTGTCAGGGTCAATGGGTCAGGTTGGCACTGTGGCTCAAGGCATGTGGGTCTTCCAGAGTAGACTTTGGGTTCTGCATACATCTCCATCTCTAATAGCTTCCTTTGGTCATTCTAGCTGGGGCTCAGATGTAGAAGCAGGGACAGGGGAACTGTCCAGCACCGCAGGGCTGGGTCAGTGGAACTGACAAGATTACATTGACAGAAGCTTCTGATTGTCTTTGTCATTTGCCCACACAGACTTTGGCTGGCACCTGGTCTGACTCAGAGCTACTGGTGTCTTTGGGTGAAAACGTGTATCTCTAAAGACCTAGAACTGTAGTTCTGGAAAAACCCTGCCCTCCTGAAGGGGTGAGGCTCTTCTGATGTACTCTGGCTCACAGGAAGCAAGATTTCTCAATCATCCATCTCTTTTGGGTCTTTCTTCTAAAGGAGTGTTTGATCTAAGATCTGGAAGTGGCTGGAGGCCATGTAATGTTAGAACACAGAGTATTTGAGCTGAAAGAGAACTTTGACCATAGGAAAGATAACAGAGCACAAAGAGTCTTTAGGTGACATCAAAGGGCGGGGGGAAGCCTTAGAATTTAAAATGTCAGGGCTGGGAGGGGCCTGAGAACAGGGGATGTCAGGGCTGGGATATTTAGAACACTGACCAGGGAGTAAGGGAGCATCTCTAGCTTTGATCTCATTCAGCAGAGATTTCATCCTGGGGAGACACCCTGCCTTTCTAAAGGACACCAAGCTCTTTCCCTATACTTTGGCTCATTGTATCCTCAGCTTAGGGTAGAACTTGGGGTAATCTGTGAAACCTTAGGTTTGAGTCATGCATATGATATCCCCAAAGGGAATTAATACAGTTCAATATATAGTGATTAAGTGCAAGGAAATTATTTCTTCTATCTAGTATAAAAGACGCACTTTGAGGAAAACACAGACTTATAAGTGACCATTGACCAACACTTAGTCCATCATTACTATTGTACTTTCTTGTGAGGCTGATAGTTAAAACATTAAAACATACAATGCTTTATCAGATGGCACATGGGGCAAACTCATCCAGTGTCTCTCTCCTCTATGAAGCCAGGGAATGGCTTGGGCTTCTTCTCCTGGCAGTAGCCATCTTTTTTTTCTTTTTACATTTGTTTATAAAACTTTGATTTCCAGATTCTTTCCCTTCTTCCCTCATCACCTACCCTATTGGAAAGATAAGTGATTCAATGTAGGTTGTACATGTGTAGTTACACAAAACGTTTCATAGTAGTTATATTATGAAAGACTAACTGTATTTCCCTCCATCCTATCCTTTCCCACACATTCAATTTTCTACTTTGACACTGTTCCTTTCCAAAAGTGTTTACTTCTAACTACTCCCCCCCACATTCTACTCTCCCTTTTATCATCCCCACTCTTATCCCCTTCCCCACTACTTCTCTGTAGGGTAAGATACCCAATTGAGTGTGTATTTTATTCCCTCCTTAAGCCAAATTCAATGAGAATAAGGTTGACCCATTCCTTTTTTCCTTCTTGTTCTTCTCCTCTCTTACCTCTTAATTTTATTTTTTAGATATCATCCCTTCCTATTCAATTAATCCTGTGCCCCCTATCTATGTATACATGTACACACACACACACATATATACACACTCACATATGTATTTATACACAATATACCCTCCTATATAACCATATAAATGTATGTATACATACATACATACATACACACACATATATACACACATATATTCCCTTCAACTATCCTTATACTGAGAAAAGTCTCACGAGTTACAATTATCGTTTTTCCATATAGGAATGTAAGTAGTTCAACTTTGATAAGTTCCTTATGATTTCTTTTCCCTGTTTACCTTATCATGCTTCTCTTGCTTCTTGTATTTGAAAGTCAAATTTTCTGTTCAGCTCTTGGTTTTTTCATCAAGAATGCTTGAAAGCCCTCTATTTCATTGAATGACCATATTTTCCCTTGAAACATTATACGCAGTTTTGCTGGGTAGGTGATTCTTAGTTTTAATTCTAGCTCTGTTGACCTCCAGAATATCATATTCTAAGACCTTCAGTCCCTTAATGTAGAAGCTGCTAGATCTTGTGTTATCCTGATTGTGTTTCCACAATACTAAAATTGCTTCTTCCTGGATATTTTCTCCTTGACCTGGAAACTCCAGAACCTGGCTATACTATTCCTAGGAGTTTTCTTTTTGGGATATTTTTCAAGAGGCAATCAGTGAATTCTTCCAATTTCTATTTTGGCCTATGGTTCTAGAATATCAGGGCAAATTTCCTTGAGAATGTCTTGAAGGATGATTTCTAGGTTCTTTTTTTTTTTTTGATGATGGCTTTCAGGTAGTCCAGTAATTTTTAAATCATTTCTCTTGGATCTATTTTCCAGGTCACTGGTTTTTCCAGTGAGATATTACACATTGCCTTCTATTTTTTCATTTGTTTGCATCTGTTTTATAGGATCTTGATTTCTCATAAAGTCATTAGCTTCCATTTGCTCCAGTCTAATTTCGAAGGAATTATTCTCTTCAGAGAGTATTTGAAATTCCTTTTCTTGTATTATTTGGCTTTTTTAGGCATTCTTCT
Organism: Gymnobelideus leadbeateri; assembly: GCA_011680675.1. Lineage (NCBI taxonomy): Eukaryota > Metazoa > Chordata > Mammalia > Diprotodontia > Petauridae > Gymnobelideus > Gymnobelideus leadbeateri. Next base: position 984,452 of record WOXC01004596.1, read on the forward strand.
CCTCCTTGGCTTTTTGGGTCTCTTTTGCCATTTGAGTTAGTCTATTTTTTAAGGTGTTATGTTCTTCAGTATTTTTTTGGGTCTCCTTTAGCAGGCTGTTGATATGCTTTTCATGATTTTCTTGCATCATTTTCATTTCTCTTCCCAATTTTGCCTCCACTTCTCTTACTTGATTTTCAGAATCCTTCTTGAGCTCCTCCGCGGCCTACAGCTCATATTTTTCTTGGAAGCTTTCGATGCAGGAATTCCAACTTCATTGTCTTCCTCCCATTCCATGCTTTGATCCTTTTTGTCCCCAGAAAAGGATTCTATGGTCTCACTTTGCTTTCTATATTTCCTCATCTTGCCAGCCAATTACTTGACTTCTGAGCTCTTTGCCATGGTAGAACTTTGCTTCCTGAATGGAGAGAGCTTTGTCCAAATTTCTGGGGTTTTCACAAATGTTCTCAGAGGCCTGAGGAGGGTACCCTCTTTACAGACACTATACTAGCACACTGGAATTTCTCAGCCCAGGACCACCACCCAACACAGCAACCAAGATCCAAGCAGGATAAAGCAAGAGTGATTACCTTCTCAATGGTTGCAGAGGTCCCCCTACTATCTGCAGGCCAGGAGCTCCATTGGCAGCCATGTGGCAGCTGCCACACTTCTGCCACTTACCCTGGGGGCAGGGGCCAGACTGTGCTCTTAGGTCACCTGGTTCCAACAGAGTTTTCCACTGACCTTTTACTTTCTTTTTGGAGTTTATGGGTTGAGAAGCCTGGAAACTGCCTGGTGATTCACTCTCCTGAAGTTTGTTCCAGTCGGCCTGCTCTTCAGGGCTGCCCTGGTGATGGAGCAAGAACAATAGGACTGTCCTAGGCTCCCTGAGCACTGTGATAGACCTTTCCTGTCAGCCAGCCAAGCTGGCTTCAGTGGGAGATTTTGTTGGTTCTATAGCTCTAAAATTTGTTTAGAGTCACATTTTACAGGTATTGGAGGTGGTTGTGGGGGAAGCTCATGGAATTCCCTGTTTTTACTCTGCCATCTTGGCTCTATCCCCAATAGCCATCTTTTACTTGAGGATTGTAGGTGAAGAAATGTGCCTCTTGTTTCCAGTCCCCTGTACCTCTGGAGTCCAGTCATCAAAGCCTGACACATCCATCTCAGCATTGCTGGAGCTTTTGAATCACCCGTGCTCAGGGAAAGAATCACGAAGCAGAAGAGATTCTAGAGCTAGCCTCAGCCTGGGAAAATGCATGGTCATGCTGCCATGTTTTAGCAGCCACTGATGTTGTGGGGAAGAGGAGCCCCACCCTTCTTTCTGGAAGTCTGAGGAAGAGTCACATTTGCTTGGCAGACAGGAAGAAATTGCAGGGGGTAACCTTTTCCTCTCCTTGTCTTGGTGACCATTCTCTTGGATCGACCCACTTTCCTCACCAAACATCATGGAGACCATGAGTGAAGGGTTGCTGCCTCATCCCAAAGCCAAAGTCCTTCATTGTGGAGCCAGACCACTCATTTCCTGTTCCCCTTCAGTACTAATGAGCTTACATCCATATGGTGTATCCTGTGTGTTTACAGTTGCTTGCATGCTGTTTCTTTCCTTTGAATGTGTCCTTCTAGAGGGTGGGTCTTTGCCTTTCTTTGTATTCCCACTTCTTAATACCTGGCACCTGGTAGGTCCTTAATGCTTACTGATTGATGGACTGGAGGGTTCATCTCAGTTCTGTACATGTTTCACAGATAGCCAGAGATGTCCTTTATTTTTGGGTGGGGAGGGGGTACCTCAATCACCCTCATAACACACAGAATATTAGAACTGAAAAGGACCTTACACATCATCTCATCCTAACTCCTTTATTTTATAGATGAGAAAACCATCTCAGAGGGGCTGGTGCAAGTGGCCTTTTCTAGGTGACCCAGAGATTCAGATTGCAGATAGTAGGCAGCTCCTTGCTGACCAGGCCTCATTCCTCTAGGCTCTTTCTTGGAGGCCGCATTGAATTGTCCCAGTCCCTGGGAGACTTTAGACACCAGCCCATTCAGCCGGTGATGCATCAGAGAAGAGAAGAAGAGATGGAATGACTGATTTCCAATAACTGAATGATTGCTATGCAAGATATTGATTGGATTTCTTCTATGTGGTGCCAAGAGGAGAGAAGTGGGATCAAGGATGTCAATTGAAGGGAGGAAACTTTCAGCTAGACCCAGGAAAGAGAGAATTAGAGCTGTGTGAAAGCAGATCAGGACACCTGTAATGAACCCTTTATCTCAAGGAACTAGGGCACTCTTTATTCTACTCTAGACTCAAACCATGACAAATGTATAATTCAAACATGGCTAAATTAATTCCTTAGCATACATTTGATTTGGGAATTTCCAAACAAGTCTTTGAATGACATTTAGTCCATTAAAATGTCTGTTTGTTACCCACTAAGGGGCCCCAGCTCTGGCCCCACACAGAAAGAAGGAAAGAAGGAAGGAGGGAAGAAGGAGGGGAGGGGTCAGGGAGGGAGGGAGGAAAGAAGGAAGGAGAAAACACTAACATCTAAACTGTGACCTCTCAGGCCTCTGGGTGAGGACGCTACCATTCCTGTATAGAGACTTCTGGAGTGCCCAGAACCATACCACTGGGATACTCCTCTGTTGGATCTCTCTCCTCCATATTTCTCAAACACAGAAGCCCCTGGGCCTAAGAGCACACAGAACCAGGTCTGGAGCTTCCCTGGGCCATACCCACTCTCTCCACAGACCCCTACATTCAGGTATTGGGATCCTGTGTACAGATGCTCTTTCTGACTCCTGGTCATACTAGGGACTCTGCTCTCTCCTCCTCTGGTTGGTGCCCATATTGTTGACACCAACTAAGTCCAATGCAATGCTATCTCCTCCCCCACTCAGTTCTCTGCCTGCTCAAACTCTTTGTTCTGTGGCACAAATGGGGGCCTAGAGCACCCAGTCCATCTCCCTGTCATCCCAGGAATAGAGAGGCTGAGGCCTAGCTCCCCAGGCTGAGAATGGGAATGCACTCACATGGAAGGACATGTTTGGAGCAACCAGTAGACACTGAGTAAGCCAACCTGAGTTATGAAGGCCTATGGTAGAAGAGCTTCTTAGGTTTTTCTAATGAGATAATACATATGTAAAGTGATTTATAAATCTTTAAGTACCATATAAATGCTATTACTACTAATAATATCCTTATGGAGGGGTGATTCAGAATCACCTGTCTGGGGAGATAGATTCCATCCTTTTCTATAATGTTAGGTGACTTACCCAGGGTCACACATCTATTACATATTTGAGGAAGAATTTGAACTCAGGTCTTCCTGCCTCCAGATCCAGAGTTCTATCCAGTAATGATTGGAGACACAGATATGGTCATCCCCATTTTATAGACAGTAAAATTGAATCTCCTAGAAATTAATCAACAAGCTTAAAGTCATATATTAAAAGGGGAAGGGCCAAGATCCAAACCCACATAGTTTTTTTTTAATACCTTTCCCTATATCACTGTCAATCTGTTCTTGTGCTCTTTCCCTTGGAAATCTCCAAAGTCTTGACCTTTTCCCTTCAGCATCAGGGCCTCTCTACCTGCCTAGGTGTTTAGGAGTTTATCTGCTCCATACTTGCGTGTGAATGGTGGAAGGGTTTTAGCAGAGATGTGTCAAAAGGTGTGGAGAAAGCCATCTTCCCCATTTTGATTGTCATTTTTCTTATCTATAAATGGGGTTTCTTCCCCAGTCCTTCTTACCCAGTGACCCACTCCAGGGATCACAGAACCACACAGATGGGAAAGTAGCAAATCTGCAAATGTTCAGGGTGGTTATGAGAAAGGAAGAGCCACAGACAGATCTCAGCTGCCCTTGGCTGTGTAGGGAGTTCATTTTCAGACAGTTCTTTCTTGAGTTTCTTGGTAGGTAAGCTTTATTAATTTCCCATCTAATAGCAGGGTTTCTGAAAGGGTCTGGTTTTATGTAATGGAACCCAACAACCCACTGGACTCATAAATTGTCTCCTTTGTCTTCTCTGGGGCCGCCAAAGGCTACCTCACTGCAGAGTTACACACCAGCGGCTTATGGGTGGAGATGGGTTAATTTTTAATGCAGACACTTTATCTCTGGGAAGATGGGACTGGAACTTGGAAGCTGGTGGCCTTTGGGCTTCAAAGAGGCATATTTCTTCATAGCACTGAGCAGGATGCTGCCTGTCTCCACCATCTTGTGGGGAGGAAGGACATCGATCTCAGCTGACACTTCTGCGGGAGGTGACGGGCAGTGTTAATTTTTCTCATATATCCCAGGATTTCTCTCTTCTCACTTCCTTGCTCTCATGGCCTTTTCTGTGCTTGGCTGTGAATTAAAGACAGAAGAAGCAATGTGCAGCAGGGATCCTAGAATCACAGATTTAAAGCTTAGAGAATAAGTCTAACTCTCTCATTGTTCAAATAAGGAAACTGAGGCATGGGAGGTCAAGTGACTTGTCAGGGTCACATAGCTAGTAAGTATCTGAGAAAGGCTTTGAAACTGGATCTTCCTGTTTCTAAGTTTAAGGTTCTACCCTGTATTACAGCAAGTTCCCTGGATGTCATGGTGTCTCCATCAAAAGATTCTGGATAATCTTTATTGGCTAAGAAAGGAACCTGAACTCTGTAGACACAGGGCTAAAAACCATTTTTATAGGAGCCCCCTTCCTCTATCCTAGTTCTCATGATTATCCAACAGACCCCTACTAAATGCCTAGTTAATGTTAACTTTGGGGAGTCCCTAGTCCTCACTACATTGCCAGAGTGGCCCAGGCAGGAGGAAGGTTAAGAGGCCCTCCCTGTTACTAAGATATGCTGATTGGAGTAGGATCTGAGGGTGGAGTAGAGTGAAGCCTGTATCTGGAGTCAGAGGATGGCATTTCCAACTGGGGATCCTGCCTCTCTTTAGGCTCTTCACTCATCTTCCCTTTGCTTATCTATGTGATGAAAGGGTTGGTCTGATGAATGTAATGTGAGGGGAGAGGCTGGTTCCTTTTTGTTTTCATATCCTTGGACCTTAGAGCAGTGTCTGGCATAGAGAAGGCATTTAATAAGTACTTGGTGACAGGGGTAGAGAATTAGGGACTATAGAATTATAACTGGAAGGCAAATGAGAGACCATGTAGGCTAATGCTCTCATTTAACAGATGAGGAGACTGAGGCCTAGAAAGTTAAGTGATTTCCTTTAGATCCTTCCACTTCTAATAACAGTCCATATGGTTTAGTCCTTTAAAGTTAACTAGTCAGCATTTATTAAGCACTTACTGTCTTCTTATACTTATACTGCACTATGTGGTGGAGATGCAAAGACAGCAGTTCCTGGTTTCTTAAAACACCAAGAGGTAACTGGTGAAACCACTTATATTGGCATTTTACTGATGAAGACACAGTTAAAGATTGGGGAGATGGAGTAACTGCACCAAGGGCTTCCAGTTGGGACTTGACGTCATTTTTACCTTGGTGGGCTATCAGGGCCCTGCTGTTTTCTCTGCATCTTCCCAAATGCACAGTGATGGGTGTTTATTCTGCATTTTTCATGGGTTCGGCTAATCTGAGTGGACACCTCATCTTGGGCATCACAGAGAAGCTTGTGCTTCTCAGAAGCTAATGCTCTGACCATGCATGATGATGTAGGACCATTGTCTGGATTTGTGTAATACATGTTTCCTACTCCACTGTATTGAATTTGTCTATTTCTGAATGCCTAGACTAATCATCCCTTTTGAAAGAATTAGAGGCATCTGGGTGAAATGGAATATCTAGTCTCAGACACTTACTAGTATATAACCCTGGGCAAGTCACCTAGCCTCTGCCTACCTCAGTTTCCTTACATGTAAAAGGAAATAATAACAGTATATAACTCCCAGAATTGTTGTGAAGAGTAAATAAGGTAACATCTGTACAGTGCTTATCATGATGCCTCATAGACAGTGGGTACTACATAAATGCTTATTCCATTCCTTTCTTCTGAAGAATGATAAATTCGAGTTCCTTGAGGACAGGGGTCATGTTTGCCTTTCTCTGTATCCCAGTGCTTAGAACGACACCTAACACATAGTAGGTGTTTAAATGCTTGAGTTGAGTGAAAGATGGGAAGGTAGCTTAGAAGGGCAGAGATTTTAATTCTATCAGGATGCCTTGGTTGTGACTTTTTCTACCACCCCACAATAGGGGGAGGAAGGTAACAGAGAAAAACAGTAGATTTATTTTATTTTTTTTAAACAAAAGAATCTCCCTGCAGAGACTCTCCCTACCCCAAATGAATTTCTACTGAAGCATGATTTGAGGTCACATTTCTTTCTGGTTACCATGGGTACCAGCTTTTCTAGATTTGAGTGTGACTGACTCAGAGAATCAGTGGTCAGCAATGCACCTCTTCTGCCTGGAGAAGACCACTGGATGTGGGACCAGGACAGTAGGAGTCAAGGCTGAGCTCTGCCAGTAACTGAACTTTTTGGCCTTAGTGATGGCTTTTCCTCACTGGACCCTGGTTTCTAAATCTGTGTAATTAGGAGTTTGCTCTATTCAGATAATCTCTAAGGCCTCTTACGTGCTGTAGCCCTCTGAGGTTCTATGTTCTAAGGTCCCTTCCAGTGTTAAATTCCATGCTCTTTTTCCCAAGGTCCCTTCAGGGCTCTTTATTTAAAGGTATCTTCCAAACCCAACATTTTATGTTCTGATCTCTAATATTTCTTCTAGTTCTAACTTTCTTTGCTCTAAGGTCCCTCCCAGCACCCACAGTCTAGGATCTATTCTGTAAGATTCTTTCCAGCTCCAACATTCTATATTCTAAGCTTTTTTTTTTTTGGCTCAGAATTCTATGTTCTATGATCCAACCCTGCCCTCTGCACTCCAACTCTATTATTCTCATTCTATGTTCTGTGTTCTAACAGTCTGCTTTCTCTTCTCTAGGGTTCTTCCTAGATCTAAATTTCTATGTTCTAAGGGTTTTCTAGCTTTGACATTCTATATTCTAAGAGCTAAGATCCTTCCTAGCTTTAACAGTGTATATTTATATGATGTACTTTCCCTGTTTCATTTTATTAATGCAGCATTTCTTATAATAGGGGCAATTCCTATCATTAATGAACTAGGAAATATAAAGCATGTTCAATCTTCGTGCCTATGGTGATGGGGCCTCTGGCCATAGAGAAAAGGATAGCCCTACTATACTCTGCCTTAGTCAGAACTCATCTGGATTGCTGTCAGCATTTCTGGGTTGCATAGTATATTAAAAAAAAAAAACTGATTACCCCAACAACAACAACCAAACAAATTTAGGCTTGATATTGGGAAAGAGTTTCTACTAATCAGAGCTATAGGGTTCTCTGCCTTGGGAGATACTGGGTTCCCCATCTCTGCAGGTCTTCAAGCAATGATTAAATTTGATTGTGGAAGGGATCTTTTATGGATGGGGGGTGGGCGGTGGACCAAATGGCCACCGAGGACCCTTCCCATTCAGAATTATTTTAATCTCTGTTTCCCATAGCGCTGCAGCAAGAATTCTGATCTCAACCCTCTGGGAAACTTTCACCGACACCTCTGAGTGTTCCTCTTCGTGTTGCTTGTCTGCTGTGTGAACAAAAACTCCAGGGACCTGGCAGCATCATCCCAGGTGACTGTGGGTCCAGGTAAGCCACTGGTTTTTACAAATTCTTCCAAGAGGTGTCATGAATATCCTACCTTACTCTGCTTATCCCAGAATCCAAATAACAACTCTCTTCTCCCTCATATAGTTATCCATCGATTCCAACATGTCGAGCTAGAACGGACACTCAAGGCCCCGTGATCGGCCCTTTTGTTCTAATTTGGAAGAACATGTGGCCAGAACAGGAAAATTGGCTTGTGATTGTGTGTATGGGATGTGAGCTAACAGAACTCCTGCATCTGGATATCCAGGAGTGGATTTAAAGGCAGAGACCCTGTGTTCAAATTTCAGTTCTTATACATACGACATATGTGAAATTGAGCAAGCTATTTCACCTTGGGAAACCCGTTTCCTTATCTCTTAAATGGGTTGGTGGGGGATGATGCGATGCTTGCTGAGGTTGCTGGCAGTTCTTCATCTCTGAGATTGTGGCCTCACTTGCCTCTACATTGCATGGGCTCCCTTTTGTGACTGTAGCTAGGGAGGAATCTCTTTCTTGCCTTTGTATTCTGGGGATCTGTGATTTTATTGTCAGTATGCTAATGGTAATGAAAGGCAAATGATGTCCAATGTGACTTGAGAAAAAAACAACAACTCACAAACATCAACAAAATTATATGTTCTTTTTTCCCGTAGCGATCAACGAACTACCAATGTGACTTGTTTGCTGTCAATAGAGCTTATAATGACATGGTTCCGGGGAGGGGTGCCAAATGGGGCTCGTATTCATCGTGCACATGTATTAAGTGTAACTTGATCTGTGTTTGGCGGCACACATGCTCCTGGTGCTAATTCAGAACTGTGGCTTCCCTTCCCCGTGGGATGATTAAGAGGAAAACAGGAATTGGGGACTGGAATTGCTGCTTGGCAGCGTTAATAATAGATTTCATTTCTAGAGCAAAAACACTGTTCTCACCATGACCTTGGGAGGTAGCTAGTATAGGGATCTTTTTTTTTTTTTTTTTTTTGCTGCTTTGCAGAAGGGAAGACTGAGGCTTACGGGGCAAAGCCACCTGTCTAAGGTCACAGAGTGAATAAGTGTAGGTGCTGTATTTGAAGCCTTGTCTCCTCCCTCCAGGTTCAGTGTGCTTTAGTTTTCCTGCAGTCATAGGGATCAAACGTTTAGAGCTGGAAAACACCATAGAGGTTGTCTAGTCCAGCACCATTATTTGGCACATGAAGATACTCTGGTATCTTCATGGGCTCAGGTCAAGGATTCAAGCCTAGGTCATCTTCCCTACTGGCTCATACCCTGTCTCTGATCTTCTCCCATCCTACTCCCCTCCATGGTCCAGCTCATGCCTTAAACTTTCTTGTTTTTCTCTCGTCTTTTAGAATCTTAGTATTGGGTTTTTTTGGTGTTTATCTGTTTTATCATTACTTTGCCCTCCCTACCACTAATTTCTTCATTTTAACAAAGGAAAATAAACTACTTAAACAAAACTGACTGACCTAGCCAATTTGTTTGATGATGTACAGTGTATTTTCCATCCATTTTTCTGAGAGGAAGGAGAGACTAGATGAGGAGTGATTAAAGGAACTGGAAATATTCTGCCTGGAGAAGAGAAGACTTGGGGAGCTAGTGGGATGTTAGGACTATCTGTATGGATTGGGGCAGACTCTCTCATTAAGGGATTTGACTTGTTCCTTTTGATCAAAGAGGTCTGAACTAGGAACAGCATATGGAGGTTTCAGAGCAGAATTATGCTACAGCTCATGGTAAGGATAAACTTTCCAGTCACTAGGGCTATCCAAAGTAGAATGGGCTGCCTGGGAAGTTAGCGGGTCCCCCATTCAGTAAAAAGTCTTCTAGCCCTATCCTGTCTCCAGAGGTACTGTTCTGAATCACCAACTGCCTTTTGGACATCTAGAACTGGATATCTTTTAGGCATCTCAAACTCAACAAATCCAAAACAGAATTCATTATCTTCCTCCCCTTATGACCCTCCCATGTTCTGAACTTCTGTTACTGTCAAGGGCAATGCCATCCTCCCAGTCATCCAGGTCTGTGACCTAGGGGTCATCTTCAATGCCTCGCTCTCTCTTACCACATATCCAATCTGTCACCAAATCTTATTGTTTCTGCCCTCGCAACTTCTCCCATGTACATCCTCTCTGCTCCTCTGGCATTCCTACCACCTAATTATCTTTTGCATGGACTATTATGATACCCTTCTAATTGGACTCCCTGCTTCACTTCTCTCTTCACTCTAGTCCATCCTCCACTGTTCCATAAGTTCTAAGAGTCCCCTGTTCTCTTCAAGATCAAAGCCTTTCCTTACCTGTCCTTTCCTACTTTTCCAGTCTTCTCATACTTTCACCTTGTGCCCTTTGCAGTTACTGGGCTGTTGCTGGCAAGGTTACCTTTATCCTGGAATGTTTCTTCTTAGACTTCTTCTATCTCTTCACAATATCTAAAATCGGGATATTCTCTTGCATTCAATATTTATAGATCAGAAGGTCTAAAATGCCTTTGAGCTTCAGGATCCTCAGAAGGCATTTAATCCAACCTCCTCATTTTACAGATGAGGAAACCCAGCACTGAGGGAGGCTGACTGTCTAAGGCCACACAGGTTTAGAGGTGAGATTTGAACTCAAGGCCCCTGATCTCTCTGAGTCGAGAGTCAATGCTCTTTCCATTGGATCAATTTCTAGTAGCCTGCTCAATTATAGTCTTTCCTTTTTCCATTGCCCCATCTAAAAGGCTATAACCATGAGAAAATGTTCTTGCTTTATGGTCAGAAATATCAAAGAGGCATATTTAGTTTTAATGCAAGGGAATACTTCCTAGCAATGAGAAATGTCTCTAAACAGGATAGGCTGCCTAAGAAGGTGATGGGTTATCCCATTTCTCATCTCTTCAACCAAATAGAGGTTGGATGGCAGCATACTCATATTAATAACAGAAATTTACATAGTGCTTCAAGATATATAAAACCCTTGACTTACATTAAAGACCTTTGACTTCTGTTATCTCACAAGAATCCTGTGGCATAAAATCGGTATAGGAGTGGTCTTATCATTCCTATTTTATAGATGAGAAAATTAAGGCTGAGAGTGGTAAAGTGACTTTCCCAGGGTAACACAGACAGCAGGACTCTGAAGCAGGAATTGGGTCTTGGTCTCTCCTGATTCAAACTTTAGTGCTCTTCTCCCGTCTTCACAGCTTCCTTGCATCTCCTTCCTTGATCCAAGACTTAGAGCTAGAAGGGTCATGCTGTCCCATCTCTTGAGGGGAAGTCTCTTGTCAATTTTGCAGAGGTAATCAATAGCATTGACAGAATTTGAATCCAGGTCTTCTGATTCCAAACATAGGCCAATTTAATGTTGACTCATCAGTGTCACCAACAGGAATCTTTTTTTTCAGGTGGAGATTGAAGTCAATGGCCTCTGTAATCCCATCCAACACTTATCTTCAGTGACTCTATGCCTTCTGGTATCTCAGAAGAGAGATCTGTGATTGCTCACTTCCACATACACCTAGATCTCTGCTCTAGGCAGTCACTGGCTCCAAGCATTTGCTTAGTCCCTTCTTTTCATATTTAAATTCCACCCTCTCCCCTCAGCTCTACCATGACACAATGGAAAGCCTCAGTTGTGGATTCAGAACACCTGTGTTGAAATCCCACCTATGATGCTTGCTGCCTGAATGGTCTTGGGGCAGTCACTTGTCATCCCTGGGCCTCAGGGTCCCCCCTCATTAGTGAAAGGTGGGCCTAAGTAGCCACTGAAGGCTCTCCAGCTCTCGATTGAAAATTCCCTGTTCTTGTCTCTGTCTGCTGATTCCTGCCGATTCTCTTTCATCTCTAACTCTGAGCCTATGGTATAATTTTATTCTCACAAAGACAACTTTCTCCCTTTTTCATTGCTGTGTAAACTGAGGCTCAGAGATGATAAGAAATTTACAAAGAGAAGACATGTGGCAACAAGCATTTATTACGGTGCCAGGCACTGTGCTAACCCCTGGGGTACAAAGGAAGGTAGAAACAGTTCTTGCCCTTAAGAAACTGACAGTATGATGGAGGAGACAATATGCAAACAGCTGTGCCCATGTAACGAAGGACATAACAGCCAAAGAGAAGTAATAGGGAGCCATGGGAGGTTATTGAATGAGGTAGTGACATTGTGAACCATGTGGTTCAGGAAGCTATTTGGGTGGCTGAGTGGAACATGGTCTGGTGTGGACAGAGACTTGAGGCAGTGGGATTAACCACAGGCTATTTCAGTAGACTAGACTTGTGGTGATGAGGGCTTGCACAAGAGGGAGGGCAATGTAAGAGGAGAAGGGGGCTTATGTGAGAGACATCACAAAGGCAGAATCTGTACAAGTTGTCAACAGACTGAATATGGAGCATAAATGATCATAGATTCTGTCTCTGACTCATTCAGTGTCCTTGTATAAATCACATCCTTTAACTGGGTCTCGGTTTCTCAACCTGTAAATAACTTGTACATCTGACCAAATGATCTCAGAGGTTCTCACTAGTTATGAGTCTATTGGAGATTCTGTAACAAGTCTGAGGCCATACGCTTTGTTAACAGCAGAACCAGGTGAAAAAACTTGGCTCTGTGACTTCACACAGGCCCACAGTGCTCTACCTGCTCCTGGTAGAGTCCATGCCTCTCCCCCCTGAGTGCCTTGGACTGTGTTATAGCTGATGATGGAGGCAAGCCTTGGGAATGTGGGTAGCTAAAGAGGGAATGTGTCCAGGCTGCTACAATGCAGCACCAGGTATGCCAATGGAGGGGAGGAACAGTTGGTGAACAGTTGGTGAATGGATATTTTTATGCAAGGGTTGCCTAGAGGGAAAAAAAAAGGAGAAAGCTGAAAAACCTGTTCAGGAAGAAGGCACAATGAAAAACACGTCTTTGTTTGCTTTTTGGATCTTGGCCTTTTGAGTCTCCTGGTTCCATTTCTGAAAGAGATAGGTGGAGGTCCCTGAGAGGCTAAGGGCCCGAAACACCAGAGATGTTTAGGAAATCAATCCAGCTGGGAGTGGAGCATTTAATTACCCAGTAAAGAGCCCAAAGACACTGGGAGTTGTTTGACTGTTTTCATGTCAGAATTGTTTTTGTCTGCTGTGTTTGTGATTCATGCACCTGTGAGTTGTATATAGAGTGACAGGTTACAGAGTTGAAGAGGACACTGAGGATTGTTCTCACCTAAAACAACATAGTTCTAATTAATGAGATGAGTAGGCTGGAGAAATATAGGAGTGCTCCCCCTCCATAAAAATGTCGTCCTACTCCAGTCTCAGAGATTATCAGCCACAGAAAACAGTTCAAAATTCAGAAGGTTAGCCGAGCTGTAACTAGGGTGGAGTGGCAGGACTGTGCCTCATGGTGTTGAATTTTAAAAGTCTCAACAATATTGTAGAGCTTGCCACCTAATTGGCAAGGTATGTGTGTTTGTCTGTGCCCATGACAGTTATTATTTATTAAGAGACTGTTAGGTGGTACAGCAGATAAAAGCACTGGGCCTGGAGTTAGGAAGACCCAGGTTCAAATCTGTCCTCAGACAGTTAGCAGCTGTGTGATTCTGGGCAAGACACTTCACCCTGTTTGTCTCAGTTTCTTCATCTATAAAATAAGCTGGAGAAGGAAATGGCAAACTACTCCAGTATCTTTGCTAAGAGCACCCGAAATTGGGTCACATAGAGTCAGATGTGACTGAAAAATAACTAAACAACATAGTAGTAGTAGTAGTAGTTGCTGTGATAATGGTAGTAATGGTAGTAGTAGTAGTTGTGGTGATGGTAGTATAAGTAGTGGCAGTTATTATTAGTTATATAATATATATAATATATAAATTAAATATAAAATATATAAATTACTATTAGTAGTAGTAGCAGCAGCAGCAGCAGTAGTAGTAGCAGTAGTAGTAGTAGTAGTAGTAGTAGTAGTAGTAGTAGTAGTAGTAAACGCAGTGATGGTAATAGTGGTGGTGGCTAGAGTTTAAAGTATATAACTTGGTGTTGGGAGCACTTGAGTTTAAATTCCACCTCAGACACTTACTGGCTGTGTAACCTCAGGAAAATCATTTTAACTTGTCATCCTTAGTTTCTTCCCCTATAAAATGGGTATAACAATAGTGTATATAACAAAGGGTATTTCTGAGGATTAGGTGGGATAATGGATGTAAGACAGTTTTCAGACCATAATGCCCTATATAAATAGAAGCTATTATTTGCTAAGTCATCTCTCAGTATATCCATTTCAGGGGACCAGCCTGATAGTTATCCCCATTGCACAGATGAAATGAGGGTTGCTTGTCTATCTGTTACTTATCTGACAGAAAGATTACTAAGACAAACCTGGCTCTGGACTCTGGGCTTTTCCTCATAGATTTTTGCTTATTCTTTCCTTCAGTTTGCCCAGCTTGGCACCACATGCTTCCGTGGGATCTGTGAAGCCTTGTACTCTATAATTTGCAGTCAGATAACTTCCTCATCACTTGGAGTGGCTGTGGGGCTAATTTTGGCTGCATTCTCTATTTCAGTCTTTTGTTTCCAGTCGTAAAGAGCAATGAGGCTCCTTGTTTTTGTCTCCTATGTTTTCTTTATGGTATTCTAAGGTCATTGCAAAGAGCATGGAGACCTTCAGAGTTTCATTTCCATTCATGTAACATAGCATGTTATATGTACAAATGCACTATTACTGAGGACACTCAAAGGGCGTTAATTACATGGGGAATTTAAGAGCCATTTATTAAGTACCTGCTATAGCCACAACAATGGTGCTTAATAAATGCAGTTTAAAAAAGTCCCTGCCCTCAAGAAACTGATATTCTAATAGTGCTATACAAAGCATATACATAGATAGAGAAAAGGAAAGTGTATACATGTGTATACAAAGTAGTTTCAAGAGGGAGAAGGTGTGAACACATCAGTTCCAGGGTATTAAGAATGCCTCATGTAGGAGGGGGCCTGTCTGGGTCTTTATAGAAGCCACTGAAATACCTGGTCCCTTCTTCCCCCTCTTCTACCCCAATCCTCCAATTGATCAACCTTCTCAAACATGGTTACTTAGACATTCCCTGCTCCTCAGCCACCATAGGGCTGGTCACAGCCTCACACCCTAATGCTGTTGTCACAAGCACATCTTCTAGGTGATGGACCTAGATCTAGCAGACATCACAGGAGGTTGCCTTCCTTACAAGCTATTTCACCATCTTCAAGTGGAAAGTCAACATGATGTAATAGAAAAGTGACTTGTCATTTTGGAGGCGTCCTTGACTCTTTCCTCTTCTTTACCTCAGTATCAAGAAGTGATGAAATTGGAGGTGGCTAGGTGGCACAGTGAGTAGAGCACCGGCCCTGGAGTCAGAAGGACCTGAGTTCGGATCCGGCCTCAGACACTTAACACACACAAACGAAAACCTAGCTGTGTGACTTTGGGCAAGTTACTTAACCCCAATTGCCCTCCAAAAAGAAAAAAAAAGTGATGAAATCTTCTCAGTTCCACCTTTATGACCTTTCTAGATCTGTTCCTTTCTCCCTACTCAATCAACTACTGCTTTTTCATCTGTCACCTAGACTGTTGCAATAGTCTTGTCTTTGGTTTTCTTGCCCCCAGGCTCTCTACTCTCCAAACTCTCCTCCACTTGGCGGCCAAATTGATATTTCTTCCTTAAGCCTAGTTCTTACCATGCCATCTCTCTACTCAAAAAAACCGTCTGTGGCTCCCTATTGCCTGTAGGATAATGTAAAAACTCCTATATTTAAACTTTAAAACCCTCCATAAGCTCATTTCTAACTATTTTAAATTTTATTTCATAGAACTTACTTCACATACTGTCTGTGCCAGTCAAACTGACCTACTGCTATTCCCTGTAGGTGGTCTTCCATCTCTCATCTCCACACATTTGTACTGACCGTTCTATGTCGGTAGTATACTCCTACCACCAGTCTTTGAGAATCACTCTCTGCTTCCTTCAAAGTTCACTTCAGGCACCAGTTCCTCCATGAAGTCTTTCCTTATTCCCCAAATTAGTGGTTTTTCCTTCTTTTAAATTGCTTTGCACATAAATTGTGTACATATTGCAGCCAGCAAAATGGAACCTCTTTGAAGGCGGGGACTCTCCTATATGTGACTTTGGACAAAGCCAAAAGCCTCTCTGCTTCTCCACTGTATCATCTATAAAGTAAAGGGATTGTACTTAATGTTTTCTAAGATTTTGTTTAGGCTTAAATCCTGTGATGTAGTGGGTGGCCATCCTTATCCTTGCCTCCTACATATGTGTTACATATTTCTACCTTTCATGCCATTCAGGAGGAGAGGGAGGGAGAAGAGAGACAGACAAAGAGAAGGAGGGAGGGAGGGAGGGAGTGAGGGAGAGAGACAGACAGACAGACAGACCAAGAGACAGACAGAGACTAACACAGAGATACCTGGATATTGAGGGATGGATTATTAAGAAGGCTAGTCATCCTCTTCCCCAACTCCATCCATAATTATAACTTTTAAGAAGCAGCCAATTCATGATCTAACCATTTTGGCAGACGATTTGGAACTATGCCCAAAGGACTATAAAAATGTGCATACCCTTTGACCCAGCAATACCACTTCCAATGCTGTATCCCAAAGAGTTCAGAAAAATGGGAAAAAGGACCCACATGTACAAAAATATTTATAGCAGCTCTTTTTGTGGTGATCAAGAATTGGAAATTGAGGGGATGCCCATCAGTTAGGGAATGGCTAAACACATTGTGATATATGAATGAAATGCAATACTATTGTGCTATAAGAAATGATAAACAGGCAGATTGAAAAAAAATCTGGAAAGATATATATGAACTGATGCTGAATGAAGTGAGCAGAACCAGGAGAACATTGTACACAGTTTCAGCCACATTGTGGGGTGACTGACTTTGACAGACCTAATTCTTCTCAGCAGTGCAAGGTTCTAAGACAATTTTGAAAGGCTCACAATGGAAAATGCTATCCATATCTAGAGAAAGAATTACGGAGTCTAAATGCAAATTGAAGCATACTATTTGCCCTCTCTCTTTTTTGTTTTGTTTTGTTTTCTTTCTCATGGTTCTTTCCATTGGCTATAATTCTTTTTTGCAACCTGACTAATGTGAAAATATGTTTAATATGAATGTATATGTAGAGCCTATATCAGATTACACACCCTCTTGAGGAGGGGGAGAAAATTTAGAACTCAAAATATGTGGAACTGAATGTTGTAAACTAAAAATAAATACATTATAAATAAAAGAAGTTGCCAGTTCAGTCACAATAATCTCATAGGCTCTGCATCTGAATCTCATATTCTCTGAATCTCACAGATTCACACAGAATAACAAGTCAAAGGGTCCTTTGATATTATTTGACAGATAAGGAAACTGAGGACCAGAGAGGTTTTGACTTGCATTAGGTCATGTAGCTCATGGCAGAGTGACTGTTAGAGCCCAGGTCTCCTGACTCCCAGTTGATTGATTTTCCTACTATGCCATGTTTCCCCTCCTCCTACCCCTGACTTCTGACCACTTAAAAATACCAACTTATCCTCTCATCAGGGAAGAACAATTAGCAAGGCCATGTGTTTGTTTCTGCTTGGATTTCTAATATAAAGAAAATAATTGACTAACTTAAGCTATTAGGTTTTGATTAGAGGCTCTATTGCCAAAGCAAATGATTGACTGGATCTGAGTGTGTTCCTACTGGGAAAGTGAAATTATAGAAGTTAAACATATTTGAATAATTATAAACTCTATTTTATGGGCATTGGTTCCTGATATGGAGGCAGAGTACATTAGTGAAAATTTAAAAAAGAGTAATTTTTAGAAATATAGAGAAAACTCTACTTACAAGTTCTTTCCTAGTAACTTCTCCGAGCCTCAATGTCCGAATCTGCAAAATATGTACAAGAATTCTTGCATGACCCACCTCTGAGGGTTGTTGAGAGGAAAGGAGTTTTATGCTCCAAAGTTCTTTGAAAATTTAAACAACTCCTCCTCCTCCTCCTCTTCCTCCTCTTCTTCCTCCTTTATCTTCTTCTCTTTCTTCTCCTCCTCTTCCTCCTCCTCCTCCTCCTTCCCCTCCTTCATCTTCTTCTTCATTTTTCTGATTCCAAGTTCAGAGTTCTAGCCACTACATCAGCTACACCACCTCCTTGTCTCTGACAGAAATTCCATTGACTCCATAAGGAGATTGGGTGTTGCTCATACACTCAATTTCTCTCTATAAATCAGGAGGAATTGCCCCCAGTCTCAAAATGGCTTTGCTGTGGCTGTAAATCTCGTGGTGAATGTAGTGGATGGTGGGTTTGGGTAATTACATAATATAAAATGGAGCTTCCCTTTCTCAATACAGAAAGAATTGTTATCTGTGTATCTCAGTCAATGACTTATGGCTATTTTCCACAAGCTGATCATTTGCAGGCCCAGTTCATACACATCATGGGCATCCCCACTAATGAAAATTTCTGATGGGTAATGACAATCATTTCAGTTTCTATAGGCCCACTCAGATGTACACAATCCTCCCATCTCTGTATTATTGGGAAGGTTGCTGAACATTGAAAGGAGGAGTACTCACTGCAAGCAGAGGAACTGGCTCCTGTCTTGCCTCTGATGCTCAGTTGTGTGAGCTAAGTAAGCCATTTAAGCTTCCTGGATCTCAGTTTCCTTATCTATAAAATGAAGGAATTGGACTTAAAGGCCTCTGAGGTCCTTCTAATTCTGAGCCCATAAATTGGCAAGTCTTCACTCAGGACCATAGGGTTTCTGTGATATGGGGAAATATCTGAATGCTGGAATCTAACTGCTGAAAGAGCCCTTGTCCAACTAGTACCTGAAAGAAAAGACCCCCTTAGCATCATATTCAACAAGTGGCCCTCTAGCCTCTGTATGAAGACTTCCAACAAGGGCAAATCCACCATTTTTGGAGGCAGCTCTTGTTGTTAAGACATTTTCCCTTGAAATCCAACAGCTCTGCTTAGTTTGAACTCCATGGGGCCAGATGCCCCAGTACTGGGTACCCTGATATCTTTCCCCAACATACACTTTCCAACTTCTTTTTTGTGTACTCTTTCTCCACTAGATTTATAAGTACCTTACTAATGGTGTCTAAATAGAGATCGAAACATACACTTTTTAAAACTTATTTTTCTGGAGGGTTTTTTGGCCTATGTTTTCTTTCACAACATGACTATCATGGAAATATTTCGCATGGCTACACATATATAACCTATATCAAATTGTTTGCCTTCTCAATGGGGGAGGTGAGGAGGGAGGAAGGGAGAAAATTTGGACCTCAAAGTTTCAAAATTCAATGTTAAATATTGGATTTACTTGGGGAAAAATAAAATCTTAAGTAGATTGTAAGCTCCTTGAGAGCAAGGACTGTCTTTCTGGCCTCTTCACCTCCAATTCTACCCTTACCCTCTATTTCATCAAGCAAAGGATGTCAGAGAAATCTTCCAAAAGTACACATCAGATCTTGTCACCTTCCTGCCCTTCTTTAGCACCTCCAAGAGGTCAGTGTGAGCAGGACTCTTGAGGCAGTAGTTGCCTAGGGGTTGGAGTCTTAGACTGGGAATGACAAGACCTTGGTTCAAATCTTGTCTCTATCACTTGGTAATTAGAGGCAAGCAGGGAGGCAACAAATATTAATTCAGTTCTTTCTGTGTGCCAGGTACTGTGCTAATCACTAGGGATACAAATACAAGCAAAAAGAAAGACAGCCCTGCCCTCAAAGGGCTTACATTCTAATGTGGGAAAGCAGCACAAAATGGCAGCCTCAGAAGAACCTCACCCCTGGGAAAAGGGCCAGGCAAGTCAGAGGGATGTTTCAGGGGAAGGTCCCAGGCATTGCAGGAAGTCTCAGGATGAGAAGGCAATAGAGTTATGGTGGCAAATCCTAGAGACAGAAGCCAACCGAGGAGAGGACCAAAGAATAGCCAGCCTGGGCCTGTCTCCAGAATGTGGCTCCACCACATGAAAGTCATGAAAGTGTTTCTATGTCTCTGTTTTCTCATGTGTAAAATAGGGCACTTCCTGCTCAAATGAGATAACACACATGAAGAACAATGCAGACTCTTGTGTTATGTATGTCAGCAATCATGACTGTTGATTAATTGATCAACAAAGCAAGAATTTATTAAATACTTGTTATGTAACAGGTACTAGGTTTGGGAATATTCTAGGTTTGGGAAATACAAATTAAAAAATGAACCACTTCCTGCCCTCAAGAAGCCTGCAGTCTATCTTGGGAGACACTATGAAACTCAATTGAATACTCTGGGAAGAATGCTGAGTTTGGAGGAGCCCAGGGACCTGGGTTCAAATCTTGAATGTTGCCTTCTAGGAAAATCACTTAATCTCGAGGGGTCACTCTTTGCTAATCTCTAAAACAAGAGGGTTAAACTAGATTGTCTCTAATATTCCTTCCAGCCATATATACCTGTGCATTATCGAAATAACATCTAACAATATCAAAAAATACAGGTTAATTTTGGGAGAGAAGACAATAGAACTTGGGAGGATCAAGGGAGAAACCATGTAAGATGTAATATTTCATCTGAGTCTTCAAAAAAACCAGGTTTCTCAGAGGCAAAAGGTGAAAAAAGAGTGCACTAGGCATGGAGGATGGGCAGTACAAAGTAACGGGGATGAGAAATGATGTGTCCTACTCGAGAAAGAGCAAGAAGAGCAATCTGGCTCAACTGTGGAATGGGAGTGACACCTAATGATTCTGCAAAGGCAGGTTGGAACCAGCTTGTGAAGTGGGTCATGGCAAACAGGGGAGCGTATATTTAATCCCAGAGGAAATTAGAAAGCTACTGGAGTTTATTGAGGAGGGGCAGGACATGGTCCTACCCATACTTAAGGAAAACTTTTCCATCTCTCTGAAAGATGAAGGGGAGAAACCTGATTCAGAGAGAGAGACCAATTAGGAGATCATTGCAATGGGCCAAGACAAAGGAGACAAGGGCTTGGACTTGTCAGTCAGAAAGCATTATTAAATACTTATGTCCTGGGCTGCTAGGTGGCGCACTGGATAGAGTTCCGGACCTGGAGTCAGGAAGATGACTTCAAATCCAGCCTTAGACACTTCCCAGCTGTGTGACTGTGGGCAAGTCACTTAACCCTGTTTGCCTCAGTTTCTTCATCTGTAAAATGATGTTGAGAAAGAAATGGCAAAATCATTTTAGTATCTTTGCCAAAGACAACCTCAAATGGAGTCATGAAGAGCTGAATATGACTGAAATGACTGAACACATTCATTACTATTATGTTCTGGGCGCTATGTAAAGTTCTGGGAACACAAACTCAAAGGAAAACTATAGTCTCTGCTTTAAAGGAGTTCACATTTTAATGGGAGAGGAAATGACAAGCAACAAAAAATACATGCAGTATGGAAGCAGAGATAAAGAGATAGATGTCCAAGTTGTGGTTGTTTGTTGTATTTTAATAGCTTGGGATTTAATGCTTCAGCATTCTGCTTCCAAACTGTCTACAGTCAGGCCTTCTACTACTTCTCACTCTTCCTAAACTCTATGCTTCAGTCAAACTGGGCCCCTTACTGTTCTAAAATGCATTCAGATTTCCCTATTTGATACCTTTGTTTATGGCTAATCCCTTTGGGGCTCTCAGATACTTCCCCAATAATGATGATGATGGTCATGTTGATGAAAGCAACTCAAGATTCTATAATGCTTTCAAGTTGATAAAGTATATTTTTGGAAATATGTTGGATATCATTGCCCTCACTTTACAGATGCAGAAATTGAGATTCAAGAAGGTTAAGTGATTCCTTTAGGTCTAGGCATCTTGCTTATTACTCCCTACCATGTATTCTATAGTACACTATGCCAGAATTCTTGCCATTCCTCAAACATGATGTTCCATTCCCCACCTCCATATGTTTGTCCTGACTTTCCTCTCCTTATCTACTCCACACCAAGCCTGAAATTAGCTTCCTCTTTGCTTCTACTGCCTAGAACATCAAAGGAGAGATTATGAGCCATCAGCTGATATGCCTATCTCACTCCAAAGACTTCACTGAGTCATTTCTTCCACCATTCATCCTAATCGGGCTCCAAATAAATGGACTTTAGCCAAGCACTATACCTTTAGCTCCCTAAGTCCCTGCTTTGTTATGAAGAGCCAATCAGATAATACATGCAAAGCATTTTGTAAATCTTAAACTGCTATATAAATGTAAGTGATTATTATTTTATCTTTGGCAAGAGCAGGTGCCCTCCTGTCTCCTTAACTACCAATACTAAATGTTTCCCTTGAATGCTGAGAATGGGGTGGCAATTACTCCCAAAGCAGTATCACCTTAGCTTATGCTTTAGAGACAAATGGCCCCTTTGAGATCATCTGCTCCATCCTCTTCATTTAACAAAAGAGAAATTACAGGCTGTGCAAAGAGAAGCAGGATCCCAGGCACTGGAGATTCTGGTCCTGCATTGTCTGCCTTGGTCAAACTCCATCTGGAGTGCCCCATTTCAGCAAGGTCAATGGTGAGCTATAGAATGTCCAGAGGAGAATACCATAATGGTAGCAGATATGGAATCTATGCCATATGAGGATCAGTACAAGGCACTGGGAAAGGGATGATGTCTAGATTGGAGAAGACTCAGGGAGTGAAGGTGGGATATGATAGCTGTCTTAAAGTGTTCAAATGACTGTTGAACAAAAGAAGGTATAGACTGGTTCTGCTTTGTGCCAGAGAATAGAACTAACAGAAATGGGTAAAAATGGAAGGGAAAAAGATTTAGGCTAGACAAAAAGGGAGGAAAAAAAGAAAAAAAAAACCTCCTTAATAACTAGAGTAGCCCACTAGCAGAATGAACTGTTTTGGAAGGTGATAAGGTTCCCCTCACTGGAAGTCTTCAAGCGAACATTAGTTGGGTTTGTAGTAGAGGGCATTCTTGTTTAGGGATGGATTAGATGAGTTGATTTCAAATTCTCCTTTCCATGCACAGATTCTAAGAAACTGGGTCCTCAAGTGAATTTTGGAAGCTAGCTCCCATAGCCTGACTTTATGTATTTTTTTTTGTGAGCCAAGATTTAAAACCATCTCCTTTGCCCTTGAGGCCAGAGTTCTTACTAATATACTGTGCCCTCTCTCTGCTTCCCTCCCTTTTGAGGTTCCTTTGTCTGTTCATTTTTCACCATCCAAGAACCACAGGAGGCAGAATTTTTCCAGTGCTGTCAATGACACAGGCTATTCAGCCTCCTCCATGGCTCATAGCACCCTATTCTCCCTCTAAGATCATTTGCAATTGATTGATATTGATATTCCCATTCCCATATCATCTGGTTTGAGGAACAAATAGTGTCTCATCTAGGGTTCTCTGACAACATTCAAACCACTCAGGGACACTCATTGACACACAAAGGACACAATGAGACATATACTTCACCTATTCTATCACCTCTGGATTTCAGACTTGATTTTATTCTGGGAAATCTGAAATGTAATGAAAACCCAGGAAATCTTTTCTCCATACTATAGACCAATTTGAGGTGGGCTTGGTCAGGAAAGGAGGAAAATTGGGGTGTGTGGGGTTTTATGCTGAGGGGGACAAAGGGAGGTAGCATCTTTTTACAAATATAGTCATCTAAGGTCAGCAGAATACCGGTATCTATGAGTACACCTATCATTAATAGGTGATAAAAGGAGAAACAGGAGTTGATAGAAATTCCTTGGTGTCAGCCAATACCAGTTACTATACCTGAGGTGCCCTGACTTCATTTAATAATTTTTAATCCATCTTTCCAGGCCCATCTCAAATGCCGATTTCCCAAGGAAACTTTCCCTGGTTGACCTATGTGAAATAATTTTTCCCTCCTCATAATTCTTATAGTCTGTCAAGGCAATATGGCATAAAATAAAATAAAACTCTGGCCTCGAAGTCAGGAGGGCCCTGGGTCTGAGTTCTGTCTCTGTCATTTACTAAATGTTTGACCATTCTCAAATCATTTTCCTTATCTCAGTTTTAGTATCCTCATCTGTTTAATGTTGATAAAATTACCTGTAGTTCCTACTTTACAGGATTATTATTAGGTTCAGATGAATAAAAGTAGGTTAAATGCTTTCTTTGTAGACCTTAAAGGACTATTTAAAGTTAGTTTTATTATTGTCCTTCATGGATTCACTTCTGGGGTTCTCTTTTGTGTTACGATCATCAGTCCCCATGTCTTATTTGTATTACTGGACCATAAGACCACTGAAGGCAAGGTCTATATCTTATTTATCCTTGTATTGCCCCCAGTAAATGACATTGCAAATGATTTCTGTTTGCTTAATATTGATTGAATTAATTTGCTGACTAAGCCCTTTTCTCCTCTATGCCTAATTGTTCCTCACCTCCTCTAGGTGTGCATACACTCCCTCCTCCAGTGAGTAGTTCATATTCAACACCTAGACTGCCCACTGGCCCTCCTACCAAATGCTTCGTGCTGAACTCAAGTGACACTTCCAGAGTATATATCACATTCATTGCCTATTTGACAATCATATTTCAGGCCTCAATCACCACTTGCTAAGACAATTTCAGTAGCCTCAATTAATCAGTTGATTAGCAAATATTTTTTGGTTGACAGAAGGCTATATCCTGATGCTCTATTCTATAAATAACTAGGCTAACTAATTCACCTCTTTCATGTTATAAATGTGAAAACTGAGGCCCAGGGATGGTAATTGACATTGCCTCAAGTTCTAAGGACCCCTTCATCTCTGACATTTTATATTCTAAAGGTCAGTCCCTCCCAGATCTATTTTTTATATGCCCAAGTCCCTCCCAATTTGGACATTTTCTGTTCTAAGCTTCCTCCCATGTTCCATGTTCTAACATTCTCTGTTCTAGGACCTCTCTCTACTCTGAAACTATTTATATCTTGAGATGATTTTCCTTAGAGTGTGCCAAAAAGAGCTCCTCAGCAATAGATTGCTCCTGGGCTATGAATATTCATCATTATGCTAAACACTGAGTAAGGGTTGCTTTAACATAGGTCTTCCACTTTATAGTCTCTCTTCACAATAAGAGTTTCATTACATGACTCTCAAATTTTACAATCACTAAGAGAATGGAACTTAAAATAAACATCTCATGCTCCTGATAGGGATTTCTCCCCACTTTGAGTTTGGATGAAAATACCCAGTCTTTCTTTAGTGATATAAGAAGCCACGTTTTCATCTCTGTCTCATGATTTAGGGAGCTATCTGTGTATAACTTCTGTGCTGACCACACTTTTTCCTTAATGAGTTCTAGAATCTCCTGCTGCCTGAGAGTAAGTAGAGCCCAGGGGGCATACCCCTTTACAATGTACTCTACACAAAACAGCAACAATCCAATTATTATTATTCTTACCCACAGCTTACCCATAACTGGCTTGTTTTGAACTCAGGTTTTCTGACCCCAGTCCCAGTATACCCTCCATTATACCACACAGGTAACAGGAGTGCTGTGTAATAACATTTGTTCTTTGTTCCTAGCAAGGAACATCAGAGCTGGAGGAAACTTAGGAGAGAGGGTGTCAGAGTTGGGAGGGACCTGAGAATAGAAAATGTCGGAGTTAGGAGGTACTTTAGAGTTGAGAAGTCCAATTTGATGAACATTTATTAAGTACCTCCTGTGTTCCAAACTGGGAATGCTAAGATATTCTTTGACATGGGTACTGCTCTCTCAAGAAATTTGTGATCTACAGAGAGTAGAAAAATCACAGAACTTCAGAGTTGATAGGGACCTTAGCAGACATCTGGTCCAGCCCTGTTCCCTAAGAGAAACTCCACTGCAACAGATTTGAAAGATAGCCATACAGCCTTTTCTCAGAGACCTATGCACAAATATAAGGAAGAAAAAAAACTAAATGAAAGTGTCAGGCAAAATGTTACAGGGGAAAAATATCAAAAGTGGTAGGAACAGAGTGACTAATATGACAAAAAAATGAAAAATTTGGATGTTGGAGGGGATGTGGGGAAACTGGGTAGTAATACTGTTGGTGGAGTTGTGAACTGATCCAACCATTCTAGAGAGCAATTTGGAACTATGCCCAAATGGCTATAAAACTATGCATACCCTTTGATCCAGCAATACCACTGCTAGGCCTATATCCCAAAGACATCAAAAAAGGGGAAAAGGACTTATTTATACAAAAATATTTATAAGAACTCTTTTTGTGGTGGCTAAGAATTGGAAATTGAGAAGATAACCATTAATTGAGAAATGGACAAACAAGTTGTGGTATTTATTGTAATGAAATATTGTTGTGCTATAAGATGATTTCAACAGAATCTGGAAAGACTTACATGAACTGATGCACAATTAGAAGAACAGAACCAGGAGAGCATTGTACACAGTAACAGCAAATTTATTCAATGAAGAACTGTGAATAACTTAGCTATTCTCAGCAATACAATGATCCAAGACAATCCCAAAGGACTCATGATGAAGGATACTATCCATCTGAAGAGAAAGAATTGATATTGAATGAATACAGATGGAAGCGTTCTATTTTCACTTTCTTTCTTTCATTTTTTCTTTTACTTGAGTGTTCTTGTACAAAATGACTAACATGGAAATATTTTGCATAATTGCACACGTGTACCCTATATCTGATTGCTTACCTTCTCAGGGATAAGTGGGAAGGGAGGGAGAGAGAGAATTTGGAACTCAAATCTTTAAATAAAAATGTTTTAAAATTGGAGGGGGAAGAAATAAGAAGAGACAGAGATAAAAGTTAAAATCAGGAGTATAAATTTTATTGAGATTGAGGACAGGAGAAAATACTTGTGACTTTTGCATAGAAAATAATGTAATTGGAAGATGGCTGTGTAGAAACAGCTCATCCAAGCCACTCTGCCCCCAGATTCCCCCCAAACTATGTAAAAGGGGACTCTGAACAACTTCTGGAGCCCCAGCACCCAGAGAACAACACAGAGAAGCTAACCTCCCGCTGAGGGCAGCCCAGCAGCAAGGACCAGCGCAGTGGTCTGGGAGCTGGCAGCACGCGCGCAACGTGCAGAGCGCAGGACGTGGAGCTGAGGTTTTAGCCACAGGGCCAGCAGCCGGCTGGAGGAACCCCAGAACACCAGCAGCCTTGGCGACTCCAGAATTATCAACATAGACATGCCTAGGACAAAGTAAGAGGTTAGTGTCCTATGGACTTTGGGACCTGGATTTGGGGGAATGCGTCAGCTCCCTCCCCTGGGGGCTAGAAGCCACTGAGGAGACACGCCATTTTGTAGTTTTCAGAGGCAGCTCCAGCTCCTGGCCTGCAATTAATTGTAGGGAGATCCAGCGATCAGTCTTGGGGGGTAATCGCTCTTGCTTTAACCTCCTGGATCTGATTGTGATCTAGGGTGGAAGTCGGGTGGGTTTACAGCTTGCCAGAAACGGAAGTTGCCCCACACGTTCGGGACGAAAATTCCTCTATCTGGCCTTAAAGCCATAGTGTGGCAACAAGCCCAAAAGTCAAGTAATTAAGTGGCAACATGCCAAGGCAAAGGAAACAGAAAAATGCAACCCTAGACTCCTATTTTGGGGGCATAGAGCGGGAAAAGGACTGTGAGGTCAGAAGTCCTGCTGCAAAAGCCCCAGGGGAAAACATGAGTGGGTTGCAGGCCATAGAGGACCTTAAGAAGGACTTTAAAAAATCAAATAAGAGAAGTGGAGGAAAAATTGGAAAGAGAAATGAGAAGGATGCAGGAAAAGTATGAAATGAGGGTCAACAGCCTGACTGAGGGAAACAACACCTTAAAAAATAGACTGACTCAAATGGCAAAGGAGGCCCAAAAGGGCAATGAGGAGAAGAATGCCTTAAATAGTCGAATTTGCCAGATGGAAAAAGAATCTCAAAAGTTCACTGAGGAGATTCATTCCTTCAGAGTTAGACTGGAGCAAATGGAAGCTAATGACTTTATGAGAAATCAAGGTGCTGTTGAGCAGATCCAAACAAATGAAAGATTAGAAGGCAATGTGAAATATCTCATGGGAAAAACCACTGACCTGGAAAATAGATCTAGGAGAGACAATTTAAAAATTATTGGACTACCTGAAAGCCATGATCAAAGAAAGAACCTAGAAATCACCCTTCAAGAAATTCTCAAGGAAAATTGCCCTGATGTTTTAGATCCAGAGGGCAAAATAGAGGTTGAAAGAATCCACCAATCACCTCCTGAAAAAGATCCCAAAAAGAAAACTCCCAGGAATATTATAGCCAGGTTCCAGAATCCCCAGATCAGGGAGAAAACACAAGCAGCCAGGAAGAAACAATTTCAATATTGTGGAAACACAATCAGAATAGCCCAGGACCTGGCAGCTTCTACACTGAGGGATAGAAGGGCATGGAATATGATATTCCAGAGGGCAAAAGAGCTGGGAATGAACCCAAGGGTCACCTACCCAGCAAAACTGAGTATTTTGTTTCAGGGGAAAATATGGTCATTCAGTGGAATAGAGGACTTTCAAGCATTCTTGAGGAAAAAACCAGAGTTGAATAGAAAATTTGACATCCAGACACAAGAAGGCAAGAGATGCCTGAGAAGGTAATCAGGGAAAAGAAATCAAAAGGAACTTATCAAAGTTGAACTATTTACATTCCTATATGGAAAAGCAATAACTGTGACTGATGATATCTTTCTCACTATGAAAATAATGGAAGAAGGGTGTGTGGTCATATGAATACATATGTGAATGTGTGTGTATATGGTTACAGTTATATGGATAGAGGGCATAGGTTGAATTTGTTGGGAAGGGAGAATACTCAAGGGATGAAATTATGAGGTGAGAGAGGAAAGTGGCAAGAGGAGATGGGGAGAGACAGGGTAGGGTAAACTATCTCATGTAGAAGAAGCAAGGGGAAGTGGTTGCAAGGGAGGGGGAGAATAGGAAGGAAAAAAAGGCAAATCCACATTCTCATTGAATTTGGTTCAGGGAGAGAATGACATACATACTAAATGGGATATCTCAACCTGCAGCAGAATGGGGGAAGGGGGATGAGAGGAGGGGTGATTGATGGGAGGGCATCCTTGGGGGGAGGGGAGGTTGGAAGTACCCACTATAGAAGAGGGACAGGATCATGTAGGGAATGGACCAGGTGGGGGGTGGGATGAGTGGGAGGGAATTATAAGCAGCCTTGTACAATATATCTACTATGATAATGTTTTGCATAGCTGGACATGTACAACATATACTGAATTACTTATCTCCCAAGAGGGAATGGGTGACAAGGGAGGAAGGAAATGGATCTGAAATTCGAGGTCTTAACATTAAATGTTTCAAATATATATAAATATATATATATATATATATATATATATATATATATATATATATATATATATATAAATACTATTATTAATACTCTTTTGCTTATAATTGGGAGATAAGATGTGCAGGCATTGGGACACAAAGATTCACCTTCCTCTAATGGAAAAGTCGAAGGGGGTATGGGAGAAGGTATGGGAGAGAGCAGATTGGAGGAAGCGATATCTTGTGGGACTGCTCTTCTGGGAGGTTGGGTAGGGGAATAACAGGGGGAAAATGATTGTAACTCAAAATCTGGTGGAAATGAATGATGTAAAACAGAAGTTAATAAAGCATTTGTTAAAAAAAAATGTGAATGCCTTCAAAGCAGAAAAAAAAAAGAAAATAATGTAATTGAGGGAATACATTAGGAAACAGCTAGGTGGTATAGTGGATAATATGCTGATCTTAGAGGGCAGAAGACCCAAGTTCAAATTCTCTATCAGACACTTAGTTGAGACTATTTTTCAATCTCTATTTCACATCTGCAAAACGGGGATAATAGTGCCTACCTCACAAGGTGATTGTAATGTTTAAATGGGATTATATGTGGAAAACCTTTTGGAAACCTTAAGGTTTCCAAATAAGTTATCATTATTGTGTAAATTATTATTGATATGGAAATTGTTCTGGAAATGAGGGTGTGGGATTGAGTAGAAGGAGGAGAATGATCAGAAGCAAGGAAATTAGTTAGGAAGCTATGCTGCAGTCACCCAGGGAGAAATAAGCAGCTGAACCTCATTGATTATGGTGGAAATCAAAAGGAAGCAGCTGGTATGAGAAGCATTATGGCTTATACTGTGCAATGTGCCTTGGATCGCTTGATCTTTTCAGGATTCACACTTTTTCTGTGAGATTTAGTGACCCCTAACACTCTCCTGGCCAAATTAAGGCACCAGTGACCTTCCATCAGGTCTTTGCTGGTATAAGACCATTTGTGCTTAAGCTTGACTCTGAGCCTAGCAATGGGGTTGGTGTGGACGTATTATGGTCCATATACAGTTTGCAGAAAGAACTTTGAATCTAGGGCAGGGGTAGGGAACCTATAGACATAAGGCCACATGTGGACTTCTAGGTCCTTAAATGTGAAATTTGAAAATGTGGATTCAGTCAAGAGGCTGCACTTAAAAACCTAGAAGACCACAGGTGGCCTTAAGGCTATATGTTCGCCATCCCTCATCTGGGGTTTAGAGAATTCAGTCTGCACAGAAAAGTTTATAGAGCATTCATTAAAAGAGATATTAGAACACAGAATGTCAGAAGGAGAAAGGACGTTAGAGCAGAAAATGTGAGGCTTACGACACAGAATGCCTTACCTGGGAAGGACCTTAGAAAAGAGAATGTCAGAGCTGGGGTGGGGGGCATTAGAATATAGAACATTAGAACTGGAGGAAAGTTATGGCAGAGGATGTCAGAGCTAGGGGTGGAGCTGACAATAGAGAAATGTCAGGCTTGGGAGGGCCCTCAGAACAGAGAATGTCAGAAGTAGAAAGAATCTCACAATGTAGAGTGCTAGAACACACCATCACTGCTTCAGCCAACTAGGGTCAAGGCATCTGCGACACGTTGGTCAAAGGGATTCTTATCTTTTCTAACATTCTATGGTCCTTCAAGCTAAGCTTCTGACATTATACAAGATGTCTAGTTTTAGAGTGGGTGGGACCTTAGCTTGTCAGGTCTGGCCAAACCCCCTATTTTAGTGATTCTGAAAATGATATCCAGAGAGGAGGGGTGAGTCCATAGGTCCCCACAGCTGGTGTTACTGGTGAAATTAGCTGAAGACTCTGAGTCTCTCAGGACCCCTAGTCTAGCTCAGCTGCCTGCCAGATTTCTACTCATTTCTTTCACCTATATGAATCACTACTTATGGACTTCCAAGGAGACAATATTTGTTAGGTACTTAGCATAGGGCCTGACATGTATTAAGTGCTTTAAAAAGTTCTTTGGGCATCTAGTTGGCATAGTGGATGGAGGGATGGTCCTGGAATCAGGAAGACTCATCTTCTTGAATTCAAATCTTGCCTCAGATACTTAGTAGCTGTGTGACCTTAGACAAGTCACTTAACCCTGTTTGTCTGAGTTCCTCATCTGTAAAATGATCTAGAAAAGGAAATGGTAAACAGAAATGGCTATTTCTGCTGAGAAAATCCCAAATGGGGCCAAGAAGAGGTGGGCATGACTGAAATGACTGAACAACAACAAATAAATGCTTGTTCCCCTCTCCCTTCACTTGTTCATGGACTTCTTCATTTTTTTAAATACTAGGCTAGTAGGGAGGCTGTAGGATACAATGGAAAGAGAAGTGATTAGGGAGTCCCAGGTTCAAATCCTACCCCTGACAGTTACTATTTATGTGTCTTTGGGCATGTCTATCCTTGGGCCACAGTTTCCGCAGCTGTGAAATGAGGGGGTTGGGTTAAATGGTTTCAGGGCCCCTTCAGGTCTCCAAATCTATGGTTCATCTCAGCTACTCTTTGTTACTAGCCCTGACTCCTCATTCAGTATCTAACTGGGATTTACAACTAAAAGTGCTTATAGGATTGACACCCACATTCATCTACTAATAGTAACTAATGGTCATAATGAAGACTGATCTTCTTACATAGAACAATTAGCATCGGGAATAGAAGTGTCAATAGACACATCCTTGAAGATTTCCTCATTATTCTCCTTGCCTCTGGCTTTAGTTACATAGGGGCCATGGTGAATTCATGTCTCAATTCAACTGTTGGAGTTTACATTTCAGAACAGACACATTCAATTGAGACTTAGTTCTTTCCACCCCAGAGAAATCGAAACAGTAAGAAATGAGTTGCCGTAGGGGAAGCAAGCTAGGATCTTCCCTGGCTGGCCTCCCATCTCTTTCTGCTCATAGGCAGAGAGCTGAGGCAGCAGAAATTCTGCCCTCTTCTCTTGAGTTTGCTCAATGGTAATCTTTATGGGCCTGAAAGTCTAAGTCTAATTCTCAGGAGAGAATTTTTGGTGCCTGGGGTTTTGTAGCTGGATTCTCCTGCTATTTCCCATCTTGTGCCAGGTCATTGATGGGTAACAGAAATGCTTCCTTGTCACCATTTATTGCTCCCACCCAGTATAACAGGGAAAAGAAGACAAAGAAAGATTATCAAGATGACTTAATAGAACTCATCCTGGGGATGGGAGGTGTTGCTTTAACAGACTTAAATTTGATAACTTCCATATCTCTTCAAGGTTTTTTCTTTTGAAATGAATCCCACACTTCAAGATTTTTGGACAGAGAGGAAGCCTGAGAGGCAGATAGCTTCAGGAGCCTTGGACAGTGAAGGCTTCTTGGGCGTGATGGATATTTGATTTTGTGTTCATAACTTTGATGTCTTGGGAAAGTATCTTATAGTCAACTCCTGACTTATGGACACTTGGCTTTAGGATCTATTCAGATAGAATGGAACACGCGTGTGTGTGTGTGTGTGTGTGTGTGTGTGTGTTCTGAATCCCTTCAGTAGTCTGGTGAAGCCTACAAACCCCTTCTCAGCCTTTTTTTCCCCAAATAATAGAAGGAAATGCTAACTTTCAGTTAGAGGGCCTTGAACAAAAAGGTTTTTTTTTCAACTAAGTTCCTGGACCTCTGAAATCCATGGACTCTTTTGGGGTCTGTGAAACCCAAGTTAAGAATCTTGAGATTCTATAATCTCAAGGGTCTATTTTGTCTTTAATTCCATGAGGTTCCTTGTAGCCAGGTTTGCAGTCATCTCTTCTCATCTGGATGAGAAGGCACCTTCTCTTATACAGACGGAGAACTCTGTGTTGGTGTTTTCTTTTATAAATCGTGGACATATAATAAGGCTTCACTCCTAGCTGACAAAATGAAGAGGGGTATCTTTTTCTTAAGCAGATAAAGAGAATTAGGTGTGTGTATCCCAAGGGGATCTACCATTCTTAAAGATGAAGCCCCTATTCCCTCACACTACTGAGTCAAGAGTGCAGTGTGCTTCCTGTATCCCTCATTAGAAGTCAGAATACATTGTAACATTAAAACACGGTTTAAGTGGGATCAGGTATGGAGGAGATGATAATGTTTTTATTTTAGTTGTTCTGGGAAACCAAACTTGCTTACATGTTATTTCCATGGGAAATGGCCTCTCAGATTCAATCATCAATTTGCAAATGGATTTTTGTTTCATAAATGGAAGACTTCCTTTAATAACTACCCTCAACAGCTTATATGAGTTGAGAATTGTCTTGTGACTTAATGAATACAGGAAACTCCTATATTAGGAAGTTCCCAATATGGATGTTGGTCAGTATCTTCTCTGTAATTTAGAGACATGATGATTGCCTACAGCAGTGAGAGGTTAAGTGACTTCCTAGAATCACACAGTCAGTATACCTAAGAGATAGGCTTGACCCTTTGTTTTCTTGGTTCTACCCACTTTGCTACCCTGTCTCTCCCACCAAACAATCCAACTATGATTTACACATTCTAAAGCACTTTCACAGCCATAACCACAGTGAGTTGACTTGTCCTGGGTCAGGCAACTATTAGCCTCTCCATTTGGCCAACGCTAGTTGAGACCCAGGGCATTTTAGGTGAGCTACCTAAGGTCACACAACTAGAGAGTGATTTATTTAACATGTGAACCTTGGTCAGTTAGTTCCCTGGTGTGTGATCTTTCTTCAGCCCTTTCTTCCCTCTTATTAGAGGCTCCAAGTCTCTGAGTCCAGGCAAATTTACATGGTAGATTTAACTGTTATGTGAAATCATGGATGTACCCAGCAGGTGCCCAGTGTCTGATGTGAGGCTAATGAGATTGAATGCAATTTCCCTTGTGTTACAAAGGAGGACAGTCCTCAGGGGGACAATAATCATAGAGCCTTTTTTTTTATCTGAGACTTTTATGTTCATGGTTTCACAATCCATCCTCACGATGGGCAACAATTCTTGGGAACTCCAATTTTTCTTACTATTTTGCAGTCAGGAGAAGGACATTGGAGAGATTGGCCTTGGGTTGTTCAGAATCAATCAATCAATCAACAACATCTCCATCACAGAAAAGAGAAAAGAGCCTTGACTTTGCAGGCGACAGTTCAGGAGGTGGTGTGATGGCATGTGCCAGATAATGTCTTTTTAAATACCCCCAAAAGAGTTCCTGCAGGGAAGCTAAATGGACAGGAACACTGGAGGGCCCACCTGGCAGAATCCCCTCTTCTGCCCCAACTACCCGCTCCCCTCCCCTGTCTAGCACTAACCTTCCTATTCAGCCTTGTTTCCCACTCATATACTCTGTGCTCCAGCCAAACGGGGCTATTCAACTTCCTTTATTTTACAGATGTAGAAACTGAGGCCCAGAGGGGCCTTTCCCCACGTGACACAGATAGGATGCAAATCAAGCTTCTTTAAATCTACATCTTGAATTCCTTCTGCTACAAGTCAGCTGGACAAAGCTGGGCCAGACAGAAAAAAAACTGGGGCTCATAAACTCTCAAGTATATTGAGGCAACAATGCATTATGGCAGCCATCAACCCAATGCCATCACAAACATGTCCCCACATGAATGTAGCACCCCGGGATCCATGACCCTGTCTTTATACATATATATGTACCATAAACACATATGTATGTATATTAACCCCTTGGAACTTACATTATCATATCTATATACATGTAAATGTATGTGCACCCTTTGAACTTGTGTTTTAATATATGTGTATATATACATATATAGGGGTATATGCATGCACACATATATAAATAACCAAAGTTCACATACACACATATGTGTATATGCAATATATTATTGTTGCAGGTGTTGTTCAGTTGTGTCTGACTCTGTGACCACATTTGAGATTTTTGGGGGCAAAGGTAAAAGAGTAGCTGTTCTTTTCCTTCTCCAGATCATTTCATGGATATGGAAGCAGAGGCAAACAGGGTTAAATGACTTGCCCAGGGTCCCACAGCTAGTAAGGGTTTGAGGCCAGATTTGAACTCAGGAGGATGAGTCTCCTTGATTTCAAGTCCAGTACTCTGTCTCTTATGCCACCCAGCTTCCCCATATAAGTGTTAGCCATTACTGTTGTTGCTATTGTCTTTGTTGTTATGTAGAAAAGATGATGTGGAACTGTAGATAGGACACTGAATTTAGATTGAGGAAGGCCTGGGTTTACATCCCACCTCAGACACTTGCTAGTTCAGTGACCCTTGGCAAGTGGTCCTACCACTCTGTGCCTCTGTTTCCTCAACTTTATAATCAAGGGGTTGTGCTTACTGGCCTCTAAGTTTCCTTCCATCCTTAATTCAATGGTCTTATGCTATGAATGAGGAAAAGCCACTCCCCCAGCATCATGGTGATTATTCTGATATTACTCAGCAGTTGTTG
Organism: Gymnobelideus leadbeateri; assembly: GCA_011680675.1. Taxonomy (NCBI): domain Eukaryota; kingdom Metazoa; phylum Chordata; class Mammalia; order Diprotodontia; family Petauridae; genus Gymnobelideus; species Gymnobelideus leadbeateri. The sequence continues at coordinate 1,019,729 of WOXC01004596.1, forward strand.
GATAGGTTGCTTTGTAATCGTTTTTTAATTTAATTTAAGCTTACCTATTTCCTGTGTATCTTTTGTCTAATTTGCCATTGAACCATAGTTGTTCTTCCTTGAATATCACCAACAGTCTTAAATACTTTACCTCTAGTAGAATATCCCTCATCCAGCACAGAGAACTCCATCCAGCACAGAGAACTCCATCCACCACAAATGATTGGAAGTTGTCTCTGATACAGTCAATAAGGCTCAATTTCTGTTTTGTTGATTCCTCTCCCACACTGTAGCTCTCCACTGTCTTCCATCCATGGGACTTCTTCTTGACCTCATTATATAGCTGGCTTGGAAAGCTGGCTTTTCTGAGACTTTCAATCTTGGAGTTTCATGAATAGACCCAACTGAGTGTCAGGAGCCAGCGGATACAGGCTTGAACCCATCATGAGATGGACTGGAGTCATCTCGGGGGTGAGTGAGGACTAAAAGCACCCTTGTTCAGGGGCCACCCATGGAATTACAACCCTCCCTTGCTCTGAGTGCCAGCTCTTGGTCTTTGGTCTTTGTAAAAGGGTGGTAGTGCTTCTGGGTGCCCCTTGATGTTCCTGTTCCCACCCCTACAGCCAGCTTCCATCAAGGCTGTAGGCTCACAGGCTCACCAAGGCACAGCTCCTGACAAACTCAAGGCCTTGGGAATCAGGCCTTCCTAAAGGCTAATGAGAATCTTGTTGCCAGAGCAGGCTGTGGGCTGACATGCCACTCACATTGGTTGGTCTGCTGCGGTTTCTACCTCCCTTCCCATTGATTGAGGACAATGAGATTTCCTACATTCTCGTTTCCTTCCTTTTCGTTCAGTGTTGGAGGCCGAGCTGGGCAGGGACATAAACCTCTGAAAATGATCAGTGGGAACCACATAGTGTCCATTTACATTGCACTGAAATGTGGTCTTCCTTTGGGTCCCTACCAAGGTATCTTATAACAGAAAAGCCATACAGAGAGGCAATTCTGCTTAGTGGTCCTCAGAGCATGTGCTGGAGTCTGAACCCCATCATTCTTTTTTGTTTGTATTTTGATTCAGCAAGCATCCATTCAATACCTTTTCTGTGTCAGGTAGTGTAGTAAGTGTGGGAGATGGAAAAAAAAAGTCTTTCCTAGAGGGGAGGGGAGAAGAAGGGGAAAAAGAGGTGAGGCTAAGATAAAGATGGGCATCAACTATTAAGGAGATGGATGAATGATTATTCAGCAGAGAAGTGATGAGAATGGTAAGAGGAAAACTGGGAGAGAAGAATGGAGAGGAGAGAGAGGACCCAGCAGCGAAGGGTATTTAACACTCAAAAGTATTGCCAAGAGGTCCAAAGATGAGACCCAATAAAAACCACGGAATCCAGAAATTAATGAAACATTGGTGACTTTGGAAAGACCAAGTTCAATTGAATGCTGAGATTGCGAATTTTTGAGTAGTGGTTGGGAGGCAAGGAAATAAAGATTGATATAGCACCCACTAGGTGCCAGGAACTGTCCTAAGCAATTCTAAAAAAAAGTGATCCTTACAAAAACCCTGGTGCTTTATTATCTCCATTTTACAGATGAGGAAACTGAGGCAAATAGAACTTAAGTGACTTGCCCAGGGTCATAGTAAATATCTGAGGCCAAATTTGAACTCAGGACTTCTTGACTCCAAGTCAGGTCCTTGATCCACTGTTCCACCAGCTGCCTCAAGTTCGAAGAGAGGAAGAAGAGACAGAGTATAGATTATTGATTGTAAAGTTTGGTTGTAAAAGAAAAATGAGCTAGAATATAGCAATTTAAGGATAACAGGGTCAAGGGACATTTCTTTGTTTGTCTTTATTAATTTGTTTGTTTACTTGTAGTTTACAAGATTTAGTTTCACAACCTCTTGCGTTTCAAATTTTCTCCCCCTTCTTCTCCTCCCCTCCCCCATGGTGGCATGCAATCAAGTATAGGATCTGCAAATACTTTCACATTAGACATTAGTCAGGTTGTAAAGAAGGATTGTATCAGATGGAAAGAACAATGGGAAAGAGGAAACAAAACCAAACAAGAAAAGGAAAGGGAGCAGGTAATTTGCTTCAATCTGCATTCAAACTCTGTTCTTTGTTTCTTTCTCTGGATGTAGACATCTCTCTCTATCATGAGTCTTTTGGAGTTGACTTATAACCCTGCATTGCTGAGAAGAGCCCAGTCTATCAAAGTTGGTCGTCACACATACATTGTGTCTGTAATCATGTACAGATTTCTCCTGGTTCTGCTCTTCTCACTCAACAACAGTTTATATAATTCTCTCCAGGTTATTGTGAAGTCTGTCTGCTGCTCATTTCTTATAGCACAATAGTATTCCATTAGATTCATATATCACAACTTGTTTAGCCATTCCCCAATTGATGGGCATCCCTCAAGGGACATTTCTTTAGGAATGGAAGAGACCTAAGTATATTTCTAGGAAGCAAGAAAGGAAACAAAGATAAGAGACAGAAGGAGGAATGGAAGGGAGGAGGAAAGAAAGAGGGGGGAGAGGGAGAGGGAGAAAAATCAAAGGGTTATAGATTGAGAGCTGGAAGAGATAATTTAGTACAATCTATTCAGTTTGCAAAGGAGGAAACACAGGCAATTAAAGGTTAGAGTAGTTGCCAGTGATCACAAAGGAGAAGAGCCATACCTGGAAGTGAGATTGTCTGCTGGGATAGAGGGTCCTTCCACCCCCATCCCTTTTTAACATGGATTCCTTTGGCAGTCTGGTAAACCCTATGAACCCCTTCTTAGAATAATGTTTTAAAATAGACAAAAATTAAACATAGAGGAAAACAAAGGGAATCAACCACACTAAAATGAAGTTGTACAAGCATTTTTACCAAGCCCCACAGACTCTAGGTTAAAAAATATTGCTTAGTCCTACTCCATCATTTTGTCAATGAGGAAACTGAGACCTAGAGATGGAGAACACCCCAGGTCACAAAGAGGGAATGTGAGCCCAGGGGTTTGTGATTCCAAGTTCAAAGCAAATTCAAATTCAAACTCCTACCTCAGTGAATCTGCTAACTTCCTCCTGCCTCAGTACCCTCATCTGTAAAATGAGACTAATGCTGCCTGCTTCTTGCTCATTTCAGTGAGATGTCATAAAGGTAAATGAGATAATATAGCTTAAGCATTTACAGTAACTTGGAAGAAATGAATTCTATAAATCCAAGTTAGATGGTAAAAGAGGAGGAAGATCGGGTCTCTGAGGCAGCCGCAGCTCCCTTTCCAATCAGCTCTCCTGGGATTTTCTCTTCCACAGCTCCCCAAGAAAAGTCTTCCCTATGAGGATCTGGACTTTTTTAATGGGCATTTTGTGATCAATAACCTTGGGCTACTCACTTCACCTCTCTCTGAGCCTGTTTCATCATCCTTAAAATGATAGAGATGAACTAGAAGATCCCTAAATTCTCTTCTGGATCTAAACCCCAATACACTGGGCTTTATAAAGGTCTCTTTTAAGTTCTGTGTTTTTTGTATCTTTTGGCCTTTTGTTTTTATACCACCAAGTCCATGTGTATCGCTCCTCTCTCCCTGCTATCCTAGCAAAAAGCCATCCCTTGTAGCTAATGTAGAATGATCCAGCACAGACTTACTCTGTCTCCAATACAAGTGAACTTTTAATAAACTTTACTTTTCTTTGGCTGAGAAGACTTGAGTCAAATTCTTTCAGCAGGACCCAGCGTGTTGGTATTTTGAGGTCTCCAGAGCAACCCTAGTCCTCTTTATGCAGACAATTTAGTAAGACTAACCAGTTCATAAGCCAAATGTGAGTGTACACTCAAAGCTGGGGTACCCAGACTTTTATACAGGGAGGGGGTACATTTTTCTATCTCTTTGAAGAAAAGTGTGTTCCTTTCAATTACTTGGTTTTCACTTTCACTTTATTGTCATTGTGATTCTCATCATTATATGATTTGTCTGGTTCTGCTGACTTCACTCTGCATTAGTTCATATAAATTTTCACATGCTTCCCAGTATGTATTATATCCTTTTTTTTTGGTAAATAAAGCACAATCATTGCCCATCATGTTAATCTATCACAGCTTCTTTTACTGCTTACCGATTGCTGCACATTTCAGTCCAAATATTTTAGGCTTCTGATGGGCAAATATTGTCTCTACTCAGAGCCTCCATTTCTTCTTCTGTGAAATGAAGGAATTGGACTAGATGAATTCTAAGGTCCTTATAGCTCTAAAATTCTTTGAGCTTTAGTCTCATAAAAAAAAATATTAGAAAGTCACAAAGTCCTCCCTAATCCATCAGAGCCCTCATAAGGTCACACTTCCTTTCTTTTATATATATATATATATATATATATATATATATATATATATATATATTTGAAACATTTAATTTTAAGACCTCAACTTTCAGATCCATTTCTTTCCTCCCTTGTCACCCATTCCCTCTGGGAAGATAAGTAATTCAGTATATGTTGTACATGTCTAGCTATGCAAAACATTATCATAGTAGATATATTGTACAAGGCTGCTTATAATTCCCTCCCACTCATCCCACCCCCCACCTGGTCCATTCCCTACATGATCCTGTCCCTCTTCTATAGTGGGTACTTCCAACCTCCCCTCCCCACAAGGATGCCCTCCCATCCATCATTCCTCCTCTCATCTCCCTTCCCCCTATTCTGCTGTAGGTTGAGATATCCCATTTAGTATGTATGACATTGTCACACTTCCTTTCAAAGCTGATAATGTGGTTGTTAAATGAAGGTGTGGACAGAGCACTGGATTTGATGTCAGGAGCACCTGAGTTTGAATCTTGGCCCAGACACTATTTGTATGATTCTTGACAAGTCACTTAACTTTTCTGTGACATAGTTTCTTCCTCTGGAAAATGAGGGGGTAAATGGGTTTGATAACCTCCAAAGCCCTTTCCAACTCTAAATCTTATTATCCTGTGGTTTGCTTCCTGGGATAGGGATAGCTTTTACCATATAAAAGGAAGGGCACACTCTCCCTAGCCTGGGAGAGCTAATGTCAATATAGAATGTGCCGTGGGTCTTGGGCACTGAGGGTGCCGCCTGGAGAGTTGGCAGGAAAACTGGAGGCATTGTCCTTGGAGACAAGCGACTCAGCCATGGGGAGCCTTCCTTTACAGATGTCAAAGGGCTAACCGAAAATTTTACTCGGAGACAGGCTAACAGTGTATCATTAGGCTGTTTCCCTATAATGTTAGACTTCAGACTTGCTCTCAGAAAAGAGGCTCATTCTTGAGATTAACTCCTGCCACACGTGGGATCTTCCCCTTCTAAGCTGAGCTAAAAATTGGACAATTTGTTGGAAATGGTATGCGCAGGGCTCTGAGCGGAAAGGATCACACGCATTTCCCTGTTCCTTTCATTTCCCCCTTCCCCAGAGCTCACCCCCACCCTGTACACCCATAATATGAGGTATCCGGTTCATTTCTGACTTTAGCCCTCTCCCTGAGCTGGGATTGGGTGGAATTCAGTGCCCAATAACTCCAGAAGATCAAGGGCTTTCAAGAAATATGTCAGCTCAGAAGTTGAGCTAGAGAGAATTGAAAGCCTGGCTGGATGCTTTGATGTCTTAAGTATGAAATTTCAATGGATTATGGGCCAAGGAGCTGTGGTATGAGAGCAGCCAGGGTAAGATTTAGGGAAATCATCACATCTGATATCCAAAGGTCTGTTGGGGCATAGAGATAGGGGGTGGGGATCTCAAAGCTGATTTCTTTGCAGTATTCTGAACTTTGGAGTGTCAGAGACACAGAGTGTCAGGGTGGGAAGGGACCCTAAAAGACAAAGTGAGAGAACAAAGAATGGCAGAAATGGAAAGGACCTCAGAGGATATGGGGCTAAAAAAGAGAATATTGAATTTGAGATCTGGAAAGAGATTTGAAATAAAGTATAGGAACATAGCATAAAGAAGGGGCTACAGACCAAAACACATCCAAATACAGGGTCATTGGATATTAGAACAGAGTAAATTTGAGCTGCTCTAGTGGTTAGAACACAGTTAACATGTAATTCATAGGTTGATAGAATTTGATAATACTTTAAACTTTTTCCAGTATATGATTCTCAATGTGTTCTCATGTACAATGGACTCATTTGACAATCTGGTAAAGTCCATGGACCCTTTCTCCTAATAATGCTTTTTTTCAGTTCATAAATGAAATACATAGATTTGCAAAGGAAAGCAATTATATTGAAATACAATTATTAAAATTTTGCTTTTTTCTGTGCCTACCCTTTGATCCAGTAATACCACTGTGAGGTCTATATCCCAAAGACATATCAAAAAAGAAAGAAAAAAGGACCCATTTGTACAAATATATTTATAGCAGCTCTTTTTGTGGTGAATAAGAATTGGAAAACAAAGGGATGCCCATCAATGGGGGATGGCTAAACAAGCTGATTTCTGAAAAGTCACTTTTTTTAAGACAGGCTTTATTTTTTTCCATCTTTAGAGGGAGTGGATTGGAGCAGAGTACCTCAATCTAGGTGTCTGTGAATTAAAAAACAAAACAAAACGTATTTTTTTAACATTTTTTACTTAAAGTATTAAGTTCCAAATTTTATTCCTCCCCCCACCATGGTAAGCAATCAGATATTGGTTATACTCTGGATATCATGTAAAACATTTCCATATTAGTCATTTTGTACAAGAAGACTTGAAAAAAATAGAAAAAAAAAGAAAGTGAAAAATAGTATGCTTCAGTCTGTATTCAATCAATATCAGTTTCGTCCTTTGGAAGCAGATAGTATGTGTGCTTCCTCATTAATCCTTTGGGATTGGCTTGCTGACAATAGCTAAGTCACTCACAGTTCTTCATCAAACAATATTGCTGTTACTGTGTACAGCATTGTCCTGGTTCTGTTCATTATGCATCAGTTCATAGAAGTCTTTCCAAGATTCTTTTTTCTGAAATCATCCTGCTTGTCATTTCTTATGCCACAATAATATTTCATTACAATCAGCATAGGAATTCAGGCCTCCTAACCCTCCAGTTACAATTTTCCGTGATAGCACACTTCTTCCAAATGGGTGTTTCTTTACCCGGGGTCCATGGATCTGTGCATAAATTTCAGGCCTCCAGGGAACTTGTATAGGGGGAACAATCATATCTTCATTTTGACTTACTTCTAATTGAAATTTAGTATTTCTTTTAATGATTTATTTAAAAATGTGATTCTGAGAAAGGGCTTATAGACTTCACCAAATGGTCAAATGAAATAATATATTTAAAGCATTTTGCAAACTTCTGAGGCCTCTGTCCCTGACTCCCCACTCCCTCCCCCACCTCTCTGTTTCTCTCTCTGTCTCTCTCTTATCTCTTTATCTCCCTCTCTTCTTTCCTTACTCTTTTCTCTCCCAGATTCCCAAAGAGATCAATATCACAAAAAACAGTTAAGAAGCCCAGCTCAAAGGGTAGAGATCCTGTGGTTTCTTAGAAACCCTCCAGATCCTAGCTTCTGGCTTGCCTCCTCCATAAAGCCTCTGTGATTTTGTGTTTCTTCAAACTCCTATACTACTTACTGTCTATAGCATCACCCATCTGGTTATTTAGAACCTGTTGGCTGGAGGCAGCCTGGTAAGCGTGGTTAACATGGAGTCAGAAAGACATGGGATCCAACCCTACCTCTTAAATTTATAAGTTTTATGAGTCTGGAATTGCATGCCCTTCACTATTTGATTCTGAGTTACTTTTCCAGCTTTATTATGGTACATCCTTCCCCTTTCTCCAGTCTACCCTCCAAGCTAAATTGGCCTTCTGCTTGCCCAGCACATCCCGTCTTTCATTTCCATGCCTTTGCACGTGGCCCCCATGCCTGGAATACCTCCCCATTTTTACCTCTTAGGGTCCCTAGTTTCCTTCAGAGCTCAGCCTCCTAAAGAAGGCTTTTCCTGGTTCTCTTAGCTCCTAGTGTCTGCCTTGGAAGTTTCTTTTATTTGCTTTGAAATACTTGTTTTTATTTTCTTTTTCATCAGCATACATGTTGTTATCTTTGATAGAATGCACTCCCCTTGAAGGCAGGCCTGTTTTCTTTTTGCCTTTGGCTTTGTAAGCCCAGTTCCTAACAGTGTCTGGCATGTGGTAGATATTTAATAAATTCTTGTTGAATGATGAATTGACTCTGAGAAAGTCATATAACACCTTTGAGCCTCTGTTTTCTTACTGGTAAAATGCACCAACATTATCTCTAGTACTTGACTCAAAAAATCGTTGAAAATCCCAAGGGTATTATAATATATAGAAGATGTTTTGAAAACTTGAAAAATGCTTTAGAAATTTCAACTTATTTTGGGTCAAATCTATGGTTTCCTGGTAAAGGAGTTTCCAGTGAAGAATTCTCCATCAGTTCAGATTAGCCTGGTGCCACTTAGTCTTGGAAAATTGCCCTGAGGAGGGAAGCCTGTGCCCAGGATCACTGTCCAAGGCCGGGAGCTGAGGCCACACTGGAATCCAAATGCTGATTTTGAGGCCTGCTCTTTATCTAGGATGCTATGCTAAATCTTTAAAGCGAGTATTCAGAGGGCCGGGAAATGAGCAAAGCCCAACGATTCCTATGAAAAGGGGAAATCCATTGCAGAGGATCATCCCCATACTGGGAATGGGGTGGGGTGTCATTGGGAGGATCAGCTAGGAAGTTCCCTTTCCTCTCTTCCCCCCAGCTTCTTTTATTTACATTGCCATATACTGCATAAGAAGGGCCACGGTTCGTTGGAGAGAGAACCCTAGAATGGGCATCAGGAGACCCAGGATTGAGTCCCAATTCTGCCAGCAACTTACTGAAGAGATTACTGAGTAACCCACATCCCATTTCTGGGTCTCTACATATCAGTATATTAAGGGAGAGAGTCAGACTAAATCAACCAATCAACTAATCAGCAAATTAATATGCGATTATTAAATGCCTACTGTATGCCAGGCATAATGCTAAATTCTGGGAATACAAAGAAAGGAAAACAGGGACCCTGAGGTCAAGGAACTCACATGGGATAGACACCATGTGCATAACTGGGAACATGCAGGATACAAATGGATTCCAATTCCCAAATTCTGTATCTATGGTCCTTCCTAGTTCTCATTCTCTATGTTTTTAAAGTCTATTTTCTATTTTCTAAGGCTCTGACATTCTATGTCCCAAGATCTTGTAAAATGCAGCATTCTATGTGTTCAGGTCCTTTCCAGGCCTGGCATTATGTTTTAACATTTGATATTTGAAGAAACATTCCAATTTGAACATTCTGTTATTTTAACTATTCCTAGGACCCAATATTACAGAGCCCTCTCATACTGTTAAATGCCATGTTTTTCTTTTTTCGATTTTTCCTGTGTTTACCCTAGGGGGAGAAGATATTCTATTGTCTCCAGGGCCAGGAAGTAACAGTCACAATCGGTCAGGAAAAATGTATTTTTGGTCCAGAAAGAAAGATCTAAAGGCCATGCGCACAGAGGGTGTGGGGGGGACCGCTTGTAGAACAAGGTTAAGCCCCTGTTGGGCTTTATTGGTATTCCTTGTAATGCCTTCCTTGAAAAATGGCCCGGAAGGTGGCTGGCCCGCGGAGGCGGCTGAATGGCACAGTTATGTTGGTACTGGGGGCGTCTCTGGGTGATGCATGTGCTCTCCCACCTGACCTTTGCATAACCCTTGGTATTTTATGGGCACGTTTATTACTGATGGCTTTGTGGTGCTGTGTAGCCTGGCGGGGCACTGGAATAAAAGAGGGGGGAGGAGAGAAAAAAGGGGGAGAAAGTACGCGGCGTAGGAGAGCGCTGCGGAATGGGGGCTTCCAAGGTATTCATCTCGGAAAGTCTTAACACCTATAATTAAACTTGCTTCGGAGCAGCTTCTCTTGGAACAAGGGAGAAGAATCAATTCCGTGATGGAGTTCTTTGTAGACGCCACTCGTCGGTGAAGATGCTGAGAGCCGCCCAGGTGTCTGGGCTCCGCGATGCAATTACCCTGCCTCTCAGGGTAAATGGATGATGGCTGGGCCAGGAGAACATCTGGGGCTGAGGGGCATAGCATGGGGCCAGGGAGCAGTGATGAATCTGGTGCCCTCCTTCATCCGTCTTCCCCCTCTTCCCCTCCCACCCCATTCTCCCCGCTGGCTTAAAAAAAATATATTATTATTGTATCTATTGGATGCAGTGATAACAGAGTATCTCTGTGTTAAGCAGCTAATTAATGGGGACTCAAGGCAGCTGTTCTATTTATGGGAGTCTGGGGCAGACAGAGATGCTCTGCTCATCTAGAAAAATAATTCGGGAGTGGGGGTGCAACTTCGGAATGAAAACAGTGGCCTGCCGTCAGGTGCCGGCATGTATCAGAACATTCTTCATGAATCACAGAGAAATGACCCAAAACTCCCAGTCTGGGCTGATTGTAGCTAATGTGCATCATTTCATCTTGGATGTTCCAAGAATCCTTCTGTGCTGAGCCCAGCATTCAAGACAGAACTTGAATTAATGTCTGCTTTTTAGATAATACATGCAATGTATCTGGGCATGAGCTCATTGGATGCAGACTCTACATAATTACAATACTAGGCCTGTAAAATTTCTTTTCTCTTGAATGAATTCCCCTTCCCCCCCACTCCATGACACCTGAGGCTGACTTCTTTACCTGGTAAATAATTGATTGGGACTGGCGGTGACAATTTATTTCTTTTGATGCCCATTAAACAAATACAACCCAGGAAAAAATTCCATGACATTGTCTTGGTTTTTGGTTTTTATTTAATTTTTTTAGGCTTTCATATCATTAGGTGTCATGAGAACAAGGAGCTGTGATAAGGAAGAAAGAGGATTGGACCAAGTGTCAGGTGGCTCAGTTCCATAGCCTGACTCTGCCTCTAATTACTTGGGTAGTGTGACTGGGCAAACTATCTTTCTAGATACTGAGAAAAATACCAACACTGAGAGTTTGCCTAAGTGATCTTTGAGGTGTAAGCTTTAATCATCCTCCTAGAATATAACTTATCTGAGGACAAGAACCCTTTTTCTATTTGTCTTTAAACCCCAGGTCTTTGCATAGTACCTGTTAGTAGTACCTGTAGGTGCTTCATAAGTGATCTTTGGATTTAATTTCATTAGTCATTTCTCTTTTTTATTTTCTTGTTTTTGTCCTGACTTACGGTTCCATTTATCTAAAGACCTCCCACTTGAAGGAGTTCCCTTTACCAAAGCTGCTACTGTTCAGCCCCTTTCTGGTCTTAGGTAGTTGCCTGTGGCCTTGAGCCATTGTGCCTTATCCAGGGTCACATAGCCAGTACATGTCAGAAATGTTATTTGAATCAACACCTCTAGGACTTTGTGGCCTACTCTCTATTCATTACTCTATCCTGCCTTTCTAGATTGTTTTTCAGATGTCTGAAGTTAAAAACAGGGTACAGAAAATATCCACCCACATAAAGCTATTGAAGAATCCTTCCATTTATTACTGAATTAAAAGGGAGGATCACTGATACATTCAGTGACTTTATTTAAATGAATCAGCTATTTATGGGGCAGGCATGTACTGGGTGCAAAGACTAGCTATTGGAGCAACTGCAAATTTAGAAGATTGAACTTGAAAGGAGCCTTACAATATAGAATGGTTGTATGTAGAAAGTTTGAGCTAGAAGGAACCTTAGAAAATAAAATATTGGGTCATTCAATCAATGATTTTCTATCAGGCACCCACTGTATACTGGTCTCTGTGCCAAATATTAGACACATAACGAACAGTTCCTGATTTCAAGGAAATCCACATTCTAAAATGGTGGAGAAGTGTGTATATAGGTGTGCACATATCAAATATAAGGGGGATCAGACCTGGTTCCCCACCCGGTGTCCTGCCTTCTGCCTGCTTCCCAGCCTCCCTATGCTTGCTTGTGCCTTCTGTGAGGCAGGCTTCACACACCGATGCCCATCAAGAGGTTTGATGGAATGACCTCAAAAAGTCTAATCTTGAGCTTTTGCCCCCATTCAGTCCTCAATGGTTAATGTACTTTCATTCCCTTGTACTGTCCATATATCAGGGGTTCTGAGACAGCTAAGGGAACTCTATGGTTCAGCTTTAGAAAGATTCATCTGAAAGCAACAACAAAAGAGCCTAGAACTAGAACCCAAGAACAGTCTAGAGCCTGCTTTGGATTCTGAGTAGACTGCACCTCTATCTCCCTTCTCTCTGTTAGCTGCTTCCTTTCTCTGCGGCCATGATCTTCTCAGGCAGCCCCATGACAGAGATCATTTTCTTCCATTCTCATAGAAGGCATTCTTGATTCAAGATGTGGTCAGCTGGGACTGTACTTAGTGTCAATCTCTTCCTGCCTATGTACAGCAGACTGCTAATTAGTATCAGCCATTGCCTATTGGCGGCTGCCCATCAGAGCAGGGAGTGAGCAGCGCTCTTAATCCTGGCTGTGCAATAAATCCATATTGGTTAAATTGTCTGTTTTGGGGTGATTGGTTGGTAGAGTCATGTCAGCTAATGTATGGGTGGTGTCAGGATGAAGGGACTCCATGAGGCATCATAAGGAGAAGATGCCACAACTTAGAGAAAGAGTTCCCTTGAACCTGAGAGATGAGGGAAGCCAGTCGGGGAAATAGGTTCTAGAGAGTCGTGGAGGGAGTGGATGGTCTATTGTTTTGCCAAAGCACTATTTTGAAGGGTAGGGAAGAAAACAAGCCATCTCTTTTGAAAACAATATTCCTTTTATTGATGTCTTTTGTTTTAACATGTTGTTCATTTTGAATGTATCCTTCCCCCTTCCCTGGCTCAGTGAGCCACCCATAGTAACAGAGGCAAAAAGAAAGAACAACCACAAAACAGTTTAGCAAAACTAACCAATATATTGACCAACATAGCAAAGTGTTTGTTGGAGACACAGGACGTGCATTTGACCCCTGGCTCTGCAACTTCATACTTGTGGGAGCTTAAGCACATCTCCTTGCCTTCAGTTTCTTCTAAAGAAAATTGTGGATGGGGACAGATAGGTGGTATGGTGGAAAGAGTGAGCCCTGGCCCTAGAGTCAGGAGGACTTGAGTTGAAATCTGGCATCAGACATTTACTAACTGTGTGACCTTGGGCAAGTCACTGAACCCTGATTGCCTCCTCTGAAAAAAGGAAATAAAATAAAAAATTGGTTTGGAATTGATGACTTTTGAGTTTGCTTCCAGTTCTTAATCTATGACCCAGTGAACCATGTCTGAATCAACAGGCAAAGGCCAACCACCTATAATACCCCATCTCAGCAATAAAGGCCCGATTTTTCTTTAAAATACTAACAAGAATAGCAGTAATAACTAGAGATCACATTGACATAATGCCTTAAGATTTCTCTTCTTTGATCCCTGGGAGTCTGGTGCTATTATTATCAACATTTTACAAATGAGTAAATAGAGGCACACAGTGGTTAAGTGACTTACCCAGGGTTATACAGCTTGTAACTGAGGCAAGGTTCAAATTAGGTCTTTTTGACTACAGGTGCAGCACTCAGTATATTATGTGAGTTGATGACAGTGGTTAACTTCCCCTCCCCCCATTTCTTTACCTGGGTGTATTTTTGTTTTCCTAGATCTGCTTACTTCACTCTCTACCTGACTGAAACTTCCCTATCAATTCTCTCTGGCTCTCCTGTGTGCCTGGAAAGTTTTCCTTCCTCCACTTTGATTGTTAACCTCCCTGGCTTCCTTTAAGTCCCAGCTACTGTAAATAGCGATTGTTTTTGTTTGGGCCAGAAACTCTGAGGGTCTTCCCCTACTGCATTGATTTTTTTTTTGACTAGGCAAAAGAGGCCATTCTCTGCCTCATTTCCTACTCAGCCTAATCACTCAATGGGTGTTGTCTCACTCAAACTGACACTTAGAGTGTAGAGTGTTTGAGCTAGAAGGAACTTTAGAAAAACATATTGGGCATTACAATAAATCAATCAGTAATTATCTATTAGGCATCTCTATATGGTAGTCATTGTGTCAAATATGAGATAAAAAATGAACAGTTCCTGACTTCATGGGATCAACATTCCAACATGGCAGAGAAGTAGCTATGTGCTTAAAAATCATAAACAGACCAAGGCCTCCCTCTGCATCTGGGGCCATCTGCAGCCATCCTGATCTATATCTTGCCACTGGACCCAAATTACTCTGGAGGAGAGAATAAGGCTTCTGACTTTGGACAGCCCTCACTCACTTAATGAAAGTCATAGCATCATGACTTTGAGAACCAAGGGCAACCAGCAACTTCCTACAGGAAGACTTCCCCCACCCCTCTTAATTCTAGTCCCTTCCCTCTGTTAATTATTTCCTATTGATCCTGTATAGAGCTTTCTTGTTATGTATTTATTTTTGTTGTCTTCCCCATTATATTGTAAGCTCTTTGAGGACAAAGACTAATTTTTGCCTCTTTTTGTGTCTTTAGCACTTAGCAGCACAGTGCCTGGCACATAGTAGGGGCTTAACAAATGTTTATTGAATATTAAAAGTTCACATACTTTTTCTCATGTCTGACTGAAATCTTCTTATTCATCATTTCTTAGTACATGAACCACTTTTTAACCTGAAATGAGAAATACATGTTTCAGTACTCAGAAAAGCAGTATCCTTTTTCATTTAGTACATATTTCCTTGTATGGGATAACTGGATATTCTTCATGCTGGTGAAGAAGGGGAACTGGTGACCTACAGGGACTTTTCAATCCCAGCAGCACACTAAAGAACTTTCAGAAGAGGGCAAAGAGGATGAGGATGCCTTGGGGCATCAACTAAAGGAAGTAGGGACTGAGAGCAGGGATTCTTTTTTGGTACTTCTGGGGCTTAGCCAGGGGCTTGGACCATTGTTAGTGCTTAAATAAATTCCAATTGACCAACTGTTTAGTTTGGAGAAGACAATATTGGGAGAGAGAGATGAGTGAGATCCATATTCACATATTTGAAGGGGATCATATGGGAGAGAGGATTATATTTGTGCTACTTGACCCTAGAGGGCAGAACTGCGAGCAAAATTTGGAAGATGGAGAAAGGCAGAGTTAGACTCAATGTAAGGAATGTCATCTAGACCACTGAGTGTCTAAGAATGGAAACGGTTATCTTGTGAGGTCATAGGAACATTGGGTGATTGGATCATAGCAGGATTACAAGGAAGGGAATAAGGAAATATAGAATGAAGGAAACACTAATAAATGCCTACTATGTGCCAGATACTATGGTAAGTGCTTTACACATACTCCTTTGATCCTCACAACAACTCTTAGGGGGAGATGTTCTTAGTATCCCCATTTTACAGCTGATGAAACTGAGGCAGCCAGAGATTAAGTGATTGACTCAGAGTCACACAGTTAGTAAAAGTCTGAGGCCAGATTTGGACTCAGATTTTCCTGACTCTAGCTCTATGCACTGTGCTACCTAGAGGTTATCTGTTTCAACTTCATTTTACAGTTGGGGAAACTAACTTCCAGAGAGGTGGGGCTTGGCTACAGTTCCATCGATAGTGCCAATCATAGCTCAGGTTGTGTGTGTGTTGTCTTAAGGTTTGCATAAGATCTGAGATCTACAGATAGAAGTGGCCTTAGAGGCTGTTTGGTACAATCTCCTCATTTTATAAATAAGGAAACTGAGGCCCAGAAAGATATGTGACTTGCCTCAAGATCACATAGTGAGTAGGAGAGATGGGATTCGAATCCATGTCTTTTAACTCCAAATCCATCAGTGCAGGACTCCAAGCAAAAGCTGGGAAATTGTAAAGGGAATTTATATTCATAAATGGGTTGAGCCAGATAAACTCTGAGGTCCTGTGAGCTCCATGCCCCCAGATATGCTCTCTTTTCCCAGAAGCTGTGTCCCTTGGATTTGTAGTGCAAGAGTATTGAAAAGTGAAGATGTGATGGTTACAATGAGGAAGCCATTGCCCCTTTCTGAGTCTCACTTTGCCCACCTAACATGGTAGACTCTGGGCTCCTTCCAGGTCTGACTGTGATTCTTAGGTATTTGGAGCATAGTGGTGAAGACAGTGTGGTATAGGGGACCCTCAGTCCCCCCTTCTCCCGTATCGTTCATTATCTTTGCTAAGGGTGGCAGCTGTGGTCTCATAGTTAGCTATCACTTCCCTGATAAATCCCTGGATTCCATAGCCCTTCCCAAAGTCAATGCATCCCCTTGAAGGGTGTAAGCACACGGGAGGGATGAATTGAATTGCTCCTGGATACCATGGTATCTGGGCAGCTAGGTAGCTAGGCAGCTTAGTGGGTAGAATACCAGGCCCGAAGTCAGGAAGATTCATTGTCTTGAGTTCAAATTTGGCCTCAGACACTTAAAAACTGTGTGACTCTGGGTAAGTCACTTCATCCTGTTTGACTCGGTTTCCTCATCTGTCAAATGATCTGGAGAAGGAAGTGACAAACTAATATCTTTGCCAAGAACACCCCAAATAAGGTCATGAAGATTTGGTCATGACTGAAATGGCTGAACCAAAACAAAACAAAACAAAACAAAACTATGTAGACTAAATGGGAGTCTTAATTAAAAGTCTTCATAGAATAAAACCAAGAATACTTTTAGCTTTGTTCTGATTTTTTTTTTTTAATCTGACTGGGAGCAGGCAGAAGGTTTGCACCTACTATCAGGGTATTGTGACAGTCACTCTCTCTCCTGAATGCTTACTGGTATAACCTGTGTATGTAAGTAAGCAAGTTAAACTGTTCAAATCCAGCCCCATAAATATACTGACTGTATGACTGTGGGCTAGTCATTTGACTTCTGAGGCTCTGTTTTCCCATCTGTACAATGAGGATAGTAATACTGATTATGTTTCAGTTCCAATGAAGCTCATTTTTGAACTCCCCAGGTTATTCTGAAATTTGTATACATAGCATAGAAGTTTCATGTGTCTTATTTTTGTAAAGACTAGTGGGTCTTTGCTTATGATGCTGCCTACTGGATCGTCTTATTGTGGGTACTGAGGGGATCTCAATTTTGCAGTCTATGCTTCTTTGCAAAGTCTGCATTGATCAATAAGTCTAGGATTCTTAAGGATGACTTTTCTGTGGTTTCTGGTAGCAGGGACCTGATCCTTTATAATCCCTGTGTTTCTGAAACAAATTCATTTGTTCAACCAATTTGATTGGTGCTTTTTGATAAACATAGTTTGAATTTGTGTGGGTGTCACTCATCATGCGCCTTTTGGTTCTAGTATTAGATATTAGGTGTTTCATAGGTTCCATCCAATTATCAATCCCTATCAATTGAATTTTAGTATTCCAGTAGTAGATAGATGAATAGATCTATATATAAAATAGAGAGATAGATATATTATTATGTATTATTATGCACCTTTTGGTTCTAGTATTAGATATTAGGTGTTTCATAGGTTCCATCCAATTATCAATCCCTATCAATTGAATTTTAGTATTCCAGTAGTAGATAGATGAATATATCTATATATAAAATAGAGAGATAGATGTATTATTATACATGCTGTTCAATCATTTTTCAGTCATACGTATCCAACTCTCCCCATTTGGGGTTTTCTTGGTGAAGATACTGGTATAATTTTTCATTTCCTACTCCAGAGCATTTTCCAGATGAGGAAGCTGAGGTAAACAGGGCTAAATGAGTTGCCCAGGATAATGCATAAACATATGTATACATATGAATATACACATACATGTACATATATTTACATACATAAAATATATTTTATTTAAAATGTACAGAAGTATTTCCTAAACAAAGATACCACTTTACAGAGCTATATGACAGCTAATAACATATGTAGTTGCATTATATTATGTTATATATGTTCATATACATGTCTATACATACTTGCATATACACTTGTATACATAAGCTAGATTTAAATGTAGATTTTCTTGGCTCCAGGGCCAGCACTTTATCTGCTGAGCTACCTAGCAGCCTCTTAGACAAACAGAAGTTAAGTGATTACCATGGTCACACTGCAAGTGTCTGAGGCCAGAGGTGAACTCAGGCCTTCTTGACTCCAAGCTTAGCACTCTATACAATGAGCCATCTAGCTGCCCCTCCACACCAATAATATATATGTATTTATAGACATAAATACATAATAGACACATGTATCTAAATGTAGATATAGATGCACACACACATATATATATGTTAATATATGTATGCATATATACACACAGTCGTGTTTATAAATAGGAGAGAAGGAGCCAAGGGGTAAGGTAATCACATATGCTATATGTTCATATAATATAGCTATATCAATTTATCTACATATAGATCTATATATAAAATTAACCTTCACTCTCATTTTGTTAAGGGGTATCTTTTATCAGGAATGATTTATGTAACTTTTAGCCTAACATATAGCCAAAGAATATCTATCAATCCTTTTTTCTGTTTTGGCAAGGAAAGCCACAGAAGCCTTAGGGCAATAGGTGCAGGGTTTTCTTAACATCATACAAGTTTTTACTTTGGCATTTCCTGAATCCATTGTCATCTATTTGACTGTTCCAAAAGCATATGTTATGTGACTTTTGTACAATTGTTAATTACTCTTAAACTCTTCCAGCCCAGTGAGATTTGACTTCAGGGTGTGATTAAATAGCTTGCCTTAAACTAGCCAGTTTTCTCCTTGACAGTTTTATTCTCAATGGGTGTTGCCTGGAATCTCTAAGTACCACCTTTGAACAATGGTCCAGTTTGACCTCCAGGTTTAAACTCAAAGCCTTTGGTCTCCATTTTTTTCCCCTTCTGAACATGAAGAATTTTTCACTGATCATGTCCCAGTGATGTTTTGATGTATTACTACTGGGTTTTATTGATGTTGATGCTGATAATGTTATTAAAGTTTGTGGCTAGAGGGATTTAGAGTAGAAGGAAAAGCATCAATTGGACAAACTGGGTGGGCCTATTTCAATAAAATACAATTGAAAACAAGAAAAAAATTCTAATGAGCCCCTCTCCTTAGAGGAAAATTTGGTAAATATGCATTTTAAGACATCTTAGCTCCAAGTGTGATGGACATGCAAATATTTAAGAAGGGAGAAACCAATGACTAGAAGGCCAAAAGCACATAAGAGCCAGAGCAAAGGGCCTCCTGCATGTTTGTGTGTGGATGTTTTCTCAGCTAGTGAACAAGGGTAGCCAAGGGAAATCTGCACCTTCCTGAAGAGTGAAGGCCATCACACTATGTTCAAGGACTTGGAAAACCACTTGAGCAGTAACATTTGCATACAAACAATGGATGTGCTCATTACAAGTGATTCTTGCTATTTATTAAAGCAGTTATAAGAGACTTTAGCTGGGCTGCCTGCTCCCCTCTCAAGGGTGTTGCTGCATCTACTTGAAAGTAATTTTCCAGAATCACAGAATTTCAGAGTGGGAAGGGATTTCCAAGGCCATTTGGGCCAACCCATTCCTGCCCTCCTGTCTCTTCCAGAAGCTTAACCTCTGGACCATCCATTCTCTTTTTTGTAATCTTTACCCTGTTCTTAGCCCTCAGCTCCTTCTGTGCTACCTATGAACATGCCCAAATCACCCTCACAGTTAAAAAAATGTCCTCTCAGGACTTTAACAGTCTGTCAGTTCATAGGTCTTCTCTTTTTCATAGCAAAATGCGTAGAAAAAAAACTGTCTACACTTGTCTCCATATCTTTATTTTATAATGACTTCTCAATCTCTTGTGTGTATCTTTGAAAACTCTCAGCTAGTAAGAGCCTTTTTTGGCAGATTTGGCAATGTTGAACTAAAAAAACATTTAATTTGAAATGTAACCTGCCTTTGGCTATGCCCACTAAGTAGGTCAACCACTTCCCCCCACCCCCAAGTCTCTCTATTCAGCACTGATCTGCCATCTGGCCATACTATATAATATGGAGTTGTGATCAAAAGCAGCTGGCCCAAGCCATTTTCTGTAGATCAGGAAGAATTTGGGAGTTAGAAGTACTTATTGGAATTACCTTGAAAATTTTGCCAGGAAACTTTAAAAAGTAATGTCAGAGAGGACAAAGGAGAAAGTTGATGGCAACAAAATTGCCCTCCCCCACATATAAAACCACAGCATGGTCTTAGTCACAAAAGAATCCAGAGAGAAACTAAGGATGGAAGAGAAACTAATGATCACTGACTTGTCAGACCTGGTGAACAGGCCCAGGCACATTTCAGAGCGTTAATTGGAATGCTGCAACAAGCTTGGAGAGCATCAGAAGCTAGTAATTTTCCTAGTCACCTGTCTTGTTCAAAGAGAATATCCCGTCCCACCTGAGCTCTGGCCCTAATTGGACAGGGCAACAGGTCACTTTGGGCCAGGTTGTATCGGAAGCCAGAATGCAAGTGTGAAGTGAGGACCCAAAGGCAAGGGGAGGTAGCCTTTTCTGTATGTTTTGATGTGTAAAGGAGAGATACTGGAAGATAGATGGAGGATGGCCATGTCAAGTGAGTGCTCCTGAAGGCCAGGGATGGCCGACCATGTTTGCAGGAAGCAGAGGTATCATGGAAGGAGAAGAGCCCCTGGGGGGGGGGGGCGAGTTTACTTTCCCCTTGCCACCTCTACTTCCATGTTCCCTTCCCCAGTCCCAAACGCTGCTTAGTGGACTGCAAGTTGGGGCTAATGTAAAAGTCAATGGGCAAAGGTCCAGGAAATCTGAGTTATAGCATCATCCCTACTACTATGGATTTACTCTGTGATCTTACATGAGTCACTTTTTCGCTGAAGGCCTTAGTTTCTTCATCTATAAAATGAAGAGACTGAACTTAAAAACATCAGACATTAATTAATGCAATGACTCATCATGATTCTCTTGGACTCGTGATGGAACATATTTCCCTCCTTGCCATAGACAGCTGGTGGACTATGGATGTGAAATGCTTTGCATACTGCCAAAAGTAGTGGATGAGCCACTGCCTAACAGTTTCTTTTTCTTAGGAAAGATAATTATCTGGGCAGGGGTATTGGGAAGGGACAGTCATATCCAAACAAAAATCAGTAAGGAATGAAATAAAACAAAGGAAAATGATTAAGTTTATAAAGTACTATCTTAGTCCTAATGTTCCATTTTCTACTTTGCTTAACTACTTCATTCTTCCTTTTCCTAATTAACAAAATGGGATAACAATGGTCACCTTAGGCAGCACATATGGAAGAAGGATCGCACTTGTTCTTCTTGGCAATGGGAAAAAAAAAAAGTAGGATCAGTGGTGGAAATTACAGAACAGCAGATTTGGTATCACTATGAGGAAAGCAGTCCCCAAATTGGAGCTGTCCAAAAGTAGGATGTAATTTCTTATAAGGTAATGAGTTGTCTTTTTGTTTTTCCCTAGAGACCAGCCTTAACCACAGAATCAATCTGGCTCTTGGGATCGACCAACAATAGATCCCTGGTCAAGTCCTACTTGGTCATGGTTTGGGCTCAGATTGACTCAGAAAGACCTTAAATAGCAATTGTTCTCATTTTGGCCAGCAACCCTGAAGGTCTTTCCCTCGCAGATTTTTTCTCTCTTTCTCCCTCCCTTCCTCCTTCCCTCTAGGTAAAGATGATATCCTATGCCTCTTTTCTTATTAAGCCTCAATCACTGAATGACTGTTGCCTCAGTAAAACTGAGACCCATTAAAGACCTTAGTCCTGTTCTATATCTGGCTACTAGACCCAGATGGCTCCAGAGGAGAAAGTAAGGCTGGTGACTTTTCATAATCCTCCCTTACTTAAATCCAGTTCATTTACATTTCATAGCATCACCTCCCTGATGTCATGGTCCTCTATGAGAACAAAAAACAACCACAAATTACCACTTGGCTGGAGAGCTTCAAGCAGAGGTGGGTTGAGTCTATGAAAGGGATGTTATAAAAGTCATCCAATTTAGGTGAGGATTCCTTAGCTGACTTCTGAGGTTTCTTCATAGGGTTCCTAGATGGCACCTTTGAAATCATCTGTCCCAGTGTCCTGATTTGAAAAAGGAGTTAAACTAAGCCCCAGTGTTAAATGACTTGGCTAAGGTTACAGAAATTTACACTTAGCTCTTACAACTACTGTAGAGTATTAGATCCTGTTATTCTGCAGTTGTATTCAGACAAAGCCCTCCAGGCAGTCTCCTGCTTACCTTTCTTGTTGGTTTCATGGCTTTATTCTGTTCTTTGTTTTCTGTATCACCATAATTTCTCCCTGTATACTTTTCCTTCTTTCCCCAGAGAGTCATTGTATACAACAAATAGTGCTTTTCCAAAGACAAAAAAGAAAAGAAAAGAAAAAAAATCATCACAATTGATCAACGCTTTGAAAGTTTGATAACATATACAATGGGCAACACGTATGACCTCCCACCTCTACAAAGAGAATGTGGCAATGTCCTCTCCTATCTCTTCTTCTGAGTTATGCTTGTTCTTTGTGATTGGCAACTTTACTTTTGACTTGTAGATTTCTTTCTTTCTCTTCTTTTTATTTCTTTCCTTCTTCCCTCCCTCCCTCCCTTCATCCCTTCCTTTCCTCCCTTCCTTCTTCCTTCCTTTCTCCCTTCCCCCTTTCCTGCCTTCTTCCCCTCCTCCCCCCTCCCTCTCTCCTCCCTCTTCTGTCTCTGGCTGTCTCTCTCAATATGCTGAGAAATAAAGGTGATATAAAAACAAAAGACATCAATAAAATATACTTAAAACTGAACTTCACTACCAACTTTAGTCTAGTAAAGAGAAATAGAGGTGCTTTGAATAGGTTTAATGTTATGTGTATATTCTGAGACTATAAATAGGTCACTTCTCCATCCTAGAGGCATAAGAAAGGCAGGGTACAGTGGAAACAGCCCTACATTTAGAATCAGAGGACCCGGGTTCTAATCTTGGCTTATATAGTTAGCTTGTATGTTTCTTTAGTCAAGTAATTTAGTTGATTTAGGGCTAGTTTTCTCATTCCCATAATTAGGATTTTAGGTTAAGGTATATGAATTTGTTTATACACACATATGCATGTATACATACACACATTTATGCATACATATACACACATAAACATGTACACACATATATATGTATAGGTGGAGACAAGTGTATTTCAATGTAATTGATTTCCTTTGCAATCCTATGGATTTTATATGATGCCTTTAAAAACATGATTCTAAGAAGGTATCTGTTGGCTTCACCAAAATGAGTAGCAGAGGGGTTCATGACACAAAACCGGTGCTGAATCTCTGGCATAGATATCATCTATGGTTTTTTCTAGCTTTAAAACTAGGATCTCAGTTACTGGCCAAGTAATATTGAGAACATAAAGCATCCAGATAATAGTTCACATTTCCATAGGTTTATCAAATTTTTCCTGTAAAATACTGGGAGGTACATTGGGGAAAGTCTTCTTGTCACCAATATAGTGACACCAAACTTTAGAGGGGTTAACTAGCTTGACTGAAGTTCCATAGATGGTCACTTCTATGACATTTATACACAGCCAAGATTTCAGACTCCATGGCCAACTAGTTCTTTCTCCAATGTTACACTGCCTTTGAAATGTTTCAAATATCTCAAAAGCCAGAGAATCCCATGTCTTTGTCCAGGTCTTAAGAGTTAGCTCTCTGATTCTTTCTTAGGTCTTAACAAATGGTTGCAAGGCCTCTAGGTTCTGTCCCAGGAAGCACGTCTGGAATGATACTGCAGACTAGTTTGGAGGAAGTTAGAACTGGTATTGCTTCCTTGCATCCTGGTGGTATCTACTCAATCTAATGTAAAATGGAATTTTGTTTCTTTGAACTCCTTTGTACTTTCATTCCATTGGATCTTGATTAGTATAGTTTTCCCAAATTTAGCAATTCAGCCAGCCCTTATCAAGCACCCATTAAATGCCCGGTTCTGTTCTTGGTACAAATGTCTGAACTCAAAAAGCTCATGTTCTTCTGGGGGAAAAGTACCAATAACTATTTGCTTCCCATTATAAATAAGTAATTCCCAGGTAGGAAATTCTTTCTACCAATGCAAGTCAGCACTTTCTCAGAAACCTATAGTTTTTAAAAGTTTCCTGGGTTTCTGAGAAGTTAATGTGATTTTTCTAGGGTGCCATACATGACCAGTATGTGTTGAAAGTAGGACTTGGATCCATGGTGAGCTCCCTATATATATGAAGTCAGAGATACAATCCCTATGCCTATATATATATATATATATATATATATATATATATATATATATATATGTGTGTGTGTGTGTGTGTATATGTATATATATTTATATGAAATCATAGATACAGTCCCTATCCCTATATTCTGCATAATATATATGCAAATTAAGCATAGTGCTAACAATTGGGATGACCAGGAAAGGCTTGTGTAAGAGTAGGGTTTTGAGCTGAGTTTTGAAAGGAGCTAAGAATTTCAAGAGGCAGAGGTGAGGAAGGAATGAATCCCACATATGAGGGACAACCTATTCAAAGACATGGAGGTGGAATGCCTACTTTGAGTAAGAGTAAGTAATTCAGATTAACTAGTCTGCAAAATGCATCATGGAAATTTAATTTGGAAAGATAGGTCATCTTAAAAAGGACATTAAATTCCAAACAGAAGAGTTTGGTTTTGATCCTGGAAGTAATGGGGAATCACTGAAGGTTTTTGAGCAGGGGAGGGATGTGTTGGATCTTTCTAGAAAAATCACTTTGGCAGCTATGTGGAGGATGAGTGGAGAGGGGAAAGACTAAAAGTAAGATGATCAGTTAGGAAGCTATCATAATAACCTTGTTTAGGCAAGAGGATATCAGGGTCAGAACCCAAATTATGGCTCTGTAAGTGGAAAGAAGGGAGTTAGACTCCAGAAAAGATGTATAGATAGAATAAAGTGAATTCTTTGGGACCAGTGAATTAGGATGGCCAACAGTAGGAGTGGGATGGATGCTAATGGGGCCATCACTGTTCTCTGTTGTAGCTTTGCAACACAGAAAACTGCTGATTCCCTATCTACCCTTTCCCTATTATAAAATGGTGTTTGGATAGGTGGGGGATGAGGTTCCCCCTTGTGAGGCTTTGACCCCTCTGTGTCAGAGCAGCAAGAATGTGTCATTAAAATGTAAGACCATTTCCTACTAAGGGAGCAGAGATGATGCTATAATTGGAGAGAAGCGATATTGCTAAACAGAAAATTTTGTGAAATCAATTGAGGGAAAAATCAATATGGGATTTTTTTCCAGGCTGAAAAGACAAGATACCCATACAATTAAGCAAGGGGACAGGCTCTGCACACACTGCCTGTCAGGTTCTCCCGTTTCCGAGGCATGACTGCTCATCAGAAATAATTAAACTTTCTCCCATGGGCAACAATTACTAGCTTAAAATATTATGAGTAAGAAGAATACATTTATAATTACCTAACCTTTCTGAAGGTGAAAATATATATTATCCTTTGATGGAATAGAAAAGGGAGTTCCTGAATATGCCAGCCTATTGTTACTTTATCTGTCCTGATTATACTAATTGTCAGAAGAAATATAACAGTCCTTTGAATGCTTTGTAACTAACTCTTCTATTTACTGTAACTTCAAGAATCCAATAACAACATCTTTTCCTCCCTCTCCCTCTATCCCTCCCCCTTTTCTCCTCACAGCCCTTTGCCCCTCTTTTCTATGCTTTCTCACTCTCACCTCCCCTCACCTCTCTTCTCTGGCCTCCTCCTCCTCCACTTTACATCTGTCCTTCTTTCCTCCTCCCTGCTTCTCTATGACTTCATCTTTCTCCTTCTATCTTTTCTTTTCTAGCATCTTCTTCATATTCTCCCCTTCTCCTTATTTATTCTTCCCCTCTCCTTGTATTTTCTCTTTTTCCCTTCCCCTCTCCATCCTTACTATTCCTCTTCACTCTTTGTCCCCTCTCATCTCTGGTTATTTCTCTACTTTATCTTTCTTCCTCTCTCTTCTCCCCTGCCCTCCTCTCCTCTCCCCTCCTCTCCTCTCCCCTCCTCCCCTCTCCTCCCCTTTCCTCTCCCCTCCCCTCCCTCCCCTCCCCTTCCTCTTCCTCTTCCCTCCCCTCTCCCCTCCTCTCCTCTCTTCTCCTCTCCTCTCCTCTCCTCTCCCTTCCCTCCCCTCCTCTTCTCTCCCCTCTCCTCCCCCCTCTCTTCTCCCCTTTCCTCCCCTCCCCTCCCCTTTCCTCTTCCCTCCCCTCCTCTCCCCTCACCTCTCCTCCTCACATTTTCTTCTTCTCTTTTCAGTCTCTCCTCATCTTTCCTATTCCCTCTTTCCTCTCACTTCTGTTCTCTCTCTGCCTCAGCTCATCTCCCTTGCTCTTTCATCTCCCCCTTCTTCTGTCCTCCTTTTTATTCTCCTTCTCCTCCCATCCTTGGTTCCTTTGTCTTTTCTCTTTCCATTTCTCCTGGCCCTTCCCTCTCTCTCACTTTCCCTCTCTTTCTCCCTCTATCCTCCTCAGCTCTACCTCATTTTCCTCTCTTTTCTCTTTCTTTATGCCCCTTGGCCCCAGGAAGTCCCTACTTTATATATTTGTATTTATTTCTCTTCTCCATTAAAATGTATGCACATTGGCACGGAAGCAAAGGGAATATTTGTAGGACCTACTATGTGTCAGGTTCTGTACTAAATGTTTTCCACACATGGCATTTGTTTATAACAACATCACTTCAAGGTAGGTGCTGTTATTACCCCCACTTTACAGTTGAGGAAACAGATAAATAGAAGGTAAGTGACTGTCCTGAGTCACAGAGTACGGGAGTATCTGAGGTTGTTTCTGAATTCAGATCTTCCTGACTCCAGGTCCACTATAATGGCCATTGCACCCCCAGCACATAAGGAATTGTGTCATTCTTTGCATTTGTATCATTGCCTAGCTCAGGGCCTGACAGATGGTTGTTTGTTAAATACAAAGGTAGTTTGGGAGGGAGGATGCTAGCAATTGGAGGTGATCAGGAAAGGCTTCGTGTAGAAGGCAGTGCTTGGGCTGAATCTCATGGGAAGTGAAAGGCTCTATTAGTTTGAGATGGAGATGGGGTACATTCTGGGCATGAGGGACAGAACAAAAGCATTGAGGGGAAGAGGAGTATTACATGTGAGAGGAACAGAGAAAGGGTCACTTTGGCTTTTCCAAGAGTTCAGGAGGGACTTGAGTGCCACTGCAGCTTGGGGTAGGAGCAAAGTCTGAAGAGCTTTTAAAGTGAACCAGAGTTTCTATTTTATCCTACAGGCTATGAGGAGACAGTGGGTTGAGTCTGGGAAATGCCATGACTAGGATTTTATTAAAGAAAAATCACTTTGAGGGCAGTGTATAGTAAAAACTAGTGCGGTGAGACTCTTGAGGCAGGCAGTACAATAATTTAGACTATTGCCTAGAGAATTCCTAGGGCCTGAAGGAATTAGCTGTGGGAGATGCTCTAGAGGTAAAACAAGATTTGGCAAGTGATTGGATATGTAAGGAGCTGAGGACAATATTGAGATGATGAACCTGAGACCTTGGAAGGTGTGGTGATGCCTTCAACAGAAAATAGGGAGGTTTGGAAGAAGGGAAGATTTGCAGGGAAAGATGATGGGTTCTCTGTTAACTATTTTGAGTCTAAGATTGTTCTGGTACATCCATATTGAAATGCCCAATAGTAATTGGTAATTGAGGACTAAAGACCAGCGGAGAGATTAGGGCTAGATTTTAGATTTATGAGTCTTCTCCACAGTGATAATTAGACCCATTGGGGCTGATGAAGTTACCAACAGAGAGAACATAGAAGAGAGAAGTGGTCCCAGAACAGAACCATGGGGGAACACCTACAATTAGGAGGCATGATGGAGATGATGAACCGGCAAAGAATGTGGAGAAGGAGTTCTCAGATAGGTCAGAGGAGAATCAGGATTGAGTAGTATCACCAAATAACCCAGAGAAGAGAAAGGATCTAGGAGGAGAAGGTGATTGACAGTGCTACAGAAAGACAGAGAAAAAGAAGATTGAAAAAAGACCATCAGATTCGCCTATTAAGAAATCACTGATAACTTTTGGTAGGGTAGTTTCAGTTTATTAATGAGCTTGGAAACCAGATTGGAAAAGTTTCAGGACTAATGAGAGGAAAGGAAATAAAAGCAGCAAGCCTATGTTTCTCCTTTCTAGGAGTTTGGATGAGAAGGGGAGGAGAGATATATGATAGCAGCTTGAGGAGATGGTAGATTCTCATGGAAGTATTTTTTAAGCATTGGAGAGTCATGGACATTTTTGAATGTGGTAGGAAAAGAAATCAGTAGACAGAAGGTGATCATGAGAGGGCTTGTAAGTGAAGATGTAATCTGTTGGAGAAGACTAGAGTGTATGGGGTCAGGTGCCTCACCAATCAGAGACTGGGGAAAAGGAGGTGAAAGCAGAACATGATTTCCAAGGATTGTGAGATAGAGAGAGTGAGAGCAGAGGGAAACTCAATGCAAATGACATCAATTTTCTCTGGAAAATAAGAGGAAAAATCTGTAGCTGAAAGGGATGGAGAGGGAAAAGTGTGGGAAGCTTCAGGAGAGAAGAGAAAGGTTTGGAATAGCTTCTATGGACAATCAAATTGGGGATTAGAAAGGAAGAAAATGACTACCTTCCTTCAACGAAGACCCTAATGAAGTTGAATAACATTCCTGCTTTCCCCCTCTCCTCCATTCTCTAGCTTCCTTCTTGCCTTGTTAAAACCATTTTTCTTCTTCCTCTCCTTTCATACTTCCCCTCTTCCTTGACCCCATCTCCTGCTCCCCTCTTTTTCCTTTCTCTATCCCTCTCATTCCATTTCTCTCCCTTCTCTCTACTCCTGCTAAGTATCTGACACTCTCCCTGTATGCCTGAACCTCTGCCCTCTGATTGTCTGATGGTGGGGTGCATGTAGGAGGGAGTCTGGAAGGAGAGGAGAAGGGATTTCTTGCCCCTTAGCTACTTCTTCTTCACAGAATCCCAGATCATTAGGGCTGCAGTTGAGCCCAGGGGCCACCTGGCCCATATCTGTGGGAAGTCTCCTTTACAATTTGCTTCTGTATTATTTCTAAAGTTTGTTCCCTCTTTTCTCTCCTTCTCCCTCCCTTTTCTCTTTCTCCCACTCTCTTTTCTCTCCCATCTATATCTGTCCCTCCTCCTCTCTCTTTTTCTCACTGTCTTCCTTCCTACCTTTTCTTTTTCCTCCTCTCTTTTCCTCCCTCTCTGATGTATTTCTCCCCTTCTCTTTCTTTCCTCATCTCCTGGCTGAAGCCTGTAATTATTGTGTTATCAAAGAGTATCCAAACTGGCCAGGCCTATGATGAAAGTGTTGGTTTTTCTCTATTCCACATATAACTTGGGGGTAGCATTGAAATTGTCCTTTATTCTATGATAATCAGAGGTAGGGCATAGTATCCTTCAGGTCCTGCTTCATTATTTCTAACCTTGATATTTCAATAAAAATAAATGAGTGTATGAATAGATGGATGGATAGGCATTTACTAAGTTTTTTTTGGTCCAAAGTTTTCAGTGAAATATAAAATAAATCGAAGAGAAGACATCCATCAGGAAATTGGCCGTTTCCTTGCTATCACCCATCTCCCTCCACACTCTGGCCCCTTGGCCCCCAATTTTCAGAGTTTTAATGTCATGCTAAAATATCAGTTTCTGTGTAAATATCATGCATAGATCTTATAACAGGTACTTAGAGTCATGGAAACCAGAAGATCTTAGAATTCAGAGTTGGGAAAGGGGGAATGGAGATTAGAGAATATAATGTCAGAGTTGGGAGGGACCTTAGAACAGAAGATGCCAGAGCTGGGAGGGGTCTCAGAACATGAGATGTCAGGACTGGGAGGGGCCAGAGAAGAGTGAATGTCAGAGCTGGGAGGGGCCTTAGAACAGAGAATGTCAGAGAAGGGAGGGACCTGAGAACAGGGGATGGCAGAGCTGAGAGGAGCCTGAGAGCAGGGAATGTCAGCTAGAAGGGATCATAAGATCAAAGATGGATCATAGCTTTATAGCTGGGAAGGATTGTTGAGGGCATCAATTCAACCAAATTTTACAAATGCAGGGACTGAGGCACCTAAAGTTGAATGCTGTGTGCAGAATCCCACAGTGAGTAAGCATTATATATGGGATTTGAACCCAGACCTTTGGGACTTCAAGGCCAGCGTCTGCTCCAACGTGCCATGGTGACACAGAAAACCCGATATTCTCTATGGAAGGAGCCCTTGGGGATCATGTAGTTGAGTGTCCTTAGAGAAAGTATTGTTTAAAGGAACTGAGGATGTTTGATCCTAGAGAAGCTTTCTAAGAGCATAACCTGCAGCTCCAAATGTCTGAAGACGCAATCCACAGATGAAGGATTCAGTTCTCCTGCTTGACTCTGGTGGGCAAAGGCAGGGCAATGGATGGGGGCTTTGTTCAGACATGCAGAGTACCCTCCTTTGAATCCATTCTAAACTCCATTTGCACTCTCAGGCTGGCCCCCCAGGAAGGCAGCTTGGCCACCCTTGCCAAGAATGCCAAATGTGGGAGTCAGAAGACCCTGAGCTCAAACCCCACCTCAGACAATTACTAGCTCTGTGACCCTGGGCAAATCACTCCAACTCTATTTCTCAGTTCCCTCATCACTGAAGCTTTATTGTACTTGTGTATAAAGCCAGAGGTTCACAGATTTAGAGGTGAAAGGGACTTCAAAGTCCCCATCTTAACCAAATGAGGAAGTCATTGGCCATAGAGTTAACTGACTTGCTCAAAGTCATCCAGAAAAGAACACAGTAGAGCCAAAATTCAAACCCACATCTTCTGCCTCTGACTCGGTGCATTTCCCATTCGTCTCACTAAAACTCTAGCATATCACCAGGGTTTGTGATACTGTTGTTTCATTCAGTAAAATTTATGTTCTAACCTTTCGGACATCTCATTTTGCAAATCAGTGTCTGAGCCAGAAAGGACCCTGTCATTTTGACAGCATGAACAGTTATTCTAAAGGTCAAGTGCCCATATGGAAATCAGCCTCCAGTTATTCAATAGCTGTGGCCTTTGTTATTTATTAAAAAAATAATCCTGACAAAAATGTGAATTTAAGGGACACTGTTCATTGACCCACATCAGAACTACTAAGTTGCCTGAATGCTTAAAGGAGAGATTCAGTATTTGCCAATTACTATGATGTCTTGGCTCATAAGTAAAACAGAAATGACCCTTGTATTTTAAAGAGGAGAGAGGGGCAGTGTTGCATTGTGGGAAGGCTGCTGGATTGGAAGTTAAGAGAGACCTGGGGTCAGATCTTACTTCTCACACCCACTCACTGTGTGGCCATGGACAATTCCCTTCACTCTCTGAGACTCAGTTTCCTAATCTCTAAAATGGGGGTATGTATAGCTCGGAGGCCTTTGTGAAAAACCCTCCTTCCAATGTGGTGTCATGGAAGGAATCAGAAGAGTTGAATTCAAAGCCTGACTCCTTAACTTACTATTATATGGGTAACCTTCATTTAGCTACTCATCTTTCTGGGCCTTCGTTTTCAGTTTCTGGTTCTTTTCTATGATAAAAAGAGTGCTGTGATAAATATTTTCCTGGATCTGAAGCCATCTGTAGGAGGTATACAGGCCTGACCACCTTATCAAGCTGATCTCCAGGTCACAGCAGGAGCAAGAAGGGGGTTGATGATTACTGAGAGGTTGTACCTGGCTCTGACAGATCCTCATAGTCTAATCTGTGCATTGCTAAGTACCCTCTCTCCTAACAGGGCTATTCCTCCATCAGAGCCATATATTTCATAGGGAGGATCAGGATCTCAGGAAATTGTGTTTGGCCACTTTTCCACTAGGAGGAAGTTGGTAGAGCACTTAAATTGATGTCAAAAAGATTTGTATTGAAATCTCCCTTCAGATACTTACAAGCTCTGTGACCCTGGACAGGTTACTTAACCTGGTTTCCTCACCTGTAAAACAAATAGGTGGGACTTGAAGACCTTTAAGGTCCCTTGCAGTTTTAAATCTGTGATTCTAGGGTCCCTGTCCCACACTGATTCTTCCAATATTCTTCATGAAAAAAAATCTGGTGATCTTCCTTTGATGTTACTAGAGGGACATATGAAACAAGTAGGACATTAGAAGGTTTTGGCTTGGAAATTTCCAATATGGAGGCAAAGAGAGGGTCTGGGGGTATAATTCTAGGCTACAGCAGAGGCAGATTGTCACAGGGATGGTTTAGCTGAGGGAACTGTTGTTTTGTTGTTCGTCAATCATTTCTGGCTCTTCATGACCCCATTTGGGACTTTCTTGTCAAAGGTACTGGAGTTATTGGCCATTTGTTTCCTTCTCCAGCTCATTTTACAGATAAGGAAACTGAGGCAAACAGGATAAAGTGACTTGTCCAGGGCCACACAGCTAGTAAGTGTCTGAGGATGGATTTGAACTCATGAAGATGAGTCTTCCTGACTCCAGGCATGGCACTCTATCCATTATACCACCAGCCTCAGACACTAGCTGTGTAAGTGTACACATTTAACAAAACTAGCCAATGCATCAACTGAGTCTTGTAGAATACTGTGTTCAACAACAGTAGTCCCAAACTTCTGCAAAGAAGAAAGAGTCATGTGCTTTTTTTTCTCCATTTCTCCTTCAGAGCTAAGATGACCTTAGAGTATCTTTAACTAATGGATCATTTTGGGGTAGAAATTTAAATCTACCATTTGTTTTGAAGTTGGTACCAATTTTGGGGGTGGGGAGGGCATACCCTTTTTAACATTAATTTTTGTTCCGTGACTGTTAGTCATATGATCGCATACTAGCCCAGGAGGACCAAATAGGATTACACACTTAGCAGGAGAAGGGTTTTAGAGGCATCAAATCCAACCCCCTCATTTTACAAATGTGGAAACTGAGGCACAGAGAGTTTAAGTGATTTCCTCAGTGCCACCCAACTAGTAGGAATCTGATTTAGGATCTGAACCCAGCACCATGCCGCCATATAGGCAATTACAGTTTCTCATGTGTCAAAGACACATATTCTATCTTTGGCCCCCCAATTGTCATGTTCCCTGATACCGTTTTGAAAACTGAATCTTGCAGCAAAATGTCTATTCTGATTATCTGAGCCAAAAAAAAAGCCAAAACAAATGACTTCCCAACCAGAAGGCACCCTGGGAAATAGCACATCCTTGAGTCACCATTTGTTTTCTGTCATTTTGAGCCCATCTCATGGCCGTGAGTGTAAAGAGTTGTCTTTCCAGAAAGGCACCCAGGGAAGAGAGAATCAAGGAGTAATTGACTTGTCTTGCTGTGTTTGTGAGCACGCAGTTGTATCTGATGGCAAACGTGAAAGCAGTCTTCTGCGTCAGTCACCCGCCATCAAATTTCCTCATCCGAATGCGTCAGGATGGGGAGGCCGATCCCGAAAGGGAACGGTGGGAATTAGTATTAATCACATCACGCCTTACCTGGCCCTCCAGACTGAGCCACCTGCCTGAGACAGACAAGAGAGGGCAGCGTTTGCTTGGAGTGGGACTTGGGGGGCGTGATTTGCAATAGAATTTACATAAAGAATCTAATTCTTTCCCCGCTTCTCATACATTAGTTGGCAAACCTATTGTCACTTACTCAGTGCATGTGAATCAGTCTGGCTGCTATCTGAGAAAAAAATTAAGTTTCCTGGGACACCTCGAGCACGTCCCTTTTATTTTGAACTCTTCAAAGTGGGCTTGTTGGGCACAGAGACTGACAAAAAGAGGCATTCACTGTGCTGGCGGTAACCTCAGCGGCTGCTTACTCACAGCTTGGTGGTTTATTTTGGGTTCAGGGAGGGTTTGCATCTCTTTTGCTGTAGAGTTTTTATTTTTCTCTTCCTATGAGGGGCGGTCTCAGATATTCTGACTATAGATCTGTCTGCCTGCTAGTTTCTTGAGGGTCTGTATTTTGAATTACTTTTTATAGTTACAAAATGTGTGGCAAGCGTTAGAACCCAGATTTTGAGCTGGAAGGGACCTCAGAAGCCTAGGGAGGCTAGGTGGCACAGTAAACAGAATATTGGCCCTGGAGTCAGGAGGACCTGAGTTCAAATCCAGCCTCAGACACTTAACAGAAATACTAGCTACGTGACCTTGGGCAAGTTACTTAACACCAATTGCCCTCCAAAAAGGCAAAAAAAAAAAAGAATCCATCAAGTCCATCCCACCCCCATTTTGCTAGGGACCAGAAAGGTTTAAATAAATTTTCCCAGGACACATAGCTAGGAGTTTAATGACAGTAATACTAAAAACATTTCAAATGTATGCAGCACTTTGAGATTTACTAAGACTTCATGTTCTGTCTTATTTAATTTTCATAATAACCCTCTTGCATGGGTGCTATCATTCTTCCCAGTAAAGAGGAATCAAGAAGAGACTCAGCTTGCCCTAGATCATACAGGTAGAAAGAAGGCTTGGGACCTGGTCTAACGCCCTTTGTAGCATGTCACATTGAATTGATTTCATCGTTTCACATTTTTAAAGGCTGGGTCCCCCCATTTCACCCTGGCTACTCACAAGCCAGATGCCACTGCTAATGGGCACGAAAGCTTTGATCTACTCAATTTCTGACCCGGGATTTGTTCACGTCTCCTCAGGCAACATGGTGGCTTCACCCCAAGGGCTCACCATATCAATGCCCTATATAGTGTGGACACCTGATCAGCAGAGCCCATTGCAGCTCAGAGGTCCAGAGCTCAAGAGACCCATCAATCTCAGCATCCCCAGTAGTTGGGATTACAGGCTTATGCAAGCTTCATAAATATTTTGTGAAGTGATCAGGGCAAGCTTTGTTATATTAGTTTTATAATAGCTAGAATATAGAAAGTCTATAAAGTACTTTAAGGTTGCTCAGGGTCACCATAGTTAGTAATCGTAAGAGGTGTGCCTGGAACACAGGTCTTTCTGACTCCATATCTAGTAGGTAAGCGCTCCACTGAGCTGCCTGGAGTTAGAAATGGTGACTTCAGGGGCTCATCTCTACTTTGAGAATCCTTTTCCTGGTGAAAGGAGATGAGAGAAGCCTTTTTATCTCCCTAATAAGCCAGTCACCAATAGGGTTGGTCAGTACATCCTCATTTAATAACGTGGCTTTACTTTCATTGGGATTATGAGGTGTAATCTTATGATGAAACTTGGTTCCTAGACTCTTTCCCTAGCCCGTGTGTGTGTGTGTGTGTGTGTGTGTGTGTGTGTGTGTGTGCGCGTGCGCATGCGTGTGTGTACTATTTTTCACTGTTTAGAGCACTCTCTTCCATACCTGAACACATACTGGACAGACCATTATCACTCTTTTGTTATTTCCAATACAGAAAACTCATCTTTCCACAGGTAGGTCATGAACTCTTTGAAGTGAAGAGTGTTTTCTTCACTGCTCAAGTGACCTAATGCCTTAAAAGCCAAGGAGACTCAAGCGCATCTGCACTTGTCAAAACTGAAAGTAGGCACATTTCCCAAGAAGTTTACACATGCCTTTCCCTAGAATGCCGGGAGACTGGTAGCATTAGAATTATTCTTATTCCCCCCATTTTAGAGTCTTGGAGACACAAAAGTGATTTGCCCCCTTTATATAGCTAGTAAGTGTCCAAGGCAGGATTCAACCCTAAATCTCCAACTCATTGCCCAGGATTCTTATCATTCTGGTACACTGCCTTGAATGGTATTGTTTTGGGGTTAGGGATTTTGTTTTGTTTTGCTTTTTGGAGTGGGGAGGGCAGGGCAATTAGCGTTAAGTGACTTGCCCAAGGTCACGTGGCTAGTAAGTGTTAAGTGTATGATGCTTCATTTGAACTCAGATCCTCCTGACTCCAGGGATGGTGCTCTATCCACTGTGCCACCTAGCTGATCCTGAATGGCATTGTTTTTCAGAAAGCAATGAAAACCTGGAGTCTCAGCTCTGCAGGAAAAAAACAAAACAAAAAGCAACAACAACAAAATCCAGCTTCCTAATAGCAGGTTTTCAATGAACTTGTATATTTTTAATACAGAATAGAAAATGTCAGAACTGGAAAAGTCCTTAGACCATAAAAATTTAGAATTATTCACCATGCATTTCTGAAGCATTTACTATGTGTTAGGTACTATGCTAACTGTGAGGGCTACACAGAAAGGCAAAGATGTGGTCTTGCCCTCAAGGATCTCCTTCTCTACTATGCTGGGAGTGACCTTCACATTTAGACTGTGGGGGCTAGAAGAGTATTAACGAATGGAATGTTAGAACATGAAATTTGATCTACTCCATTTCTGGTTTGGGAGGAATTAATGTAAGAGCTGAAAGGGACATTAGAACACAGAAGGCTAGATATGGAAGGGACCCTAGAACCAAATTTTAGAGGTAGATGGCATCTAAGACCCTAGAAGGTTAGAACACAGGTTGTTAGTATGTTGGGGCCTGGGGAGGAGGAGAAGGAGGGGGAGGAGAAAGGGAGAACTTCCATAATGAACTGTTTAGAATTGGAAGGTACTTCCAAACATAGAATGTTACAGAGAAAGGTTTTTAGAACAGAGGCATCATATATTCTACCCACAACATTCTTCAGTGTGGCCTGAATCAAATTAAAATGTAATTGGGAAATATTTAACAAAAAGAAAAATATAATAAAATATAGATAAGATTATCTTTTAAAACTGTTAATGTGCAGTCCCGAGGAATACTCATATATAGATGCAGCTCCCTGTTTTCTTGAGTTTGATACCACTGTTCTAGAGCGTGGACTTTTGGAAGAAAGAAGTTTAGAAGAGGAAGCCTCTTAGACCTTGCCTAGTCCAACACCATTACTTAATGGATGAAGAAACTCAGGCCTAGGGATACCGATTGGATTTCCCTTGAGTCACAAAACTATTAGGAAGTGATCCTGGACTTGGAACAGGGTCTCTGGACTCTGAGCCCAGGTTTCCCCATTGTTACATTTCCAAAGAAGACTGACATTCAGCCCATTTAGGGAAATCATGAGTCCTCTCTGTTTTCAGGATCTGTTTCTTCTCAGCTCCGATGCTATGGAGGTACCCTTCCTTCCCTCAGAATCTTCCCCATGGTTGACACTCAAGGTTTTCATTGGTCTCTTTAAATCACTGACTTACACAAAGCAGGGATGGCAGCTGACACCTCAGATCAGGAAGAAAGTAGGTGCACAGGGCTTTGTCCTCCCTTCAAAATGGTGCCATGCACAAGGGCATATTGGTGCCCTAATGGTTTCAACAAAAACCTTTGTGTTGCCCCTAAGAAGAAGGAAATGGGGGCGGCTAGGTGGCGCAGTGAATAGAGCGCCGGCCCTGGAGTCAGAAGGACCTGAGTTCGGAGCCGGCCTCAGACACTTAATCCACACAAACAAAAAAAACCTAGCCGTGTAACCTTTGGCAAGTTACTTAACCCCAACTGCCCTAAAGGGGCGGCTAGGTGGCGCAGTGAGTAAGAGCACCGGCCTCGGAGTTGGGATGACCCGAGATCAAATCCGGCCTCAGAAAATGAGCACCCACACACAAATAATGACTAGCCGTGTAACCTTGAGCAAGTTACTTAACCCCAATTGCTTTAAAAAAAGAAGAAGAAGAAGAAGGAAATGGATTGTGTTGGGGAAATTCAGATCCTTGCTATTTCTTCTACCTAAGATCTGCAGCCTACATTCAAGGGGTTTAAAGAAGTAATGTTTCTTATCATAAATGGCAGAAATATTCCGTTTTCTGCATCAATAGATATGAAGATTAAAGGGCTGGCCTACATTAAACAATTCTGCACAGCTCTAGAGCTCAGGGGCTCTCTCTCTCCATTATTACACTTCATCTAGTGACTATTTCAGGCCCAATTTAAGCATACAATGCAGTATGGCTTTGTAAATTGACATCCTCTAATTTAAACTGCCTTGTGAAAGAATTAAGAAATTATGAAACAATTATTTGCCCTCTCTGAGAAGCTGGATAGCATCCTGAGAGTCCTGGCCTATCAGCCATTTGAATTGATTCTGTAACAGTAATTGAATTACACCTTTGCCCTCAGTGAGATGGGGCCTCCAATAAGTCAGCTATTTAGACTGAGGACACACCTCCCTAAACAGAGAGTTAGCTAAAAGGTTAGAGATTGACCTAGAACCATAATAATCATAACAATACTCCCAGTGTCTGCAATTTCACTCCCTCTGCTAACACAGAGAACAAACTATCTCTCTCCTTCTTGACAGACTTACAAGAGGGGTTTCTGCCAAAAGATTCAGTACCCTGATACCAAGCTGGTGATAATTCTATTCATCCTTAGCTTAACTCATCCTCAAATTTTGGGTCCTTAGTTCATTGTCAAGATCATCTCCTGAAGACTTTTCAACTTGGCAGAACCATCTAACACTCCCTCTATGGGATGGTCTTTGAAAACCCAGGTTCAGCTTTGTAATAAGGTATCATACTAGAAAAGGATAGAAATTGGATTTGGGATCTTATTTCTATAGAGGATTCCCAAGTAAGGTGAACTCCATCTACCAATCTGAGTAGACACCCTCTCTTCTAGTTATAATCTTCCATAGTTGCTTAGATCATGAGGATTTGCCCCAATGACACAGATAGTGTATGTCAGAGGTGGGACTTGAACTCAGATCCTGCTGGCTTCAAGGCTATCACCTGTGCCATACCATTTCCACAAATACTATTTATGATAATCATTTACATTTATCCAGCAATCTACAGTATCACTGACTGAAACCTCCAATGAATTTGACCCCTAGAAAAGAATGGCATGATTGAGATATGGGAAGAGGTCAGAGAAGAAGAAAAACGGGAGTTCCAAATCACAAATCGCTCTTTTATGATTTAAAAATGGAGGTTGACTTCAACAAAACCTTTTCTCTTGAGTTTCAGTTGTATCAGTCCCTAAGTGATGTGATGGAACACAATGGACCAGATGTCAAGAGACCTTTATTGCTGACTAAAGCCATTGAGATCTCAGAATTAGGGTTAGAAACAGAAGAGGCTTGGCATGGGGGAGGAGGTTGTGGATATTTGGTTGAGGAATTTGGGCTGTCATCATGGCCTTGTTCCAGCCAGTTGGGGCAACTCTTTATTTTGAGAACCAAGAAATTTAAGTTCCTATTTATTTCTGCCCCAAATAACTACCTATTCTTGAGCAATAGGCTATCCCTCTCCTGGCGTCAACATTCTCTTTTCTAAAATGAAAGGATTTAATTAAATGATCTGCAAATTTCTTTGGAGCTCTAGTCTTCTAAGACACCTTCCTATTGGAAAATTCTGTGGTATACCATTCTATAGTCTAAGGTGCCTTCCATTTTCTGTGTTCTGTATCCTATACTTGAGTAATCTTTGTTCCAAGGTCTCCTTCTGTTCTAATATTCTGTGCTTTAGGTTCCGTTATTTTCTATTCTAAGGTCCCTCCCATTTCTTATGTTCTCTGTTCCAAGATTTCTCCCACCTTTGGCATTTTATGATTTATATTGATTTTCTCTATTATCTCTCTTAATTTTTTATTTCAGGTAGTAGGAAAGACTAATGTTCTATGGTCTTGTATCATGTTTATTTTCCATCTGAAGTTTGCTCTAAAGCTCAATGAAGTATCATGGATCCCTTCAAACAAACAAATGAACAGTCTTAACAGGACTGCGTATCTGGGATCAGGCACTGGCAAGCCATGGTGCTTTGGAGCTGTTGGGCTTTTCTCCCATTTGGGGGGACTCTTCTCCTATATTAAAGAGCTGTTTGAGCACATTCAGAGGGCCAATTCATCTCTGACAGGGATTCTAACTGTGTGGAAGGGATTAGTCAGGTCTGTCAAATGCTGAACTGCCAATCTTCAAACTCACCAGCTTTGGCTGCTACATTTATCCCTCAAATCCCCAGGAATGGTTCATTTTATGTATAAAATTATCTTAAACAACATGGTAACAAGTCAAGGGGGTGCAGAATCCTGGCGGCAAGGCCCCAATACGATACCAGACAGGCACTTTGCACTGCACCTGTCTGCTTAACTCCTTCCTGCCAAAGTCATTGAGCAGGGTGTTATCTCTTTCCTTGTGTCTTTCTTTACATCTAGTTAGAACCCCTCATTTTACAGATGAGGAAGTGATTCTTAGAGACTTGAAATGACTTGCCTAGGGTAATACAGTTCTGGAGC
Organism: Gymnobelideus leadbeateri; assembly: GCA_011680675.1. NCBI lineage: Eukaryota > Metazoa > Chordata > Mammalia > Diprotodontia > Petauridae > Gymnobelideus > Gymnobelideus leadbeateri. The sequence continues at coordinate 1,059,701 of WOXC01004596.1, forward strand.
TGGGATTCAAACCCAACTTCTTAGGCAGTCAACAAACATTTTTTTTTTAGTTTTGCTTAGCTCTTAATACAAGATCTCTTTAAATATCAAATCCAAAACATACTATTAAAAATATCAGGAAACAGTGCTGCACTATTATGCTACTAAAGTGTTTTATATTTAATATATTTGGCTTTTTTTATTAAACAAATGCTTTATTAACTTCTGTTTTACATCATTCATTTCCGCCAGATTTTGAGTTACAATTTTTCCCCCATTTTTCCCCTACAACAAACATTTTTAAGCACTTATTAGGTTATAGGCACTGTGCTCAACTCTGGGAATAAAAATATAATCCCAAAGACTCCTTGGGCCCAAGAAGACATCACATAGAAGGAAGCTGAACAGATAGGAGAGATGAGGGTACCTGGGGTGTGGGAAGAGGCAAAGTAGAGGGAATCTCCAGCCTGGAGAGGAATGGGATATGGCTGGCCTAGGAGCTCTCCTTAAAAGGAGGTTCTTGGAAAAGCCATCAAATGCGAAGCAGAGGCCTTGGGGGTGGTGAGCACTTCTCATACTTGAATTCCAGGGATATAGGGAGATTTCGGAATGATGAGCTGGGGTAGAACATCCACTATGCCCTGGGGCTTATTCCTCTCCTACTCTGTTAAATGATACCATTAGCTTAGACTAGATGATATTGGAGACAAGTGTGATGCAATGTTACAGGAGATCATCAAATCATTGGTTTTAGAGCTGAATTGTACCGTGGGGTCATTTGGTTCAACTATCGCCTTTGTCCAGAGGAAGAAGTGACTTGCCCATATTCCCACCACTGTAATGAGTCAGAGCCAAGGAATCCCACCCAGGTTGTCTGGGTTCCAATACAGTGGCCAGGTGCCTCTTCCAAAGGGGGATGGGAAATAACTTGAGCATTTGACTAATATGGCAACAGATAGTGCTTAAAGAGAATCAAAGGAAAAACTCTGCAGCAACACATAATGGATGGCCAGAGATGAGCCGGCCAAGGGAATGTGGGCCCCACAGCAAAGCTTGAATTTGTTGTTTCAGTATGATTAGCCATTTGACTGAACACCCACACATTCACTGAGCTGCTTGTGAACATAGCTAATTAAAGCATCTAAACATCCACTCTCAGCTTTCCATGGCCCTCTACTTGGCTCATGTTTTGCATTAAGTTCAGTGGTTGAGGGAAAGCTGGGAGGGCCATAGTTTTCATTCCCAGTCTAGTTTTTACCATTCAGAGATACTGTGTATACATTTTTGATAATACCATGGAATAAATGTCTAGAGGAAAGGCCTTCTCCCCCTACCCAGAGAATCATATAGGAAATGGGCACATTTTTCTCTCTCACTGGGGAGGGTGAGATGTTTCCTGCTTTTGTGTTTGGCAAACGGTAACTAACATTAAGGGAAAAAAAGGAAAGAGAGTGTGTTGGGAAGCATTCTAATTTTGATATGAATGAACCGCAGCCTTGCTTCCAAAGAATTTCAACTTGGGTGTCTCCTGCTACTGATTTGATCTTTGGTGGCAGATGACAAGGCCTTCAAAAACCTCTGTTATTGCAGCATTGCAAAGATTATAAAGTGTATTGAATCTGCCCAGACGCCAATCTGAATAGGTAGAGGGATTTTCTTCATCCAAATGAAATATCAAGTCTCTATGCCTATCCCTTTTGACCATTGACTGATTTCTTCCTTAGAACAGCCCTTTGAGGCAGGGTCTGTAAAAAACGCAATTATCTTCATGTTGGAATGATACTAATCTAGTAACTGATGGGTTAGACTAGTGATGTCCTTGATATATAGATCTCTGAGATGAAACCCCATCTCTTCTACCAATGCAGACTGCCAGTTTCTCTATAACTTAGAGTCTTAGAGAGTTGTTAGAAGGCAACTCTAGGTTTAGTGAGCTGTCCGAGGTCATACTTCTAGGATGTCTGACTTGGTGACAGAAACAAGTAATTTGATCTCACTATAATTATGGCATTAAGATGGCCATTCAATTCAGATGCATGTCAACAATACAGTATTGAAAAATACTAATGTGATCTTAGATTGTATTAATACGGAAGAACAGGAAGGCAAAAGGGAATGGGTCAACCTTATTCTCATTGAATTTGGCTTAGGGAGGGGATGACGTACACACTAAATAGGGTATTTTACCCTACAGGAGAGTAGGGGGTAAGGGGACAAGAGGGGTGACTCCCTAATACTTTGAATTTTGAATCCTTGTAAATCATGTGATTTCCAGTGAAAGGGAGCTTGGGTCTGTTTCGATGAAAAGCCTTACTAGATTTTATTTACTAGAGTATAATCTTAGAAGTTTTCACTTCTTTAACTCAGAATTCCTTTGGCAGGACCCAGCGTGTTGGTATTTTGGGGCCTTGAGCACCCCTAAACTTTAAACCTCAATATCTGTATCTAAAATAAAGGGCAAAATGGAACTCAGCACACAGAGGAAGATTGGGAAATTTTTGGCCATATTTTATATAATAATAATAATAGCAAGAACTAGAATTTATATAGTACTTTAAAGTTGGCCACATAGTTCTATAAATATATACATATACATATACACATGTATGTATGTGTATACACATATACACGTATGTGTATATATGTATCAATAAAAATAATCCCAGACTCATCCTACTCATGCTACTATCTTTGTAACTAGTCAGTCCTTTCCTGAATATTCAGTTCTATGAATTGTATGACTATAAACAATCTGTCTGCCTCAGTTTCCTCAACTGTAAAATGAGGGAAATAATAGCATCTACCTCCTGAATTTATTATGCAGATAAAATGAAATAATATGTGGCAAGCACTTTACTCACTTTAAAACACCATATAAAAGTTGTTATTGCAATCATCATTAATATTGACATTATGTCTTTAAAAAGGCATTGATTAAACTAGAGAATGTTCAGGGGATGAAGATGAGGATTACGAAAGACATCAAATCTGTTATATAATTTATTTAAAAAACTAAGGATGCATTTTTCCTTGGAGAGAAAAGTTAGAGAAAATCACAGCTGTGTTCCAGTTTTTGAAGAACTGATACATGGGAGAGGAATTTGATTTTCTGTGTTTGGACAGTAAGGGAAGAGCCAGAAGCAGGAGACAGAAATTATAGAGGTACACATTTAGAGCAGATGTTGGTGGGGGTCAGGAGGATGTCTAACAATTGGAACTGTCCACAAATGAAATGGATTTACCTCCAAAAATAGTGAGTTTTCCTTTATTGGAACTCTTCAAACAGTGGAAAGATGTCCACTTGTTGGGTATCTTTCAGGGGGAATTCTTACCCAGTTAACATTTGCATTAATTGGTAGCTGAGGTCTCTTCTAACTCTGAGTTTCTTTGGGTCTAAGGATAAAGTTGGGAGATAAGGAGGGACTAGTCCCATGTCCTGTTCCAGGTGACCTTATCCTTTTCCTACACCCAAAGAGCAACTGATTGGACGATCAGAAGCCAAGCCTCTTCTCTGTCACAACTCTTTTCTGGAAATACTTGAGCCAGGCATTTACTCATCCTGAGAGACTTGATTTCTTTATGTGTTAAAAAGGAAGAGCTATACATTTGAGCTTTTGGAATAATGCTGGCCCTAGGGGAAAGAACATCTGCCACCTGAAAGATAACACACTTTCCATCAGAATTTGACTGCTTGTAATAGCTCTATTTCAGCTAATAGAGCATCTGATGTTACAGAATATTAGAGCTAGAAGCAACCTTCGGACAGAGAATGTTATAATTTGGAAAAAAACCCAAAAACACCTTAGACAAAGAATATTAGAGCTGGGAGGGATGTTAGAATGTAGAATGTTAGACATGGAAGTAAACTTTGAGCATAGGATGTTTCATTAAGAATGCCCTTTAAGGACCTCAAACCCATATTTTACAGGCAAGAGAACTAAACCCAGAAAGGCAGAGTCAAGTCAACAACTATTTATTAAATACCTATATCCTCATACACTATGCTAGTCAGTCTAAGTGATGGAACCAAGAACATAGAAATAGTGACTGGCATATCTGAGTTGCTAAAAATGAGTGTTGGGGGAGTGGAGTTAAGATGGCAGTGTAGTAACAGCACTTCCATGGAGCTTTGGCCTACACCACTTACAAAATCATGTAAAAATGACCTCTGGAGCTCCAGAACCCACAAAATGACATAGAGATGCTAACTTCCTGCTGAGGACAGCCCAGCAGCCTGTCAGGGAGTGGCCAGCACAGTGCTCTGGGAGCCAAGCCCAGGCCCAAATGAGTTGGAGGTTTTAACCCCAGGATGGCCAGACCAGCAGCTGGCTGGGGGGAACCCTGGAACACAAGCAGCTGTGGTGTTTCCAGAATTATCAACACATAGATGTCAAGGACAAAGTGAGAGGTCAGTGCCCTATCAACTTTGGGACTGGTTGGGAGCGCATCAGCTTCTTCCCCTGTGGGCAAGAAGCCACTGAGGAGTTGGCGCAGCTTGCACCATGTTGCCACATTGCAGCTTCAGATCCTGGCCTGCAAACTGTAGGGGGAACCAGTGATCAGTCTGGGGGGTAAGCACTCTTGCTTTACCCTTCTTGGATCTGGACTGCAGTCTGGGGTGGAGGTCTTGGGGTGTGTGACCACCTTGCTAGAGTGTGTGGAGGCTTCAGAGAGGCCACCCAACTAATACCTCTGGCAGTTGAGAAAACCCCAGTGTTTAAGATGGAAGCTCCCTTGGCTGATGACAGAGTCCTACTGTGGCAACAAGCCCAAAAATCAAGTAATTGAGTGGCAACATGCCTAGACAAAGGAAACAAAATAAACAGAAAAATTCAACATTAGACTCCTATTCTGGGGGCAAAGAAGATCAAATCATGGAACAGGAAGAGGACTGTGAGGTCAGAAATCCTGCACCAAAAGCCCCAAATGAAAATTCGAGCTGGCTACAGGCCACAGAGGACCTTAAGAAGCAAATAAGAGAAGTGGAGGAAAAATTGGGAAGAGAAGTGAGAAAGATGCAAGAAAAGTATGAAATTAGAGTCAACTGCCTGACTGAGGAAAATAACACCTTAAAAAATAGACTAACTCAAATGGCAAAAGAGGCTCAGAAAGGCAATGAGGAGAAGAATGCCTTAAAAAGCCGAATTTGCCAGATGGAAAAAGAATCTCAAAAGACCACTGAGGAGGATCATTCCTTCAGAATTAGACTGGAGCAAATGGAAGCTAGTGACTTTATGAGAAATCAAGATGCTGTTAAGCAGGTCCAAACAAATGAAAGAATAGAACACAATGTGAAATATCTCATGGGAAAAACCACTGACCTAGAAAATAGATCCAGGAGAGATAATTTAAAAATTATTGGACTACCTGAAAGCCATGATCAAAGAAAGAACCTAGAAATCATCCTTCAAGAAATTCTCAAGGGAAATTGCCCTGAAGTTTTAGAACCAGAGGGCAAAATAGAGGTTGAATGAATCCACAGATCACCTCCTGAAAAAGATCCCAAAAAGAAAACTCCTAGGAATATTGTAGCCAGGTACCAGAATTCCCAGATCAAGGAGAAAATACTCCAAGCAGCCAGGAAGAAACAATTTCAATATTGTGGAAACACAATCAGGATAGCACGGGACCTGGCAGCTTCTACACTGAGGGATCAAAGGGCATGGAATATGATATTCCAGAGGGCAAAGGAGTTGGGATTAAAACCAAGAATCACCTACCCAGCAAAACTGAATATCATGTTTCAGGGGAAAATATGGTCATTCAGAGGAATAGAGGACTTTCAAGCATTCTTGAGGAAAAAACCAGAGTTGAATAGAAAATTTGACATTCAGACAAAAGGAGCAAGTGATGCTTGAAAAAGTAAACAGGGAAAATAAATCATAAGGAACTTATCAAAGTTAAACCATTTGCATTCCTACATGGATAAACAATAATTGTAACTGATGAAACCTTTCTCAGTATGAAAATAGTTGAAGAAGGGTATATGTGTATATGAATACATATGTGAATGTGTGTATATATGTTTACAGGTATACACAGATAGAGAGCACAGGTCAAATTTAATGGAAAGGGATGATACTTAAGGGGTGAAATTGAGAGGTGAAAGACGAACATAAGGAGAAGAGATGGGGAGAGACAAAATGGGGTAAACTATCTCATATAGAAGAGACAAGTGAAAGTGGTTCCAGGGGAGGGGAAGAACAAAAAGGCAAAGAGGCAAAACCTTATTCTCATTGAATTTGGCTCAGGGAGAGAATGACATACATACTAAATGGGATATCTCACCCTACAGAAGAATTGGGGTGAGGGGCATGGGGGGTGACATGATGGAAGGGAGGGCAGGCTGGGGGGGAGGGAAGTTGGAAGCACCCACTTTTGAAAAGGGACAGGATCAAAGTGGGGAGTGGACCATGTGGGAGGTGGGATAGGAGGGAGGAAATTATAGTCAGTCTTTTATAATATGTCTGCTATGGTAATGTTTTGCCTAGTTACACATGTACAACATATACTGAATTGTTTTTATTTCCAGTAAGGGTGGGTGACAAGGGAAGAAGGGAATGAATCTGGAATTCGAAGTTTTAAAATCAAATGTTTTAAAAATATATAATTGCTATTATTAATACTATTTTATATATAATTGGGAGATAAGATGTGCAGGCATTGGGGTACAAAGATTTACCTTGCCCTACTGGCAAAGTCGAAAAGGGTATGGGAGAAGAGATGGGAGAGAGCAGATTGGATGAGGGGATATCCTGTGGGACTGCTATTCTGGGGTTATTGGTAGGGGAAAAATGGGGAAAAATTGTAACTCAAAATCTGACAGAAATGAATATTGTAAACCAGAAGTTAATAAAGTATTTGAAAACAAAGAATGAGTATTGGGGGCTTCTGCTCTGCTTGTCAGCTAGTTTGTAGGGAAGGATAGCTACACACTGACTTAGGAAGCATTCACAAACAGTAAAACACCACAGACTGAGATAATATCAAAAGGAGTACATGATTTAGACATAAAGAATGATATACACTTGGGGCGGCTAGGTGGAGCAGTGAGTAGAGTGTCGGCCCTGGAGTCAGAAGGACCTGAGTTCAGATCCGGCCTCAGACACTTAACACACACAAAAAACCTAGCTGTGTGACCTTGGGCAAGTTACTTAACCCCAGTTGCCCTCCAAAAAGCAAAAAAAAAAAAAAAGAATGATATACACAAATTAGGGAAGCATGGGTTATTTTACCTGTCAGATTTATAAATAAGGGAAAATTTTGTAACCAAGGGCTAGAGTGTATTATGGGATGTAAAATGAATAATTCAGATTAAATCAAATTTTAAAAGTTTTGCACAACAAAACCAAGGCATCTAAAATTAGAAGAAAAGCAGGAAACTGGGAAAAAATGCAACATGTATCTCTGATAAAGGCCTCATTTCTCAAATATATAGAGAACTGAGTGGAATTTATTAGACTATGCATTGTTGGTTGAGTTGTGAACTGATCTAACCATTCTGGAGAGCAATTTGAAAATATGTCCAAAGTACAACCAAATTGTGCATACCCTTTGATCCAACAAGACCTCTACTAGGTCTATATCCCAAAGAGATAATAAAAAATCAAAAAGGACCCACATACATAAAAACATTTATAGTAGCGCTTTTTGTGGTAGCAAAGAATTGGAAATTTAGGAGATGCCAATCAGTTCGGCAATGGTTGTGATATATGGATGTAATGGAATACAATTTATTGTGTTATAAAAATGATGAGCATGCAGATTTCAGAAAAACCTGGAAAGATTTACATGAACTGATGCTGAGTGAAGTGAGCAGGACCAGGAGAACATTGTACACAGCCACATTGGGTGATGATTAACTATAATAGATTTAGCTCTTCTCAGCAATACAATGATCCAAGAGAATTCCAAAAGACACATGATGGAAAATGCTAGCCACATCCAGAAAAATAACTATGGAGTCTCAATGCAGATCAAAGAATACTATTTTCATTTGAAAATATTTTCTTTCTCATGGTTTTTTTCCCCTTTGTTCTGATTTTTCTTTCATAACATAACTAATGTGGAAATATGCTTAACATGATTATATTTGTATAACTTGTAACTATATTTGCTGTCTTAGGGTTGGGGAGGGAGGCAAAAAAAATTGGAACTCATAATTTTACAAAAGCCAATGCTAAAAACTACCTTTATGTGTAATTGGGAAAAATTCTATTAAGGAAAAAATATTAGAGTACAAATCATTCTTCACTTGATAAATGTACAAAGAATATAAACAAGCAGTTTTCACATCAAGAAATCAAAGCTATATACAGTCATATTGAAAAACAATTCTCTAAATCATTCTTGATTAGATAAATGCAAATTAAAACAATGCTGAAGTATCACCTCACACCTATTGGCTTGGCTAACATGACAAAAAGGAAAAGGACAAATGTTGGAAGGGTTATGGGAAAAAAAGATTGGGACACTAATATGGTAGAGTTGTGAATTGATCCAACCTTTCTGGAGAGTAATCTGGAACTACATCCAGTGGACCATAAAATTGTGCATACTCTTTGACTCAGCAATACTGCTACTAGCTCTGTAGCCCAAAGAGATGAAAATATGTGAAAATATATTCCTAGAAGTTCTTTTTGTGGTGGCAAAGAATGTCCATCAATTGGGGAACGACTGAACAGGTGGTATATGATTGTGAGGGAATGCTACTGTACAATAAGAGATGACCAGCAGGGAGGTTTCAGGAAAAAAAAAACTGGGAAGACTTACATTAATTGATGCAAAGTGAAGTAGGCAGGACTAGAAAAACAGAATACACAGCAACAGCAATATTGTATGATAATCAACTGTGAATAATTTAACTATTCTCAGCAATACAATTACCCAAGACAATTCTGAAGGACTTATAAGAAAAAATTCTGTCCACATCCTGAGAAAGAATTGGTAGAATCTGAATGCAGATTGAACCATATCTTTTTTTGTACTTTATTATTTTTGTTTGTTTTGGAGGGTTCTGCATTTTCTTTTGCAACATGGCTAACATGGAAATGTTTTGCATCACAGCACATCTATAATCTATATGAAATTGCTTGCCTTCTCAGTGAAGGGAAAGGGGATGGAGGGAAGGAGAGAGTTTGGAACACAAAATTAAGAGAAAAACATGTTAATCTTGTTTATATATAATTGAGAAAATATAAAAATAATAATACCTGTCATAGTGGAAAGAGTACTGGATTGAAAGTCCTGGTTTTAGTCCTGGCCCTTTTCCCTAAGGAGATATTTGCTCTTGAGTGAATCTCTGCCCCTCTTTACCCTCAATATTCTGACCCATCAAAGTGGAAGCTGATTTCTATATTGGGGGTAATAATTCTTGAGATAAATTCAATTCTAATTTTTTAGGAAAATATCTTCCTTCCATTCACCTTTAAAGGGTATTTTATACATATGGCCTTGTATTAGATGTTATTACTACTTGTTAGGACCACCCATTCTCCACAATTCTCTCCTTTCCTCCTGAATCAGGAAAAATCACCCTAATTCTGCTTTTTAAAATTATAAACTTGAGTCATCAGTGATCACCAAGATTTAATATATAGTGTATGAGGAAAAAAATTATTTTAGGAGATAGGAATTTCTGTAATGTGGAGTTTTTTCTAAGTATATTAATTTCTTTTGTTTTAAACAAATGCTTTATTAACTTCTGGTTTACATCATTCATTTCCACCAGATTTTGAGTTATAATTTTCCCCCATTTTTTCCCTACCCACCACCCCAGAGTAGCAGTCCCACTAGATATCCCCTCATCCAATCTGCTCTCTCCCCTATCTTCTCCCATACCCCCTTCGACTTTGCCATTAGAGCAAGGTGAATTTCTGAGCCCCAATGCCTGGACATCTTATGAAACATTTAATTTTAAAACTTTGATTTTCAGATCCATACCTTCCTCCCTTGTCACCCACTCCCTCTGAGAAGATAAGCAATTAAGTATGTGTTGTACATGTATAGTTATGCAAAACATTACCATAGTAGATATATTGTAAAAGACTGCTTATATTTCCCTCCCACCCATCTCACCTCCCACCTGGTCCATCCCCTACTTTGATCCTGTCCCTCTTTGATAGTGGGTACTTCCAACTTCCCCTCCCCCCAGAATGCCCTCCCCTCCATCATCCCTCCTCTCATCCCCCTTTCCCCTACTCTTCTGCAGAGTGAGATATCCCATTTAGTATGTATGTGATTCTCTCCTTAAGCCAACTTCAATGAGAATATGCTTTTGCTTTTTTTGCCTTCCTGTTCTTCCCCTCCCCTGCAACTACTTCCCCTTGCCTCTTCTACATGAGATAGTTTACCCTACCCTGTCTCTCCCCATCTCCTCTTGCCACTTTCCTCTCTCACCTCTTAACTTCACCCCTTAAGAATCATACCTTCCCATCAAATTCAACCTGTGCCCTCTATCCGTGTATACCTGTAAACATATGCCCATATACCCTTCTTCAATTATTTTCATAATGAGAAAAGTTTCATCAGACACAGTTATTGTTTTTCCATGTAGGAATGTAAATAGTTCAACTTTGATAAGTTCCTTTTGATTTCTTTTCCTTGATTACCTTCTCAAGCATCTCTTGCTTCTTGTGTCTGAATGTCAAATTTTCTATTCAACTCTGGTTTTTTCATCAAGAATGTTTGAAAGTCCTCTATTCCACTGAATGACCATATTTTCCCCTGAAACAAAATACTCAGTTTTGCTGGGTAGGTGACCCTTGGGTTCAATCCCAGCTCTTTTGCCCTCTGGAATATCATATTCCATGCACTTTGATCCCTCAGCACAGAAGCTGCCAGGTCCTGGGCTATTCTGATTGTGTTTCCACAATATTGAAATTGTTTCTTCCTGGCTGCTTGTAGTATTTTCTCCTTGATCTGGGAGTTCTGGCTATAATATTCCTAGGAGTTTTCTTTTTGGGATCTTTTTCAGGAGGCAATTGGTAGATTCTTTCAACCTCTATTTCCTCCACTGGGTCTAAAACATCAGGGCAATTTTCCTTGAGAATTTCTTTAAGGATGATATCTAGGTTCTTTCTTTTATCATGGCTTTCAGGTAGTCCAATAATTTTTAAATTATCTCTCCTGGATCTATTTTCCAAGTCAGTGGTTTTTCCTGTGAGATATTTCACATTGTGTTCTATTCTTTCATTTGTTTGAACCTGCTTAACAGCATCTTGATTTCTCATAAAGTCATTAGCTTCCATTTGCTCCAGTCTAACTCTGAAGGAATGAATCTCCTCAGTGAGTTTTCGAGATTCTTTTTCCATCTGGCAAATTCGGCTTTTTAAGGCATTCTTCTACTCGTTGCCTTTCTGAGCCTCTTTTGCCATTTGAGTTAGTTTATTTTTTAAGGTGTTATTTTCCTCACTCAGGCTGTTGACTGTCATTTCATACTTTTCTTGCATCTTTCTCATTTCTCTTCCCAATTTTTCCCCCACTTCTCTTATCTGCTTCTTAAGGTCCTCTATGGCCTGTAGCCAGCTTGTATTTTCATTTGGGGCTTTTGGTGCAGGAGTTCTGACCTCACAGTCCTCCCCCATGCTTTGATCCTTTTTGCCCCTAAAATAGGAGTCCAATGTTGAACATTTCTGTTTATTTTGTTTCTTTTGCCTAGGCATGCTACCACTTAATTACTTGATTTTTGGGCTTTTTGCCACAGTAAGACTCTGCCACCAGACAGGAGAGCTTCCACCCAAACGTGGGGTCTTCACAACTTCCGCCAGTTGGGTGGCCTCTGTAAAGCCTCCACCCACTCTGCCAAATTGGAAACCCACCCCAAACTTCCCCCCCCCAGACCACAATCCAGATCCAGGCAGTTTAAAGCAAGAGCAATTAACCCCCAGACTGATTGCTAAGTCTCCCTACAGTTTGCAGACTAGGAGCTAGAGCCACCACTGACACTGTAAATTGGCTTCTGTGCCGAGTTTCTTCAGTGGCTTTTCGCCCTCAGGGGAGGAAGCTGACGCGTTCCCCAAATACTGGTCCCAAAGTCCATAGGGCACTAACCTCTCACTTTGTCCTAGGCATATCTGTGCTGATAATTCTGGAATCGCCACAGCTGCTGGTGTTCTGGGGTCCCTCCAGCCGGCTGCTGCTAAGTATATTAATTAAAAAAAAAGTAGTAACAAAATTGCCCCATTTGCTTGTATCATTTTCCATATTCCTATTTTTAAATGAATCTTTCCCAGTGTCCCATCCCATAACATCTCTTCTAAGAACTTTTGCCAGTAATCATTACCTCTCTTGTGCATAATTTATTTACCCCTTTCTACTAATTCCTTTCTATCTAACTATACTTTCATCTCCCAAGTCACAATTTTTTCCTTTGACCCCTTTACCCCATTCAGTTCCTCTTCCTTCTTTTTATCTCTATCCAGTGGCCAAAAATCTTCACAAATAATCTACAGACAGTGCCTCCCCATCCTCACTTCTGTGTCTTCCTTTAACCCCTTCTAGTTGGGCTTCCACCCTCACCCTTAGACTGAAATACCTCTAACAAAGGTTCCCAGGGACCTCCTAGTCATCCAATCTGCATCCCCACCTTACTTGGCCTCTTTATAGCATTTTGACCGTTCTGTCCTTCTGCATTCCATGGAAAACTCCTGCTTCTAACTTTCTGACTAGTCATCCTTAGTTCCCTTCATTAACTGTGTCCTCTTTCCACCTTTTAAGATGGGTGTTCCCTAAGGTTTTGTCCGCTGCCTCTTTCTCTTCTCTCTCTTTACACTGTCATTTAGGAGTCTTTCTCACTCTCATAGTTTTTTTAATTTTTATTTTTTATTAATTTGTTTGTTTATTTTTAGTTTACAAAATTCAGTTCCATAGTTCCTTGAGTTTCTAATTTCTCTTCCCTTCCCTGCCCTCCCTGACGATGGCATATAGTCCAGTATAGGATCTGCAAATACTTTCATATTAGACATTAGTCAGGTTACAAAGGCGGATTGTACTAGATGGAATGAAAAGTGGTAAAGAGGAAATAAAACCAAACAATGAAAAGAAAAAGATCAAGTAGCTTGCTTCAATCAGGATTCAAACTCGGTTCTTTCTAGTTATTTCTCTGGATGTTGCATCTCTCTCCATTATGAGTCTTTCGGGATTGACTTATATCACTACCTTGCTGAGAAGAGTCCAGTCTGTCATAGTTAGTCATCACACATATGTTGTGTCTGTGATTGTATACAAATTTCTCCTGGTTCACTCTCATAGATTTAATGACCGCCTCTATGTAGATAGATGACTTCCAAATTTTAATTTCTAGTCCTCTCCTCAGAACTCCAGACATGTATATCTTCATTGGGAAACCCATTGTCACTTCCAATTCATCATATCTAAATCTAAGTTAATTACCTTTCTCCCCAAAACCTGTCTTCCTTCTGATTTTACTGTTTCTGTGGGGGCCACATGCTATTTGGGAATGTATATTAAAGAAGTGTAGACAAACATGTTGACATCAGATGGTACTAACAATAGCTAACATTTATATAGTGCCTTAACGTTCTCAGAATAAACACCTCACGTGTTATTGAATTTAATCCTCACAACTATCATGTGGAGGCAATGCTATCATTACCTCCATTTCACAGGTGGGAAAACAGGTTGATATAGGTTAACTGACTTGCCCAGCATCACACAGCTAGTAGGTGTCTGACGTAGGATTTGAACTCAAGCCTTACTGACTGTGAAGCCATCACTGCAGCTGCTGTCACTTAGCTGCCTCAGGGCATGAAATAAAATATCAGGCTTACACATGCATATACACCTTCATGAAGTAGCTGGCAAACAGAGAAAAAAAAGGAAGGTGAGATCAGTTTCTGCCTTATGACTGCTTCTCATTGTTGCAGTATGGGTGCTCCCAAATCCTTAAATGGGCTGAGACTTTTTAAGATAGTGAAATCCTAATAGGTTTTCAGCACCTTCTTCCTCCCACCCCATTCCCAATTATAATTGAATATTTCCATAGTCTACCTATGATTCCCATGCTTCTTGAACATTCCAGGGAAAAGATCTTTTGTTGCAATTTAAACTTTATTCATTTTTTTCCCTTAAAAGCAATAAGGGTAAAATTGAGCTCTTCTGGTTGCAACGTCTGGGTTTCCCCAAATTTGAGGTCAGTTCACAGTTGTACACCCGAGAAGAGATTGCTCTGGTTACCTGGACCCCTTCAAAAATTAATGAGGGCTAGACTTGAAGCTGACAGCTAATGCGAGACCCGGGGAGCAGAAAATATAAGCGTAGCACACAAACTCCAAAAATGTCTTTTCCTCCACATATGTAGAAGAGGAAGTGATGAGAAGGATCAATTAGTATTGAATTTAAAATTTTCAATTGACCCTGAGCTCTCTTTATTAAGTAATGTACATAAAGATGTTTAATTCTGCTCTATGGCAAAACTCAGAAGTTTCTATCCAATGTAATTCATCAAGAATGTATAGATTTAGAATTGGAAGTGAATTGAGAGCTCACCTACTCCAACCCATCTCCCTTTTCTCTTACAGAGGAGGAAAGTACCAAGGTCGCAAGAGTAGTAAGTGGCAGAGGTGGGATTCAAACCAAGGCCCTTTGGCTACAAAGTCAAGACATTTTTTGGTTTCACAACATGCTTTGGAGAGACTCCTATGTATTAGGATTTGTCTTGAACCTCGTAGAAGTTATAAAGGTGCATTAGACACAGTGCCTACCATCAAAAAGCTCATAATCAAATAGATAATTAACACACATTCATAATTTTTCAAACAAAACTGATAGACCCTGGAGAAGTAATTTAACCCTGTTTGCCTCAGTTTCCTCATTTGTAAAATGAACTGGAGAAAGGAAATGGCAAACCATTCCAGTATCTTTGAGAAGAAAACCCCAAATAGGATGACTAAGAGTTGGACATGAATGAAATATTGAACAACAACACAGTCCAACTCAGGAAAGATCACCTTCATTTGAGAGAATAAGGAGGAAATCTGCACAGAGGAGATAGCATTGGATTTGAGTCTTTTCCACAGATGAGTATGATTTCAGTTGGGAAGTAAAGGTGATTAAAGTCTAGAATCATTGGCCTTACTTATTAAAAAGTGTTATTAATACCTACTCTGCCTATTTTCCAGGCTGTTATCAGGATCAATGAATATAGATAAATGATGTATATGAAAGTGCTTGGAATAATTGCTATATCAATATACTGTTATAGTACATGATACTTTTTGAAGCACTTTTATATGCTCTGGATCCTGTAGTGTGGAGAACTCACAGTAAGTCAGTATAGTGTCCTGAATAGAATGCTAGACTTGAAGTCAGGGAGACCTGGTAATTCTCTTGAAAATCAATGTTGAAGGGGTTGTGGAGAGAGGCATACTAATACATTGTTGGTGAAGGTGTGAATTGGTGCTACCTTTCTAGAAGACACTCTAGAATTATCCAAATAAAGTAATTAATATGTCAATACCCTTTGTTCAGGACTTCCACTTCTAGAAATATCCCCACACACACAAAGAAAGGTTCCATATATAATGTAATATTTATAGCACACACACACACTTTTTTGTAGTAGTAGCAAAGAACAAAGTAAATGCCTATCAATTGAGGAACAGCTAAACAATTTGTGAGCTGTGAATGTAATGGAATATTTCAGTGTTATAAGAAATAACCAACATTCTAAATACAGAAAAGCATGCAAAGACATATATGAACAGATGCAAACTGGCATAAGCAGAGATGGGAAAACAATATGCACGATGAGTATACAAAATTAAATGGAATGAACAACCACAAATGAACTGAAACTGGATGTTTCAAAATTATAAAAATAAGCTTGGTCACAAAGAAGAAGTAGTATGAGAAAATACTTCATTCCTTTGCATATGCAAGGTCTGCGGGGGAGGGAACATTGCATTTAAGATCAGAGCTTTTTTATGTGTTTCACTGAAATTTTTCCTCTTGTTTCTACTTTTGTATCCCTGAATTCCTTGTTATACAAGATGACTCTCTGGGAAGGAAAAGGAAGTAGTAATGAAGGGAGAAATGTAAGTGATTTGAAACCAAAAGATACTAAAACAAGTATCTTTTGAAAACAGCAAATCCAGTTCATTTCCCATGTGGTACTGTGTACTGCCATGTGATGGTGATGTTCTGAGGCCTACTCAAGGGCACAGGGCTATTTTTTCCATAATTAATGACTCCTCAGCTGTATTTTGGAGGTCATTTCATCTGTCTTCTCATATTTCTCTCCCCTCTAGCAATGTCAGGTTGCAAGTGGCATGGTCACAACAGGAACCCAAAGCCATGCACTTTTGTTTCAGATCTATTTCTTTATATCCTTTGCTTCAAGCATACAAATATATGATTTAAGATATTATTACCATAATGAAATGGAACAAAGTCCATTCTTTTAAGAAGTTTCTAATCTCAGTGGAAAGATTAAGTACACATGCACACACAAATCTGGAGACCAGCCAACAAGGCCACAAATCAATACAAAATAATACTATGGCATAAACTCAGTATTATGACAATTCCTTTCCCTGGAAGTTATTTAACCTCTGTTTCCTGTTTTCTTCACAGCCTGACTTTAACCTCCTTTCCCAGCTTTATTTTCTATTCATCCTCTTTGCATCCTCTTGATCTTGAGAAATTGACGTTGTGGCTGGTTTTCATAACACTCCATCCCTTAACTCCAGGGCTTTGCACAGATTGTCTCCTGTATATGGGGTAGTCTCCTTTTCTCCATCTCTTGGAATTTCTACTTTCCTTCAAAGCAAAACTAAAATGCTAATTTCTACATGGGATCTTTCACACCCCTCCCGAACTAACTGTTTTCTCTTGAAAAAATATACTTTATATTGTTTGTATACTTACTCATGACTACACATATCTCCCCTTATAGAATATAAACTCCTGGAAGGCAGAGATTGTTTCATTTTGTCCATGTTTACCCAGTGCCAAGGCACAGAGGCGAAGCTTAATAAAATGTTTGTAGAATGGTAGATTGATTTTTCTTTCCTTCTTCAAAGTACCTGAAACAGAGCCAAAGTTCAAAAACAGCTGGGGGTAACCAAGGGAGATGTCACAAAGTCTAGGCACTAAAGCTCATGTTTTATCAAGTCAAACTTCTGAGATGCTTACTCAGTGCCTATTTTCTTTCCCTTTAGGCATAATTCTTACAAATTGGGTCATCTGTTTTCCAAAACCACAGCAGATTAGAAATAGATAAGCAAAGTGGATGATGGTGGAGCTAGCATGCTAAAGGCAGAAAGAGTTCTCAGCTGACAACCTGATTGTGGTATTGGGGATAGAAATATCAAAAAGACCACTTAAAGCCTTTTAACTGACTTACCTAAGATCACATAATTTTGTAAAGAGAGCTGAGATTTGAACTTAACTCTTCTGACTCTCAAGCTAATGTTTTTACCGTGATATCACAATGCCTGCTAGCATACATTTTCTATGTATTTCCTATATTTACTTATTTTTTTTACTTTTCCCATGTATGTATGGTTCTCTGTCAGGGGCAAGTAAGTTTCTTGAAGACAGAGACGGTTTCATTGTTTACTTTGTGTGCCCAGAACCTAGCATAGTGTGGGTATATAGGAACTAAAGAAGATAGTGACTAAGAAAATATCACATCCCAAACTAAGCCAAAGAAAATAGTGACCAAGTAAAGATCATACCACAAAATATACACCCCTCTCCCAGGGAAGAGAGAGACAAAGCCTGGTAAGCATTCAGTTTCACTCAGTCCAACAGGGAAGAGAGAGCAGAATTCTACACTGAATGAATTGATGGATGAGAAAAATAAAACATTTATTAAGTGTTTAATATAGTCAAGGACAGTTAGGTGGCACAGTAAATAGAGCAATGGGCCAGGAGTCAAGAAGACTCATCTTCCTGAGTTCAAATCTGGCCTCAGACACTTACTAGCTGTATTACCCTGGACAAATCGCTTAGCCTTGTTTGCCTCAGTTCCTTCATCTGCAAAATGGGTTGAAGAGGAAATGGCAAACCACTCATTATCTTTGCCAAGAAAACCTCAAAGGGAATGATGAAGAGTTGGACATGATTGAAAAATGACTGAAAATAATATAGGCAAACACTGCACTGAGGCTAGGGATACAAACAGAACAATAAGACAATACCTGCTTTCAAGAAACTGACATTTCAATGTGAAAGGCAACACATACAGAAAGCTCCAGATGCAAATTGGATTGGTTCTTAGGGTACAGCAGCAAAGCAAGTGTCACTACCTTTTCTTTAATGTCATTTGGTGTCATTCTTCCCAGGAACTGATAGCAACACCCAATGGTGTAATAATTGAATATTATTATATTATGAAGATAAATGGGGCCCACCTTATTGGAACCATTATATGGATGAGGAAACAAAGGTCAATTGACCTATGGAAGGCAGAGGTGCTGCAGTGTTTAAAGCACTGGGCCTGGAAGACCTAAATACTAAACCATCCTTAGATACTGACTGTTGATGTTTGTCCTTCATTTTTGAAGAGGAGCATCACATAAGGAAGGTGATGCCTTGACTTGTAAATGAATTGGATTTATGTGATAGAAGGCTATGCAAAGTCACCAGCCTCACTTTATCCTCTGGAGCTATCTGGGTCCAATGGCAAGACTCCGGTAGATCAGGATGACTAGAGATGGTGCCTTGTAGTGGAAAACCTTGGATTTTTTTAAGCTAAATTCTTTCTGAGTTCTCAGAATTCTCTTTCTGAGTTTGACTGAGGCAATGTTCATTTAGTGATTAAGGCTGGTAAGAAATGTGCCAAGGAAAGGGCCTTTTTTATCTAATTAAAAAAATCAATCTGGAAGGGGAAGACCCTCAGGGTTTCTAGCCAAAACAGAAACAGTTACTATTTACATTTATTGTGAGCCATCAGGGCCCAAAGAATGACAACTAAGTGGGCTTGGGCCAACCTATTGTTGGCCAATCAATGACAGCTATAGTGAGTTAAGCTTAAGGCATGGTCTTTTTCTCTATTTTATTCATATAAGTATTCAGAGATATAAAACTTCCCCTAAGAACCACTTTTGCTGCATCCCAAAAGGTTTGGTATGTTGTTTCATTATTGTCATTCTCTTGAATAAAGTTACTGATTGTTTCTATGATTTCTTGTTTGACCCACTCATTCTTTAGGATTAGATTATTTAGTTTCAAATTAGTTTTTGGTCTATCTTTCCATGGCCCGTTATCACATATTTTATTGTATCATGATTCTGAAAAGGATGCATTTAAATTGCCTTTTTGCACTGGATTATTAGGTTTTTATGCCCTAGTACATGGTCAATTTTTGTGCATGTGTCATGTACCACTGAGAAGATAGTATATTCCTTTTCATCCCCATTCAGTTTTCTCCAGAGGTATATCATATCTAACTTCTCTAAAATTCTATTCACCTCCTTTACTCCTTTCTTGTTTATTTTAAGATTAGATTTATCAGGTTCAGAGAGGGAGAGATTGAGGTGCCCTGCTAGTATGGTATTACTATCTATTTCTTCTTCTAACTCCCTTAACTTCTCCTCTAAGAATTTGGATGCTATACTGTTTGGTGCATATATATTTAGTAATGATATTGCTGCATTGTCAATGGTGCCTTTTGGCAGGATATCGTTTCCTTCCTTATCTCTTTAAATTAAATCTATTTTTGCTTTTGCTTTGTCTGAGATAAGGATTGCTACTCCAGCTTTTTTCTTTTTTACTTTAGCTGAGGCATAATATATTCTTAAGGCATGGTCTTTAAGAAAAAATCTAACTGGTAAATCCTAAGTTATCTTGCTAGTTTTCAGCCATCAAAATTCACATTCCTTTGGGTAGAGCAACCACAGGTAAGGTTATGATACCCTATGTGAACAGAATGAGAGGAAGGAGAGAAGGAAGGGGAAGGAAGGAGGCAGGGAAGAAGGAGGAAGGAGCAAGCTGTATTTCCCAACTGGAACTGACCATTTGGGAACCCAGTGGGGTAGCTTGGACTCCTCACATGTTGTTCCTTGTCCTTCCTGACATCAGGAAAGTGATGCCTTACAAGTGCCATGAATTGTAAGTAAATTGGATTTAAGTGAGGGGGGAGCTTTGCAAAGTCACCAGCCTCACTTTCTCCTCCAGAGTCATCTGGGTCCATTGGCAAGTTATAGATCAGAATGACTGGAGATAGCCCCAGACATTGACTAGCTGTGTGACAGATACTAGTTGTGTGACCCTGGGCAAGTCACTTGGTTTCTGTTTGCCTCATTTTCCTCAACTGTAAAAAGGAAATAATAATAGAAGGATTGTTATGAGGTTTAGTGCCTGGGAGATGGTAGGCACCATATAAGTGCTCTTTTCTTCCCTTTCCCTTCTCCCTGTGGAAGGTCTCACAGGAATTCAGTGGTCAAGTTGTGACTAGAAACTATATCTTTCTTTCCACCACAGACAGGCTCTAAATTACAGCACAGCATATATTTGCTGAATGAATCTAAGAATGGATAGATCACTGTGAACACTAAATGTGCAGCAGATGTTTATTAACCAATTAACTAATTGCTAAAATAGTACAGTCTGGGCCTCTTCACGCCTAACAGAGGCAATGAGAGAAAGCTATAGTAAAATCCCCCCCTCCTACAAAATCATATATTATAATAATTGCTGACACTTTTATAGCATTTTAAGGTTTATGTACATAATCTCATTTGAGTCGCCTGACAGCCCTGTGAGGTAGGCAATCAATCAATCAATCAACAAGCCTTTATTATATACCTAGTATGTGACTTGTAGTGGATCAAGAAGTGTGGACAGGAAGAACAAATTGATCTCAAGTATCTTACAATGTAGACTTAGACACAAGATGATATGGGGTGGGAGGGGGGTCCTAGCAGCTGGACTGGTCTGTCATGGTCTTAACAAGTAAAAAGGGGCTGAGTTTTAAAGGAAAAGGGAGAGTCTAAGCAGCATGAGTGAGGAAGGAGGACATTCCAGCCATAAGAGATGGTCTGTAAAAAAGAAGAGATGGGAAATGGAGTGCCATATGTGAAGAATTGCAAGTAGTCATTTGACTGGACCGTATAGTGAGTCAAGAGGGGACACATATGATAAAACTGGAGAGGCAGATCAGAGCCAGGCTGTGAAGGGCTTTAAAACCTAAATAAAATTTCTAGTTGAACCTAAAAGTCACTGAAGTTTATCAGACAGAGAAGTAACATGATGAGAATTGTCCTTTAGGACTATTGCTTACAAGTATTATTCTTAGTGAATAGTGAGGTAAATTGGCTTGACGGGTGACTACAATGGCATACCTATTGTCACGTATCTATCTAGTGTCAGGAGCAGAATTAAAACCCACTGTTGCCCTTTCCTTTGTGGGATAAGTCACTATCGATGGTGCTGAAAAATACAAAAACTAAATGAAAATCAATCATCATTCTCACTTTTTTCAATATCTCTTCATTCTAAGTCTCACATCCCCCTTCCCCACCAAATGCATTGATATGAGAGTAAATTCAGCTCATCAGAGGGCAGGAGGTGTTTTAAACTTTGTTTTCATGTTAAAAGTTTTCAAAGTTCTGAGCACAAGGCTTTGCAAATAGTAAGAACTTAATAAATGTTTATTGGATGGACTTATTAAATGCTGCAGAAATAGTGAGGGGCAGAATAGGACTAGAACTCGTATTTCTGGGTCTTTCCCAGGAGTAGTTTCCATTGAACCAGTCTTTTTTACTACTTCAATTTTATTTTTAATTAATTAAAATTTATTTTTCTTCCCTCCCAGCCCCACAACACTTTTTTAAAAAGAAAAAAATTCTTATAACAAATATGATTATTCAAACATGATAAATTTCTACAGTCTTTGAGGTCAAAGACCTTTGAATTAAACCCATAGCTGAGAAGGAATCTCCTTTCCCATATCAATGACATATCTGTCATTCAGCCTCTACTTGAAGACTTTACAAAGGGAAGGAGTGTTACTTCCCAAGAGAGCCCATTCCACTTTGGGACAGCAATAATTATTAGGGCATTTTTGCTCCTGATAAAAGGTTGGAATCTGCTTTCTTACAACACCCATCCATTAATCCCGTTGCTATCTTCAGGGACTAAGCAAAACAACTCTAATCCTTTTTCTTCATGACAACCTTTTAGAGAATGAAGACAGCTTTTATTTCCTCTTGAGTCTTTTTTCCTCCAAGCTAAAAGTCCTAGGATGAGAAATACTTTTTGAGGCTATGAGATCTTCTATTGCAAAGCCACAATTAAACTTTGCTTTGCTCATTCTTTGTTCTTAATGAATCTTTCTTACATGCCTTCAGGATTATCTTTTGCTCTGTCCCCTAGACAATGCCCACCCAACTTTTCTGCTTTTCATATTTTGAAGGTGGTATGAGGGCAGTGGTAGAATGAGCCACTGCTATTAAGGAACTAGGAATTAGTCTTGAGGCATCACCTTTTAATGTATTCAGGTGAGACTCCAGAATACAGGTCAATTGAACAAATATTTAATAGACACCTCTCGTATAGAAAGTTCCATGCTGTTTTCTAGCGATAAAAATAATAGCTCACATTTATATAGAACTTTAAGTTTTGCAAAGTTCTTTATAAATATTATCTCATTGGATCCTGACAACAACCCTAGGAGGCAGGCACTATTACTATCATTCTCATTTTAGAGATAAGGAGATTGAGGTTAAGCGACTTGCTGAGGACATGGGGTAGGATTTGAACTTGCATCTTCCTCTCTCCATGTCCAGTGTAATATCCACTGTGCCCCCTAGTGGCCTAAGGGAAAATAAAAACATTTTCTACCCTAAGTAGGTTATAATTCTACAGGGGTGGGACATATAACTCAAGAGCTGACATATTATAGCACTTTGCATATCTTTTCTCATTGGAGCCCCGCAACAACCCTGGGAAGCAGATGCAATTACCATCATCCCTGTTTTGCAGATTAGGAAACTGAAGATGTAGGATTCAGTGACTTTCTAGTATTACAGAACTCTAATGAGTCTAAAAAACCCCAAACCACCTTGAAACCCAGATCTTCTTAATTCTGAGTCCAGTTCTACTTATAACAATTGCTTTGAATACATGAATTTGTCTCAACACAAACAATATATCAGGGAACAATTTGAGCCTAGCTCAAATGTTAAATTTGCTTATGCACAATTTCTTTGGAGATGGAGTGGCTAGGTGGCGCAGTGAGTAGAGCGCTGGCGCTGGAGTCAGAAGGACCTGAGTTCGGATCCGGCCTCAGACACTTAACACACAAACAAAAAAAACTTATCCATGTGACCTTGGGCAAGTTACTTAACCCCAATTGCCCTCCAAAAAGCAAAAAAACAAAAAACAAAAAAAACAAAAAAACCCCAAAAAACAAACAATTTCTTTGGAGAGAAACATGGAGAATGCAGAAACTTGCCATCACTTCACAATCATTTACAAGTTGCAATCTTTCTGATGCCTTCTCCCGCAAGTATACTTCAGATATTTTTCAAGGTAAAATGCCATATTTAATGTATCTCTTCTGGTGCAGTGGTGACCATATCCCAGTCATCCTGATCTGTATCTGGCCACTGGACCCAGATGGCTCCTGAGGTGAAAGTGAGGCTGGTGACTTTGCACAGCCCTGCCTCACTTAAATCCAATTCACTTACTAATCATGGCATTATCTCTCTGATATCCTGGTCCTCTTTGAGAATGAAGAATAAACAATAACAATCTGGTGCAGTTGGAGCTGCAGGCAAAGAGGAATGGTCTGTAACCCTCCCTTTACCCCCAACATCTGGTATGGAGTGGAGCTCCCTAGTCCAGAGTTGTGCCCTGCCCAATTTGTGTGAGACTTTGTCAGCTTAGACCCCAGGGAGCATGGGCACAGGCTGAGCAGTAGCCAGGGTCTATGGAGGCTGCCCTTATTTATTATTGCATTAATGTATTTCCTAAGCACTTAATGTGCTATCATTTTTATTAGGTAGCTATACTTTTTTACTCATAACTGATAATGTTTTGGAATACTGTACTCTAGCACCATTTCCCCCACAAGTCATGCAGTTTTTATTTCTTGACTTGGCATGATCTGGTACTTTTTGACAATTCTTATGTCATATTATAGGAGAATTGACTGTACAATGCCACATTAAAGAAAAACCCTAGTTAGGCGGCAAGGGACAAGTTTGAGGTGGAGGAGGCACCTGGGATTCACAGAATTTGGGTCATCAGTTCAAGGAGGAAGAGGATCATATAGTAGGCAAAGTGCTAGGCTTGGATTCAAGAAGACTTTGGTCAGTTACATCCTGACTCAGACTCAAACCATGTGACCTGGATAAGGCATTTCCCCATTTCATACCTCTGTAATCTCCACCTTACAGTGATGAGGCTGGATCAGAAGGTTTCTGAGGTCCTGGCCAGGTCGAGCTCTATGAGCTTAGGCTACCAAGTCACTTCACCTGTTTAAGCCTCAGTTTCCTTATTAGTAAAAAAGAGGATGATAGTATTATTGACATCATTGGTTTGTTGGGAGGTGTAAATGAAGTAATGTTTTGAAACATAAAGCACCAGATAACTCTCAGTTGCTATTATTAGTACAGTTGTTATCAATGGCTGAAAACTCTGTCTTGCTCTCCTGGACTTTTTTCAGTGACCACCAATCTCAAGGCTAATTTATCAGTGCTTCCCTTTTCTCCTCTGCACTCCTCCCCCACTCCTATCTCCTGGCCTCTGTTTCCTTCTGGGGAAGCAGACAGCTATGATGTAGCTGCCCCATTCCCTTCACCTGCTGGCATCTTCATGCTTGGCCTAATAGCTTGTTAACTGCAAGAAGGACAGCCGCTCCCCCAGTTGACTACCATTGGAAATGGTCTCTATGGTAACCACGTCACATCTGGAGAGCTTCTCATCCTTCATGCTTTTATTCCCCATTTTTCTCTGGTGGCTTCTGGGTAACCTGTAATGACCAAAGTACTCCCTTCCCTCACCAGGCAGTCACTGGCTGATTTAAAGCCCTAGAAAAGAGCTCAGCAAGACACATAGCTTGTCTTCCATCTTGAGTCAGGCTTGAATGGAATAGAAACGTGGCTTTGTGCATCTTCCTTCTCTCTGGTTGCAGGGTTTTTCTTTCTCTTTTGAGTCTCTTGATTCTGTTTCTACTGATTATGCTCATTTCTGTTTGTCTCATCTTGTAAAGATCTGCTGTTCATCCTGGCTTTCAGTTCTTTCTTCCTTTCTCCCCTCACCACCTGCTTTTTTTCTTTTCACAGTTGACTTCCTCCTTTTGGATGTAACTTCTACCCTGTCTAGTCTCTCCATCCTTAATGCAATTTGGGGGCACTGAGAGTCATATATATTGTTCCAAGAGGAAAAAAAAGAGAGGAAACAGCAGATTTCTGTCTGAAAGGATTAGTCTAGAGTTTCCCAGCTTCTGGGTGAAGACTGAATTAGTTGCCTGAGAATCATAGGATCCTCTAAAGGGTCATAGACTAAATGGGGTTATAGATTTAAAGTTGAAAGAAACCTCAAAGGTCCTTCAATTCAACCCCCTCATTTTCACAGATGAGGAAACTAAGACCTGGAGAGATTAAGTGACTTGTCCCAAGTGACATGGCTAGTATCTGAGACAAGATTCAAACCAAGGTCTTCTTGACTTCAAGTCTAGCAACAGGGAGGTGGGACACTTTGCTTCAAATTCTAGCTCAATGAGTTTGGACAAGTCTTGCAACCTCCCAGGTCCTAATTTTTTCTCATCTGAAAAGTAAGGAACATGGAATAGTTTGGATTAAGATCCCCTTTGGCTATAAAATTCCTGAGTTGTTTGCAATCAGATCAGCATCTTATAGAAAATAATCCTGTTCAATTCTACAAATAGTTAATAAGTGCCTGCTTTGAACAAAATCCTGGTGGGGAAGATACAGAGTTTATGTAAGACAGAATCAGGGTCTTCAAGTTGCTTATAGTCTACTAGGGACAAGAGACATGTACATGGGGCGGAGCCAAGATGGTGGAGTAGAAACAGCATTTCCAATGTGCTCTGCCCCACACAAATTTCAAACAATGTGAAAAGGGACTCCGAGCAACTTCTGGAGCCACAGCACCCACAGAATGGCACAGAGAAGCTAACCTCCTGCTGAGGACAGCCCAGCAGCCCTGCAGGGAGCAGCCAGCGCAGCGCTCTAAGAGCAGGGAGCACAGCGCACAGAGCCAAGTCCAGGTCTGCGGTTTTAGCCCCAGGGCGGCCGGGCCTTCAGCCAGCTGGAGGGACCCCAGAACACCAGCAATTGTGGCGATTCCAGAATTATCAGCACAGATATGCCTAGGACAAAGTGAGAGGTTAGTGCCCTATGGAATTTGGGACCAGTATTTGGGGAACGCGTCGGCTTCCTCCCCTGGGGGCGAAAAGCTGCTGAAGAAAAGCAGCACAGAAGCCATTTTGCAGCATCAGTAGTGGCTCTAGCTCCTGGTCTGTGAACTGTAGGGAGATCCAGCAATCAGTCTGGGGGTTAATTGCTCTTGCTTTAAACTGCCTGGATCTGGATTGTGGTCTGGGGGAGAAGTTTGGGGTGGGTATCCAATTTGCCAGAGTGGGTGGAGGCTTTACAGAGGTCACCCAACTGGCGGAAGTTGTGAAGACCCCACGTTTGGATGGAAGCTCCCCTGTCTGGTGGCAGAGTCCTACTGTGGCAACAAGCCCCAAAATCAAGTAATTAAGAGGCAACATGCCTAGGCAAGTGAAACAAAATAAACAGAAAAGTTCAACATTGGAGGCCTATTTTAGGGGCAAAGAGGCTCAAAGCATAGAGGAGGACTGTGAGGTCAGAACTCCTGCACCAAAAGCCCCAAATGAAAATACAAGCTGGCTACAGGCCATAGAGGACCTTAAGAAGCAGATAAGAGAAGTGGGGAAAATTTGGGAAGAGAAATGAAAAAGATGCAAGAAAAGTATGAAATGACAGTCAACAGCCTGACTGAGGAAAATAACACCTTAAAAAATAGACTAACTCAAATGGCAAAAGAGGCTCAGAAAGGCAATGAGGAGAAGAATGCCTTAAAAAGTCGAATTTGCCAGATGGAAAAAGAATCTCAAAAGCTCACTGAGGAGATTCATTCCTTCAGAGTTAGACTGGAGCAAATGGAAGCTAGTGACTTTATGAGAAATCAAGATACTATTAAACAGATCCAAGCAAATGAAAGAATAGAAGGCAATGTGAAATATCTCATGGGAAAAACCACTGACCTGGAAAATAGATCCAGGAGAGATAATTTAAAAATTATTGGACTACCTGAAAGCCATGATCAAAGAAAGAACCTAGAAATCATCCTTAAAGAAATTCTCAAGTAAAATTGCCCTGATGTTTTAGACCCAGTGGGGGAAATAGAGGTTGAAAGAATCCACCGATCACCTCCTGAAAAAGATCCCAAAAAGAAAACTCCTAGGAATATTATAGCCAGGCTCCAGAACTCCCAGATCAAGGAGAAAATACTACAAGCAGCCAGGGAGAAACAATTTCAATATTGTGGAAACACAATCAGAATAGCCCAGGACCTGGCAGCTTCTACACTGAGGGATCAAAGTGCATGGAATATGATATTCCAGAGGGCAAAAGAGCTAGGATTGAACCCAAGGGTCACCTACCCAGCAAAACTGAGTATCTTGTTTCAGGGGAAAATATGGTCATTCAGTGGAATAGAGGACTTTCAAACATTCTTGATGAAAAAACCAGAGTTGAATAGAAAATTTGACATTCAGATGCAAGAAGCAAGAGATGCTTGAGAAGGTAATCAAGGAAAAGAAATCAAAAGGAACTTATCAAAGTTGAACTATTTACATCCCTACATGGAAAAACAATAACTGTGCTTGATGAAACCTTTCTCATTATGAAAATAATTGAAGAACAGTACATGGCATATGTTCACAGGTATACATGGATAGAGGGCATAGGTTGAATTTGATGGGAAGGGATGATTCTTTTTTTTTTTGGAGGGCAAGAGGGGTTGGGTGACTTGCCCGGGGTCACGCGGATGGGTTTTTGTTTGTGTGTTGGGTGTCTGGGGCCAGATCCGAGCTCGGGTCCTTCTGGCTCCAGGGCCGGCTCTCTGCTCACTGTGCCACCTAGCCACCCCAAGGAAGGGATGATTCTTAAGGGGTGAAGTCAAGAGGTGAGAGAGGAAAGTGGCAAGAGGAGATGGAGAGAGACAGGGTAGGGTAAATTATCTCATGTAGAAGAGGCAAGGGGAAGTAGTTGCAGGGGAGGGGAAGAACAGGAAGGCAAAAAGGCAAAAGCATATTCTCATTGAAGTTGGCTCAAGGAGAGAATCACATACATACTAAATGGAATATCTTACCCTCACTCACTCTCCTGAGTAGGGGAAAGGGGCTGAGAGGGGGGATGATGGAGGGGAGGGCATTCTGGGGGGAGGGGAAGTTGGAAGTACCCACTATCAAAGAGGGACAGGATCAAAGTAGGGGATGGACCAGGTGGGAGTTGAGATGGGTGGGAGGGAAATATAAGCAGTCTTTTACAATATATCTACTATGGTAATGTTTTGCATAGCTATACATGTACAACACATACTGAATTGCTTATTTTTCTCAGAGGGAGTGGGTAGCAAGGGAGGAAGGGAATGGATCTGAAAATCGAAGTTTTAAAATTAAATGTTTCATAAGATGTCCAGGCATTGGGGCTCAGAGATTCACCTTGCCCTAATGGCAAAGTCGAAGGGGGTATAGGAGAAGATATGGGAGAGAGCAGATTGGATGAGGGGATATCTAGTGGGACTGCTATTCTGGGGTAGTGGGTAGGGAAAAAATGGGGGAAAAATGTAACTCATAATCTGGTGGAAATGAATGATGTAAACCAGAAGTTAATAAAGCATTTGATTAATTAAAAAAAAGAGACATGTACATGAATAACTATACCACAAGCTGAGGTCCAGGATGGGTTCTCTCTCATGTGCAAATGGCCTTCACTCCTCTTTGTTTCTCTGGCAAGATTTATGAAGTAAGTTTATAGAAGCACAGAAGTAATAAAATAATGGTTGATTCTATGTAAAATTCAACATGTCCAAAATGAAGTTTCGTATCTCCTCCCTTCTTCTTTGCTCCCTTATTTCTTCCAAAGGCACCACCATTCTTTCTGTCACATTAGTTTAGAACATCAAATTCATGCTTGATGCCTCTGTCTTCTTGTTCTGAACCAAAAAAATGATGGTACCTAGTTGACCAGTGATTGTGTAGGTTATTGAGGGGATGTCCTGTTTAGTTCGGGGTTGTTGATAAAAGCTGAAGTCCCTTCCAACACAGACATTCTGTGATTCTATGACTTTGTACTCTCTGAATTATCTTGGAGTTAGTCCAACCTTTGCTCTCTCTGTCTTGCTCTGTCTCTCTTTGTGTCTCTCTCTGTGTTTCTGTCTCTCTCTGTCTCTGTCTCTTTCTCTTTCTCTGTCTCTGTCTCTATCTCTGTCTCTCTCTGTCTCTGTCTCTCTCTCTCTCTCTTGCTCTCGCTTTCTCTCTCTGTGTATCTGTCTCTCTGTGTATTTATAGGTGAAATCAGGTACCACTGAAAAGAAAACAAACTTTGTCTTCCATATACCTGGGAGAATGAGGACCCCTGGTGGGGATCACCCTGGTCTGTATCCCATAAGTCTATTTGCTTTTCAAGGGCATATAGATATTGAGAGACTGGTTTGAGCTGGCCAGGTTTCTAGGGGCAGCAGTCACTGATGAGAACTGCCCTCGGGCTAGTCTGGTTAGATGCATGTCTGAGTGGGTGGTTCTGAAGCCCCACCTGTGTCTAACATAAATGAGAGCTAGTGGGAAAGCATCAAGCCCCTCACAATATTAAATCTTGATGGAAATCTAGGAGGCAAAGGTGAGGGAAAGCATTCCAAGGATGGGGGAAGCCAGTGTAAATGAACAGAAATGAGAAATAGGAAAATGTGTGTAAGGAACAAAAGCAAGCTGACATCACTGAATCGCAGAATTTTTGTGAGGACTAAAATAAAAGATATAAAAGGTAAGAAGAGGCAGATTTTGAAGGGTTTTAAATGCCAATGATTTTTTTTCATTGACTCCTATAGGGGAGCCACTGGAATTGATTGAATGTTGAGGGAGGGTAATGTGGTCAGAGCTGGGCAGCTTTAGGAAAATCACAGCTGAGTGGAGGATGGATTGGAGGGGGAAATGACTTGAGTCAGGGGGCACAATTAGAAAGCTATTGCAAAACTCCAGGAGAGGAATGATCCTGGTAAGGACCAGAGTGATGCCTATGTAAGTAGAGAGAAGTGGAAACCTACAAGAGATATTATGAAAGTCAAAACAGAAGGATTTAAAGACAATTTGGATGTGTGGAATGAAAGAAGACGAAGAGTCAAAGCACGACACTGAGGTTGTAAACCTGGATGACTGAGAGGATGGTGGCGTCCTTGCCAATAATAGGAAAGTTGGGAAGAGCAGAGGGCTTTGGTGGAAAATGACCTGCATGATTTGGGGCCAAGCTCTTAACCTTTCTGCACCTCAATTTCCTCATCTATAAAACAAGGGGGTTAGACCAGATCACCTCTAAGGACTGTTTCCACTCTAAATCTGGTCCTTCGTTGTTCAACTCAATTCATCTCAATAAACATTTCCTGAGTATCTACTAGGTGTGAGATACCAGCACGCTGTGCTATGTATTTATTAATAATTTTTCTTTTTTCCCGAATGAATTTAATGTGATTCCATCCTATGGAAACATCCCATGCAGAGATCTCAGTATTCCCAGGGGAACCACCTTTATGACTTAAATTGGATGATGTGCCTTCACCTTACTATTCAATAAAAAATGAAAACACTAGCATGTGTTGCCACTATTAAAACACAGAACACCTTCTTAGGGAAGCAGATTTATCACCATGCCAAAAAGTTAATTGCTTGTTACATTGTGTTAAGGAAAAACGTGGGTTTTTTCCACCAACCATTTGTAACACCATGAATGAGAAGCATTTAAATACCTCTTCTATTTTATTTCTCTTTTTCCCCCTTCTGAACAAACAGCATGCTTTTTTTTTTCAAAGAAAAGAGACTATGTTCTCATGGGTCAAATTCCCATTACCATTTTAGCAGTGTACTAGAACTGTAAAAATTTTTTCAGGATAGAAGTATTTGGAAAAATTCCAGTTTTGGGTTATGTAATCATTTTCCTGTGGTGATGGGCCAGCAAGAATATTCATAAGCCATTGAAATATGCACAACTGGCATTAAAGTTCATACCCAGTGCAAATCCTTTATGGATTCCTAGAAATTACAATGGGAATCTTGTCAGAGAAAAAATTACAGAACCATTAGATAATGTGAAAGCTATAAGCTAGGCCAACTAATTATTAAATTGGGCCAATGAAGTATTTCTAAAACAGTTCAGCTTGACTTCATACAAATATAGCATAGTGCTAGTTGCTGTGGAGAAAAAACAACTTTGTATAAT
>WOXC01004597.1:0-336204 GCA_011680675.1 Gymnobelideus leadbeateri
TTATCTCTACTTTTACAGAAGCAGAGACTAAAGCGGCCTGAGGTGAAGTGACTTGCCCAGAGTCACACAGTGACTAACTGTCTGAGGCTAGATTGAAACCCAGGACTTCCTAAGAGCAGATTCTGTGCCATCTAGTGGCAAGCAGTGTAATAGCAAGAACTAAATGTGGGGGGTGGAGCCAAGATGGCAGAAAGGAAGCAGTAACCTCGCTAGGCGCCTCTGTCACTAAACCTTAAAAAGTGAATCTGAACGGATTCTGGAGTGACAGAATCTACTTGGAGACAGAGTGTGGCAGAATCCAGCTCAGGAAATTGCCCAGTGTGTCTGGACAGGATGAGTGCAGAGCATGTGGGGTCTGCAAATCTGAGACTAAAGAGCAGACAAGCAGACTACACCAGAGAGAGAAGAAGCCCCAGCCTGCAGACTTAGCAAGGACGAATCGAAGTCATCTCGCCTTCATCTCACAAGGGGACAGGAAGAATCATTGGAGCCAGGTAGGAGAGGGCTTGCACCCCCAGCAGAGACAGCAGCTTCTCCTACAGCTATCAGCCCCCAGCCTGGAAGTTTAGAAATTGCCTGCCTCTATAATGCTGGGGCTAGAATGGCAAAGTAAATTCTAGTTGCTCAGATCCTCCCATCCCTCTTTCATGAAGCAGAAAACCCAAAGATAAGTCTCCCACCCAGACTGAAATCCCAAGTTAATGGAAATAGCCCCAGGCTTGAGAGTCTCCAAGAAGGGGTATAACTGAGACAGCCAGGAGTCTGAAGAGAGGAAGGGGTCCCAACAAGCCCCACCTCACCTGACCAACAAAAGCCTGCCTGAGCTATAGCCCAGGGATATAGAGGCAGAAATCTGAACTGGCCAAACCACCCCTCCCTCACAGACTACTCTGTGCACATCAACATACCTCTCTGAGATTCCTGCCTTAAGCCACAAACTAGACACCCAGAGGATACAGCATTCAAAGTCAACAACAAGGCCCTTAGCTCACAGGCTGAGAAATTAAGAAACAGGAAATCACAATGGGAAGGAAGGAAGCTGAGAAGGAGAAGGGGAAGGCAAGAAAATCAATCCAAGCTTGTTATGTAGGTCAAGAACAACCAAATACAGAGAACAACTTGGACTCTTTACCCACACCTGAGACCACAGAAGGAAATATGAACTGGTCTCAAGCCCAAATAGCATTCTTGGAGGAGCTTAAGAAAGATTTTAAAGACCAAATCAGGGAGGCAGTGACCAACTTGGAAAAAAGTCTCAGTGAAGTAATTGGAGAAAATACCTCCCTAAAAAAAGACCTTCAAAAACTAACTGAAGACTATAATTCACTAAAAATTAGATTCAATCAAATTGAAACTCAGAACTCTATGAGGCACCAAGAGTCAATCAAACAAAACAAGATGATTCAAAAATTGGAAGAAAATGTAAAATATCTCACTGGAAAAACAACTGACCTAGAGAACAGATACAAGAGAGATAACTTGAGAATTATTGGTCTACCAGAAAGCCATGATGAAGAAAAGCAGCCTAGACAACATCCTTCAAGAGACTGTCAAAGAAAACTGTCCTGAGGTCCTGGAATTAGAAGATAAAATAGTTATCAAAAGAATTCACAAGACTCCTCCTGAAAGAGATCCCAAATTGAAAACTCCAAGAAATATAGTAGCCAAATGCCAGAATTACAAGATTAAGGAAAAATACTGCAAGCAGCCAAAAAGAAACAATTCAAATATTGTAGAACTATAGTCAGGAACACACAGGAACTAGCAGCTTCTACATTAAAAGAGCGGAGGGACTGGAATTTGATATTTCATAGGGCAAGAGAGCTAGGACTACAACCAAGGATTAACTACCCGGCAAAACTGAGCATAATCTTTCAGGCAAGGAGATGGTCGTTTAATGAAGTAAGGGACTTCCAGACATTCCTGATGAAAAGGCCAAAGCTCAATGGAAAATTTGATCTCCAATTACAAGAATCAAGAAAGACATAAAAAGGTAAACAAGGAAAACACAGACTCACACATATATACGTGCACACACCCACACTCCTACACACATGCTCATTGCTTGGGATGCAACAAGAGCAAAATGTTCACATCCCTATATGAGGAGCTGATAACTGTCAATATCAAAATTTATATGATTATCATGACCTTCAAAAGGGTTATATATAGATAGAGGGTGTGGGTATGAACGAACTAACCTGAGAATTGAGCCACAAGGTAGAGGCTGCCACAAGGCCTGGCAAGAGAAGGGGTAGAGAGGTCTTTAGTCTAGGTTGCAGAGTGAGTTTAAATCCCAACTCTGGGAGTCTCCCACAGAGCTCCTTCCATCAACCTCTGCCCAGAACTGGTCACAGCGGAGCTCTCTCTATGCCCAGACGCTCTGAATGCAGCCCAAGAGGCCACGAGCTTCGTCGGAGCTGCCCCATCCCACTGTGGACGCCCACTGAGCTGGTGGTCCACTAAGACCTCGGATCTTTTTCAGACCTTTTACAGTCTGGCCACCAACAACCCTCCTCTCTAACAACTACAACCCCTCCCCCGCTCCCTCCTTACAGACCCCCTCCTCCTCCCCAGTTTCCCCCTTTCCATTCTAAGACCCCCTTCTCAGACTCCCTTCCTCCCCAAAGACCCCTCTCACCTCTGCTTCCCGCTTGGTCTCCCGCTCGTCCGGAGCCTAGGTCTTCTCAGATGGGTCAGAGCTCAGCTGGGAACCCGGAAGCAGAGGGCGGAGCGGGGGCGGGGACACGCCTGTGCCTTGGGTCCTCTTGTAGCCAACCAGGGGAGCCGGGCAGGTTCGGGCCTGCGCTCTGAAGACTTCCAGTCACCTCCCCCACTCCTCCCGGGAGCCTCCTCAGTCCCTCGGCTCGGGCTACGCCTGCGCCCTGATCCCCTCCCGACCCTCCCCCTTCCGGCGTGAGGAAGGAATGGGGCGGCTCAGACAAGCGAGCGCAGGCGCCCTAAGGATCCGCGGGGCGGAGGCAGAAGCAGTTTTGCGCAGGCGCATTAGGATCAGGGGAAGATAGGCTTTGATGAAGGAAGGGCCTGCCCTGAAGAAGCTAATTATCTGATCGGTGGTGCAGAGCTGTGTCCAGAGCCAGGAAGACCTGAGTTCAAATCCAGACTCAGACACTTTCTAGTTGTGTGACCCTGGGCAAGTCACTGACCCTGTCTGCCTTAGTTTTCTCATCTGTAAAATGGGAGGATCCTAGGAGATCATATGTGCAAAGTGCCTTGCAAACCTCAAGGTGATATTTATTTACATTTCTAGCTATTCACTACCGTGGGGAAAACCACACATAAACAAACAAACACAGGACATCTATGAAGCAATTTTGCAGAGAGAAGATACTGGCAAGGGGAGTGGGGGACGGGGCTTCTGGTGATCCTGGAGCTGAGGTCAAAACTAGGAAATGAAAACATCAGGAGTGACTGTTAGAATGGGCCTGGGAATGACTGGAGGGTCCCCAAAGTGAATGGGACGGAGGGCAAGCAGGGGGATATCCGGAGCAGGAGGGAAGGAATAAATAAATAAATATATATATATATAGCACCTACTGTGTGCCAGACGTTACCATTATTGTCTCATTGGATCCTCATGGTGACCCTAGGAGGGAAGTGCTGTTATTAATCTCCATTTTACAGTTAAGGAAACTGAGGCAAACAGAGGTCAAGTGATGGGCTGGGGCTAGACAGTAAAGCATCTGGGGTTGGATTTGAACTCAGGTCTTTCTGGCTCTATCCACTGGACCACCTAGCAGCCTGTAAGACCCCTGCTTCCAGCCCTGACCCTGACACTGAGGATCCTGAACCAGCTCCTTCCCCTCTGGGTCTGCAGGAGGAGAGGACCCTAATTAGTCTCTGAGATCCTTTTGAATGTCAACATCCTATGTTCTTGTTTAGATAATGATTCCTCAATTTTGGGGTGGAATGGGGGTGGGAGGGCAGTAAAGGTCACTAGTTCCTTTGAGTTTAAATACCTTTTGGGGCCTGTCCTAACCAGGGATTGTCAGGGCACAGGGATTGTCACATCTGGGCATGTGTGGATGCCCCTTAAGAAAGGATAAAGCTTCCCACCTTCCCAGGTTAGCTCAACAGGCTGCATTTCCCTAGAATAACACTCTTTCTCCATTCTCTCTCCCATCTCCCACTATTACAGGCAGTTGGGTCCTCCAGGGCAGAATCTCAAGGTTCTAGGGGGTAACCTGAAGGATTGTTGCTCACAAGCCCCCATCCAATGTGTTCCTGATATCCATCAGCCAGTGATAGTTCATTAGTTTTTAAAAAGAGGTGAGACTCCAGCCTCAGACACTTAACACAAAAGTCACAACCCCAATTGCCCTACCTTCCCCCTTCCAAAAAGAAAAAAAACAAAAACAAAACAGTGGGATAGTAAAATCAATTGGTACTGAATCAACCACCCAAAAGCCTGGGTCATACCCTCTCCACAAATAAATGCATGGTCTCGGGAAAATGGGGTTCAAGTTCTGAGAGTAGTGGTGGCAAAGGGAGACCTTACAACTCCAGATTGATGAAAGTCCTGTTCTCCCTCCTTCCCTGGAGTCTTTGTGAAATCCCCCTGTGGTATGTATCCTTCTCTACTGGGCTCCCAGGGTTCTGGTCACACTCTCTGAAGCTGCTTTTTTTTGGTGGGTCCAGTTTGTCTTCTCTCAGCTCCAGGCTGGATGCATTATTTGTCACTGGCCTAGACTCTCCAATGACAGGGTCAGTTGGAATGGAGAACTGGGGAAGAGTAGATATTCAAGGTCAAAGGCCTCTGTCTACTTGGTAAAAGAGAAGACAATGTCCTTTGCTGGGGAAGGAGAGGTTGGAGTTTATAGAGAGGAAAGGTTGGAAAGAGTCACTATGGAGATAGAGGGTCAGTCAGGAAAAATCCATTTATTCATTTGCTCATCCAATAAACATGTATTAAGCGCCTACCTACTGTGTTAAGTGCTAGGGATACAAAAATAGGCAAAAGATAGTTCTTGCCCTCAGGAAGCTTACAATCTAATGGGGGAGACAACAGGCCAAAAATATATATACAAAGTAAGCATCTGCACAGGAGAAATAGGAAATATGTTTAGACTCGAAGGCCCTGGAATCAAGAGGGGTTAGGGAAGGCTTCTTGTAGAGGGTGGGATGTTACAGGAAGGGAGGTTACTTACAGGAAGCCAGGAAGGTAAGTGGTCAGAGCAAAGGATGCTCAAGGCAGGTGGAGTAGTAAAAGAAAATTACCTGAGTGGAGAGATGGAGGGCCTCATTCATGGAATGGTCCAGTGGTGGTGGGGAATAGCCTGTACAAAGTTGGAGGTGGGGGAAGGGAATAAGCATGATAGAGCACCTACTATGTGCCAAACACTGTGCTAAGCACTCTTACAAATATTTTCTCATTTGATACTCACAACCCTGGGAAGTTGGTGCTGTTATGATCCCCATTTTACAGATGAGGAAACTGAGGCAGGCAGAGGTAAAGTGACTTGCCCAGGGTCACACAGCTAGAAAGTATATTGAGTCCAGATTTGAACTCAGGTCTTCCTGACTCAAGGTCCAGTGCTCCATCCACTGCACCACCAGCTGTAAGTGATTTGTCCATCACTAACACTTCTACCCAAAGCAAAGATGGTGGGGACTCCGTTAAGGGAGAAAGAACTCTCAGGGACCGGATTCATAAGGCATCCCATAATAAGGGATCATGAGATTCAAGAAATATAGTGTTAGGGGCAGCTAGGTGGTACAGTGAATAGAGCACCAGCCCTGGAGTCAGGAGGACCTTGGTTCAGATGGGGCCTCAAACACAACACAAAAAATAGCTGTGTGACCTTGGGCAAGTCACTTAACCCCAATTGCCCTCCAAAAAGCAAAAAGAGAGAGAGAGAGAGAGAGAGAGAGAGAGAGAGAGAGAGAGAGAGATGGTATTAGAAGCCCCAACCCCTCCAAGTTATCCCTGGAACTCTAAATGGAGCAGCAGTCAGCTGCCCTGGGAGGGGGGAGGGGGGCAGGGAAGTGAGCCCAGATCAGGAAACTGAGGCAGGCCAAGGTTCAGTGACTTACCCAGAAAGGGCAAGGCTTGAGCCCAAGTCTTCTTGACTCCAAGTCAGGCTCTCATCTGGTGTGTCTCAGAGCCTTTCTACCAGACAATCTTAGCACTTATGTCTTACTTTGCTTTTCTGTTTAAGTTTCTGTTTCCCAGGAACTGCATCCTCTCAGCTGTCCTGCAGCATCCTTCCAGAGAGAACTTGTGACACCATAAGGCCCCCTCCCACCCACCCCCTTCTGCCCTCCTCCCCTTGCACAACACTAGATAAATCACGGGGCTCCCACCAGTACTTTTCCATCCGGCCTCCTTTGAGGTTTAAAACCTTGGGGAACTCTCCTTCCAGTCACCTGTGGGACCCACAGCCAACCTCAGGGGCAGGCTGTGTAGAACAGGGCAGCCACTCTCTAGGACTCTGTGATTCCCTGCTTTGCATGGATGGGGAGCTACAGATAAACAGGGGGAGCACCCCCCCAGATGAAATCCCAGATCTCTAGATCTCCCTCTCTCTTCCTTTCTCCTCTCCACTCTTTCCCTCCCCCCTTTCTCTCTCTGCCTCCCTCTCTCCTTCTTCCCCTCCCTTGCTCTCTTTCTTCCTCTGCTCTTTTCCCCTCCCTTCTCCCACCTTTCTCTCTCCTCTCTTCCTCACCTCTCTCTTTCTCTCCCTCCTCTCTCTTTCCCTCCCCCTCTCTTCCTCCCTCTCACTACCACCCTCCTCCTCTCTCTGTCTCACTAGTCAACAAGCATTTATTAAGGGTCTACTATGTGCCAGGAACTGTGCTAAATACTAGAGATACAAAGAAAGGTAAAAACCAGTCCCTGCCCCCAAGGAGCTCATGGTCTAGCACAAAACACGTGTATTCTAACAAGCCATTGGCAGGATCAATTGTGAACAATTAACAGAGGGGAGACCCTAGGATTAGGTGGGATCAGGAAAGGCTTCCTGGAGGAGGGGGCATGTTAGCTGGGACTTGAAGGAAGCCAAGGGACAGAGATGAGGAGGGAGGGCATTCCAGGCAGGGGGCACAGTCAATGGAAATGGCTGGAGATGAGAGATGGAGGGTCTTATTCAGGCAATAGCAAGGAGACCAGCATCACTGAATCTAATAGTGTATGGGGCTTTAAATGCCCAGTGAGATTGTGGGCTCCTTGAGGGCAGAAACTATCTTTTGCCTTTCTTCTTTTCCTTAGTTCTTAGTACAATGCTTGGCAAACAGTAGGTGCTTAATAAATGTTTGTTTATTAATAGATTGATCTAACTCCCAACAGCAGGATAAGTCTATTGACTGACTGACAGGGGATTTTGTAGTCGATTCTGGAGGTGATAGTGAAGAGGGAAGGGTGATAAGGAGGGGGGGAAGGGTAAGTGGTTCTGCCAGGGATACCTCTCCTGGCATCCAGTCTGGAAGGAATTCACCAGGCTCAAGCAGACTTTGAAGCCGAAATTGTAAAGTTTATTGTTACGTTACGCTGTAGAGAACAGCGGGCTAGATTCTTATGGAACCTGCAAACTCGCAGAGGCCGCAGACATAGTTTTAAGGGGTCAGTTATGCTAACTAGGTGAGTAAGGGTGGGATCAGGGAGGAGTTAAGGAGTGGTCAGTGCTTCAAAGGACCATACACTTTTAATATCAACTGCGCAGGTGTATTGCCCATGATTCACTGGGAAATAGCTCAAGAGGGGGTCTAGCTGGAGGTGTGGTTCTAGGCCTGATACGGCACTAAAGAGTGCCCAGTCTGCCACCCACCAAGGTCATCAGAGACAGTGTGGGTCTATAATTGACTAAGGAGTTACCCTATAGATAAGGTATTGAAGAATTCATGGTGGGGCTGGCCACTCTAACTAAGGGAGATAACATTTACATAACTTATTGTTTCAAACAGAGATAAACAGGTCATGAGATGTTGCTGGGCAGAGCGCTGGAAGGGGGAAGGGGCAAAGTCAATGCTCTGAGGCTGGGGGGGTGGAAATGTGATCTTACAGACTGCTTTTACAAATTGATTTTACAGACATAGATCCCAAAGCACCCCATTTACAAACTGATGTTACAGATTGATACTACAGACATATATACATCACAAGGACCCCATCAATAGGAAGCTGCTGGAGTTTATGAAGGAGAGGGATGAGACCTACACTTCAGGAAGACCCCTTTGACAGCTTGAGTGGGGAGAGCCTTGAGGCAGGTGGACCCCCAAGCAGCTAGTGCAGTGATCCAAGGGGAAGTGACAGTGTCAGAGAAGGGGGCATATTGGAGAGATCTGAGTAACTCTCTTGAGATAGGAGGCAGCAGGTTACAGTAGATGGGACACTTTGGGCACTTACTACCTTTGTGCCTCTCTGGGCCTCACTTTCCTTATCTGTAAAATAAGTGGGTTGTGCTTGATTGCCTCTAACAGGCCTTTGAGCCCTAATTCTATGAGCTGTGTGATTTTCCGGAGCTCTGATCCACAGGAGAGAGTGAGCAGAGAAGCCTTTCCAAGTTAGTGATATGAAGGCACCACAGCTCTGGGTGATGGGAAGGTCTGCCCTGGGAGCCCAGGTGAACCTAGATGAGTGACAAACACCACTGTCCTTTAAGGCTCAGTCCAGGGGCCACCTCTGCCAGGCAGCCCTTGCTGGCTCCCCCAGCTATCAGAGATCCTCACCCTTTAAATCACTTTATATATATACTTTGCATATGGGTGCAGGTGTTGTCTGTTTCTCCCTCCTCCCCTCCCACAGAGGGGATGGCTCAGAGGGACAGGACAGTCATCTTCCAGTATGTGCTGGCTCCTCTGGGCTCTGCTCAGCCCCAAGGCTGGTGGAGGAGGCTGAGTGGGGACAGAACTTCCCTAGACAAAGGAATGAGCTGACTGGTGAAGGAGGCAACAGCCCATCTGTGCTTCAAGGGAGGCTCAGTGACATCAGTGATGTGTCCCTCCTTCCATTCTAGAGATTCTGCGGCTTGGGCTTCATCGAAGCTCCCAGAAGTCATTCCAGGTACCAGGGTCTGGCCTGAAAACTGGGAGCCTGCCCTTAGCCCAGAGAAAACATGGGCACATCATTCTTGGGCCCATAAGGTTTTCTTGCTGTGTCCCCTAGCCTAGGGATCAGGAAGGGTCAGTTTTGAGTCTGAGAGGAAAGAAGGCAAGGTCTGGAGCCTGGCTTGGACCAGTCTTGGGGGGCCAGACCAGGATTCTTAGTTCTCCCTTGTAAATCCCCCCCCCCCCACGCAGACTCCTGGTCAGAGTTTCAGGACACCCCCAGCCTCAAGCTGAGCCCTCCTACCCAGAACTCAGAGCCATACCAGCCCCACCCTAGGTCAGCCCTTGGATCTCAGACCAAGGCACTTCCCCCATAGGGGTGTGGTAATCCTTGCTTTTTAAGCCTTTGGACATCAAAGGAGCCCATCTGGCCAGACACAGAGACAGAGACTGTATTTCTTCTTTATTTTTCTTTGTTTAAAATAAAAACAATACATTCCCTTCACTTAAGAAAAAAAAGTTTCCCCTTCCCTATGGATCAGCAGTGACCCCAGCGAAGGGTGATTCCAATCACTGATTAGCCATTGGGTGGAGGGGTGGGGATGGGGGGAGGGTGCGGGCAGAGAAGCTAAGGCTTCCAGGAATCCCCTCTGGGCTCAGACCATACCCCATCCCCCCAGTCTGCTTCCTTCCATATCTTCAGAGTGAATAGTCCCTGGGAATGGCAAGAATTGATTAGGCTCAGGTCTCAGGGGATGGGGGTCTTCCCTCACCCTCTTAATTTAGTCTAAGTTGGCTCTGGTCCCAGCAAAGCTTCCATCAGGGTTTATAGGTGGGGAGGCAAAGGCTCTGCTGAGAACTTGCATTCTGAGAAGCTAAAGCCAGATGCTCCCTGAGGGCAGGGACATCTGACATCTCACATATCCCCCTTGGCTAGGCCTGGCTCAGAGTTGGGACAAGGAGGGGGTGAAGGTTCATCAATGATTGGCTGAATAAGTGGGCAGGGCTCAGTGGCATCTCATTAGGTGGTGAATGGGAAGGCGAGGGGAGAACCCAGCAGGCATCCCCAGTGGGCCTCCCATCTCTCCTGCTCATTCTTTCTCCATCTTCACCCCCACTGGATCTTCAGTGAGTATGCATGAATGCACAGAATGAGAGGAGGCCTCTGGCTTGGATACTCCCACTCCTCCACGTTTCTCTGTTAACCCTTTAGCTCCAAGCAGTGAAGAATCCTGAAAAGTGGCTTTCCCTGAAGGGTTTGGCCAAAGGGCCAGGTCTGCTCTGGTTTTGGGGAAGAACCTGAGAGTGGTCTCTTCAATCCAAATAGCTTATTCGGTGCTGTCCTGACAGCCTAAGAGTAGCCTCATGAGCCCAGAGTGGCTTTCCCCAAAGTTGTCTTTGCAAGGGCTCTCAGGGGATGGCTTCCACCCATGCTAAAGACCAAAGAAGCGGCAGCTCGAGCCATAGCATGGAAGATCTTGGCTCGATGCAAGCAAGGCTTGCTTGGTCAGCCCCCTGAAAATGACTTCTTGAGGTGGGGAGGGACAGGGGACCTTTGAGAGAAGCAGGGCCCTTCCTCACGGCCCCCTCCCTCCCAACACAGTCATGCTGAGGCCCAGGGATGGATGAGGTGACCTCTCCCAGAGTGCATCAGGCTGGGAACCGGAGTGGGCTAGGGGACCTTCAGGACAGTCAGGACCAGGGTCCTAACTGCTCACTGAGCCACCTTTTAGTCCTTGGTTCTACAGGGTCCTCGCTGAGGGGAGGAATGGTGGCAGGATACCCTCCCCTCCCCCCAAACTGTAAAACATTACTCACTATTGCCCCATATGTAAGAGGCCCTTAGCTCAGAGGCATGAAGCCAGAGAGTCACACAGGAAAACACAACTACACACACACATAGAAGAAAGGAGTCACACCTACACACAGACCTAAGCACAAGGGCTAGTCAGCCAGGCACACGCTCAGCCCTCAGCTCAGT
The DNA here is from genome assembly GCA_011680675.1 of Gymnobelideus leadbeateri. Taxonomy (NCBI): domain Eukaryota; kingdom Metazoa; phylum Chordata; class Mammalia; order Diprotodontia; family Petauridae; genus Gymnobelideus; species Gymnobelideus leadbeateri. Next base: position 10,985 of record WOXC01004597.1, read on the forward strand.
GCCTGGTATACAGAAAGCACTTAGTAAATGCTTCTTGGTTTCACTGACAGCCCAGGGAGGCAGGAGATCTCACAGGGTCACACCCTGGGCCCTCCTGGCTCTGGCCCCTACTCTGTCCAAGACTTTGGGTTAATTATACTCCTACACCACCTCCCAGGGCCCTTGTCCAGAATGGTGTGAGGGTCGGGGAAGGCTCCCAAAGGAAAGTTCAGATTCATGACCCCCCCTCCTCGCAGTTTCTGAAGTGTGTCCTTTTCTTTCTGTCTGTTGTTCTTTCTGGTCCTTCCCGACCCACTTCCAGCAGGAGAGAGTGTGGGCAGACTCTGGAAAATGGAAAGTGGTATTTGGAGGGTCTCAGGGAGGGGTACCAGAGGCAGAGAGGAGCTGTGGGTCACCCCACGGTCACAATCATGGGGGCAGCTGCCTTTTCCCCACCAAGGTCCTGAAGCTCCTGGCCAAAGGTCAGCAGCATCTTCCCCGGGCAGTTGGGGGCTCAATGACAGATTCTCTCTGTCATCTCTCTCTGGAATGTGAAAAGCATGAACAAAGGTCAGGACTGAGGATCCAGAAGCCCCTAGGCCTCAAGGCCTGTTCTCAACCCCGCCCCTTACGTTTCTCCCTTGTGAAGGCTGTGATCTGGTCCCCAGTGAGTTCTCAGGTCTTCATGAAGGCTTGTGGCAATGAAATGGTAATGGGGAGGGTCCCTATATAGTGAGAATGATCTCTGCCTTTCCATGTATCTAGTTGGCACAATCAGAATTTTATACATTAGGCTTTCTTACAGCGAACCACCCCTAAAACCATCAAGCACCAAATAGAACGGCCAAAGACATGAGACCACGATGCCTCCTGCCACAAAATCACAACGTGGACAGGTCTGGAGAGGAGGCCCGCATTGCCCCTGATGGGGTAGAGGACAACACAGTGTCCACTCAAGGTGGGGCAGAGTCTCCCCAGGTCAGACAATGCTTCCTGCGTTAGATATGAAAACATGAAGCCTAAAGAGGGAGTTAAGGCAGTGGGCCTGAAGATAGGAGACTTTTCAAGGGTTCAAAGTCTGGCTCGGACATTCACTAGCTCTGTGACCCTGGGCTCTTGCACCCTCAGTTTTCTCCTCCATGAAATGGGACTAATAATGGACTTTAGGATGGGGTGGCTAGGTGGTGCAGTGAATAGAGCACCAGCCCTGGAGTCAGGAGGACCTGAGTTCAAATGTGGCCTCAGACACTTAATACTTACTAGCCGTGTGACCTTGGGCAAGTCACTTAACCCCAACTACCTTTCCCACCTCCAAAAAGAAAAAAAAAAGTGTTTTAAATGGACTTTAGGGGGTAGGGAAAAGTTTGTAAGCTTTAAGGCCCTGGAGAAACAGACATGATGGGCAAGGAGGCAGGGGGGCTTAGAAGTATGGGGTGAGGCCTGAGGGCCATCTTACCAGGGGCTCGAGCTCCCGGTGGTCCACTAGGCTGAACTCCTGGATGAAGTAGTAGAAGTGCTTGTAGCAGGTGTTGACATGGGCCTCGGCACCCATGGCAATGATGCCATCAAAATGGTGGATGTAAACATGGACAAAGACACGGAAAAGGCGCGTCAGGATCTTGGTGCATACTTGCTGGAAGTTCTTAGGGAAAGGGACCCCTGCAGGTAAGTGAGAAAGAACTGATTCAGAATCTAGACCCCTGGAATCCAGACCCTGAGACATCTGTGCTCCTGGACATCTGGACATCCAGAACCCTAGACATTAAGACCCCAGAACATCGGGGCCCCAGACATAGGGACCTCTAGACATGTGGACCCCTAGATATCCAGGAGCCTAGGACATAAGGGCCCCTGGATATCTGGATCCTGGGATATTCAGGACCTTGGACATTGAGATCCCTGTACTATGGTCCCCTCTATGCACCCCAATCCCCATTTCCAAGCTCATTTCCTTGCAGAAGAGCCAAAATACCAGGGTCCTCCGCCCCATTCTGTAGAAAGAAGAGGCAGAAATCCATCTCCCATTGACACCTCACTCTGAGGTCAAGCCCTGAGCCTCTGGCCCAGTCCACCACTCCCTGCCCCTTGATCCTGCCTTTAGTTTCATTCTAAGAGCAGAGATTGAAGGAAAAGGAGTAACTTAGGTCGGGATTAGGGAACCTGCAGCCTGGAGGCCACACGTGGCCCTCTCTCAAGTGCGGCCCTTTGACTGAATCCAAACTTCTAAAAGTATTGTGGCTCCATGGCACAGAGAGAAGCCTGGAGAAGGAGGTAAAGAGAGGCCAGGCTGTGAAAGGCTTCCAGTGACAAACACACAGGATATTCAATTTGAGTGTGGAGCTTATATGTGGCCACTGGAGTCTAGTGAGGGGATGGGGGACCTAACAGGGTCAGTGGCTGAGTGGAAAGTGCCTTGAGGCAGGCAGACCCACCATCAGCGACTACAGTAGTCCAGGTATGATGTGTATGGGGGGGCCTGCACCAGAGTGGGGCAGTGTCTGAGGAGGGGAGAGACACAGTGCATGTAGATATTCCAAGCTTCATGTGGGATTAAATCAATATGTGGGGTAAATTTGAGTGAGGGGCCGAAGATGGTGACTGGGAAGATGGTAGAGCTCTCATGGTAACTGGGAAGTTCAGAAGAGGGGGGCTTTGAGGAGACAGGGAATGAGCTGTTCTGGGCATCTCCTCTGTAACTCCCAGGTCTTAGAGAGCTTTCTGGGGCATTTGGAGGATAAATGACTCGTCCAGGGTCACACTACCAGGTTGAGTAAAGACTGGACATCAACCCAGGTCTTCCTGATGTGAAGGCCAACCCTTTGTCAACAATGCTGGGCTCTCTTGCACACTGAAATTTGATGGAGGAAAATGTAAAATCTTACATTTGGATTTTAAGGAAATCAGCTTTTTAAGTATAAGATGGGGGAGGCATGGTGAGGGTACAATTTGTCTGAAACAGATGTGGGGGCTACTGTGGGTGCCAAGCTCTTGTCAGTCAATGGTGTGATACAGTTCAGCCAAAAGAGCTAGTAGGATCTCGGGCTGTGTTTAGACAGCCAGAGACAGGGAGGCAGCTGGGTAGAGCAGCAAGGCTGGAATCAGGCTATCTTCCCGAGTTCAAATCCGACCTCAGACACTTACAGGCTGTGTGACCCTGGGCAAGTCACTTCACCCTGTTTGCCTCAGTCTCCTCATCTATATAATAAACTGGAGAAGGAAATGGAAAACACTTCAGTATCTCTGCCAAGAAACCCCCAAATGGAGTCATGGAGAGTCAGACAGCACTGAAACAACAATATAAGGAGGTGGAATCCCTCTGTCCTCTGCCCTGGCCTGGCCACAAATGGAGGCTCGAGTTCAACTCTTGGCCTTGCATTTTAGGAAAGACACTGATCAGCTGGACTGTGGCCAGGGAAAGGCAATCACAATAGGGAAGGGGCTTGAGTCCCCATCACTACCAGAATCACCTTTATCACACATGCATGTGGTCTCTTCTCTGCCTTAAACACATCACCATCTCTTTTTTGCCCACTGTGTCATGTTTAGACTCATTTTTTTTCCTGGCATTCAAGGCTCTCTGTGATCTGGCAGCACCCTGCCTCATTCTGTCACCCTCCTGCGCACACACTAAGCGCCAGTCAAGTGGGATGACAGAGTCAGGAAGGTGCCCTGACCCAGCGTCAATCCTGCCTCTAGGTCTATGCCAAGGTAATGAGTTCCTTACTGTCCTTTTCTGTCTTTACCAGTTTCACTCACTTCAATGCAATCAACATTTATTGAGTGCCTTCGACATGCCAGGCACAGAGCAGCCAACATGATGTGGTTTCTGCCTTTGAGGAGCTTACACCCTCCTGTTGGCATCCTCCCAGGTCCTTCATGGTCTTGGTCCACTGCCACTGATCCCAGGATGCCCCCTCCCCGGGCTCCCCAGGTTTCCAGCATCTTCCCCATTAGATCTCATGTCATGCTGGCTTTGTTCCTCTCAAATCAGGGAACATCATGTGTACTGTGGCCTGAGTACATCCCCTCCTGAGACTGACAGTGCCATAAGAGCAGGACCCAGGCCAGACCAAAGCTGTATTTCCTCATCCATCCCCAAGCACAGGTCTCTTTGTACTGTAGGCACCATATGTCTTAATAAGGGGTTGTTGAATTGAACAGGCAGTGTTCTCCCTTTATCCCTGATACCAAATTATGTCCTAACCAGGGCTAAGATTTCTGCTTGATATTAAGAAGGACTCTCTAACACTTTAAGGCAGCCTTCTTAAGTAGTGAGCTCCCTGTCATGGGAGATATGCAAATAGAGGCTGGGTGGCCACCTACCTATTGGAGATACAGTTGATAGACTTTTACATTGGAACTGAATGACTTCAAAGGGTCTTTCCAACTGGGGACTCTAGGGTTCTGTCATCTTATGTAGAAGCAGTTACACCCATGTTTTCTGGAGAACAATGTTATCTTATGGGTGTGATATGGAGCATGTATGTAAAGGTCAGGGTCAGAGTGGCTGACAAGAGGCCCATGATTGGCTGAAGGGGTGGGACCCAAGACAGCAAGTGGGGCAAGAAAGCTGCACCAAGGGCCCAAAGATTATCTGGCTTGGGGATGGCCTCTGGGGGAGAAGGAGGGACCAGTTCAGTTCCCAGAGGCCGGAAGAAAGACCATCTCCACCTGTACTTGGAACCTAGCCATTGTGGAGTCTGCTCTCCCCAGTGACTTGTATTCCCAGGTAAAGGAAATTATGTAACCTAGACACTAGACATGTAGGACACTGAACCCAACAGAGTCTTGGGGCCATGTCCAGCCTCTGCTTAAAGACCTCCAATCTGAAATTTACCGACCCACAGGTGCTTCTTCTCTGGTGTGGATTGGGGGGTGGCTCTTGAAGGCTTTACCAAAGATACAGAACTTCTGGTAGACCCTACCAAGCTAGAGAGACATTGAGTTAAGCCTCAGAGATGTTTGAGATCAAAATCATGGAATCTGAGAACTGGAAGGGACCCATCCAGGAAGGAATCTCCACTATAAGACAAGGAGTTTTCCAGTCTCTGCTTAAAGACCTCCAGTTCACCAGATGGAAAAATAGCATGTCTTCCTCCAAAGATGGGGAGCTCACTACCTCCTGAGATAGCCCAATCCACTTTAGTGTGTTCCTGAGATAGTCCAATCCACTTTAGTAAGTTCTTCCTGACATCCAGACTAAATTGGCATCTTTGCAAAATCCCCCCCCTCCTTCCACTGTTCCTAGTTCTGATCTCATGGACCAAGCAGAACAAGGCTGATCCTTCCTCCATACTTTAGTTCTTCAAATACCTAAGACAGCTCTCATGTCCTCCCAAGCCTTCTCTCCTCCAGGTTAAACACTCCCACTTCCCTCAACAGATCCTTCTAAGATATGGGCCCAAAGCTATTCCCCATTCAGGTGGCTGATCAATGTCCTTCTGAAAAATGTAGGGCCCAGAAATGAACCCAGTCTTCCAAAGGAGGCCTGACCCAGGCAAAGCATTGATCCCAGACTTCCTAGCCCTCTGCCCCCTGCCACACTGTCAGGAGTTGTGACTGCCCCAGGAAGCTATGGCTCTTTCCCAGGCTCATAGAGCTAGGGCTTCAAAGTACCTTGGAGTCCTCTCAGAGGTCACCTTAGAGATAATAAGGTGAGAAGGGAAGTCACTTGACCAAGGTTACAAGGCAGTGACTTACAAAGGCAGAATTTGAACCCACATTCAGCATTCTTCCCACCACTGGACTGCCTCCCTGCCACTTGACCTTTGGTTCTCTAGGCTAGTTCCTCCTTGTCCCTTTAACAGCATGGCCTCACCCCCTCTGGCCTCGGCCATTTCCAGACTTTCTCAGGTTCTCTTTGAGACCCTAAGCTCTCCCTTCCCCATGCCTTCTCCAGCCCTGATGAGGAGGGTCATTTCTTGAGGGGATGAGTAGAAATGCTTCTAGATTCTCAAAGCTGGAAGGAACCTCCAAGTCCATCCAGGGATGGGGAACCTGCAGCCTTAAGGCTACATGTGACCCTCTAGGTCCTCAAGTGCAGCCCTTTGACTTAATGCAAACATCACAGAACAAATTACCTTAATAAAAGGATTTGTTCTATAAAGCCTGGACTCAGTCAAAGGGCTTGCACTTGAGGACTTAGAGGGCCTGGCCTCGAGGCTGCAGGTTCCCCACCCCTAGACCCACCACCTTCTCAAGGTAGGACCCTCAGTGTCTGATGGAATGCTTTTAGTGTTAGGGAGCTCTTACTGGGAAGACCCAACCCAGTCCAACGACTTTGCCAACCAATATGAAGGCTGGGTACTGGCATTGAAAAATATGGCTCATGCCGCAGAGTGAGAACACTGCCTGCATCCACAGGCCACAGGGAGATCCTATTCCCCAGAGAGGAAGCTGGGCTGGGTGGGAACAGGGTGATGCCTGTGCTATCTTCATTTAGTTGATCCCCTTCCTCTCCACCCCCACCAGACCAAGGTCAGGCACACCTCAGCAAGTGGGTGGGTTGGAGATACTCAGCCTAAAGTCAGAAAGCCAGCTTCTGGACAGAGGAGATAAGTTGAGTCTCCAAGGAGGAGGAGGACATCATCACTGCATTCTTTCCTCCCAGATGCCCCAGTCCTCCCCCTCCAGGGCTAAGCTCACACTCAGGGACTGTCACTTCCTAGAGGCCCAGAGCTGCCCCCTCAGCCCAGGGGCTCCCCAGAGCAGGGCTGTATCTGTCCTCTTCTGCTCTCCACAGGGCTTCCTGACACCCCGTCTTTGCCTCCCTCCCATCCCGGCCAGGGCACTCACCCACTTGGGTGGGGAAGACCTCCTCGTTGTTGATGAGCCCCTCGATCCAGTCCATGAGCAGCGCCATGTAGCGGGGGGCAGGCAGCTTGGCGGGCCGCCGGTACTGTTGCTCATCCTGCCAGCGGTACTCATAGCGAGGGCCGCCCGACATCACGGGGCAGCTGGCCTCCGTGCAGCACTCGCCCATCGTGCCATAGATGAGGTTGATGCGATTGAAGAAGTCCACCACGTGCACAGCTAACCAGTCATTGATGCTTTCCCCCGGCGGCAGCCGCACCACGGCCCGCAGGTCCAGGCCCGACTTCAGCGAGGCCTGTGCCTTCTTGTAGAGCTCAAAGCGTTCAGTGCCTGGCTCAAAGCGCTTCCGAGGCCGGAAAGTCTTGTCTTTGTTGAACACCTGTTTCAGGCACAAAGCCATGACTGGGAGCTTGAAGGGGCTTGGGTCTACAAGAAAGAGAGGGTGCTGTGAGTGGCTAGCCCCCTCCCCTCAGGAAGCCCTGCGTGCCACTTGAGATGCTTACTGTATGACCCTAGGCAGACTTCACAACCTGGCTGAGCCACAGTGCCCTCATCTAATAAAATGAGGGGGTTGGGAATGATGGTCCTTAAGGTCCCGACCATCTCTGGATCTGATGTCTTCTTTCATGCTGTTCATGGAACCTAGGACGTCTGCCTCCTTCCACTCCCCCCCCCCAATACTGAAACCCTACCCATCCTTCCAAGTCCACCCCTTGCCTCGGACGGGAAGCTTTCTTGATAGAATCCATTGACATTTATTAAGAACCTCTAATGTGCCAAGCAGTCATAGCTTGCCCCACTCGAACCTCTCCCAGCAGCTTCCTGAGCCCTCATTGATGCCCTACATATCATCTGGAGCACCAGCATGACTGGGTAGAGGCCAGGCATACCCTGCTAGAAGCTGAGCTCCATAAGGGAGGGGCTAGGCTGGCTTCATTGGAAACTGGGCATCTCCCCCAGACTCTACAATAGTCTCAATGCCTTCTCCAGTTTTCCCATGCTATATTAGGGCCAAAGACCAGGCCCATGGCAAGCCACCCTTGTTTCGGACACTCCTGCCAGTGCTGGCACTGCTCTGCAGAGAGGCTGGGCACCTGGGGAACAAGAACTTTCAGCTCTGCTAGCAGGACAGTCCTGAGACAGGGGGGCTGGACACGATGGCCTTGTTGACCACAGCTGCCCTGTGCTTTGTGTTGGTTGGCAGTGGGACACTTCCTCCTGGATATCCCGTTGTCCGTCCAGGCCCGGGGATTCCCAGGGCATGGGGGAGGGAAGTTTCTGCCCAAAAAACCCTTTCCGGTTTTTCTAACTGACAGAGAAAAGAGACCAGCAGGATGTGTGGGCTGCAGGCTGGGGAGGTGGGGAGGGAAAGAGGAGGGGCCCTCTCAGAGGACTGACAGGAACAGCCACAGAAGGGAAGGACTAAGCAGGCTGTGGGGCGGGGAAGGATGGGCTTCCTCACCCAGAAGAATAATTTGGCCAATATGTGGCCAAGCCCTGCTCTACTCTGGGGAGCAAGAAGAGAAATCAGACATCACCTATCCCTGCCAAGGATGCTGCTGGTGGGCCAGCCAGGGAGGGATACTAGTAACCATCTGCTTATACCCAGAACCGAAGGACACCATGGGGTACAGCCTCAAGACACCTTGCAGAAGGAATGGTCTAATCCCAGAATCCCTGACATCACACCCCCAATAAGAGGTTCAGCATCTGCTTGAAGACCCCAGAGCAGAGGGACCTCACCATCTCTCCATCCCTTTGGAGAGAGCTCTCATTGGGGGGAAGTTTTTCCTGGCTGTCCCTTTGTTTCTGGGTCTGGCTCTGTGGCCAAGGAGAACAACACTCATCCCTCTTCCCCCTGGCAGATCTCCAGATACTTGAAGGCATCTCTCAGATTTTCCAGATTAAACATCCCCAGTTCCTTCATCTGAGACACCTGTTCCAGGAGGCCTTGCCCTGGACACTACAGTGAAACAGGTGGGGCAGACTCATGCCCTTCACCTTCTGGGTGTGGCCCTCCTCTGGACACTCCACCTTATCTGTGGTGCCTAGAACTGAACATAAGCTTCTCCTTGTAGTCTGACCAGAGGGACTCTCCCCTCCTCTGTCCCACTTTAATAAAGTCTGAGATCACCTTCACTTTCCTGACCATTATACCACACTGCTGACTCACAGGCAGACTCCTGATAAGCCATGGACCATGCCCTCACTCTTACCCCCTTTAACACTGTACCCTTTCGACACTTGCAGATTCAATCCGTCCAGTATTCATTACTGAGCCCTTACAGGGCTCTTTTTCTGTGACTCTTGAAGGGCTGGCATAGCCTGTACTACTTACTCTCTGTGGGGGTGGACAGGCTGGCAGGGATATCCCATCTCTCCTAGCCTGTGAGCTCTCTGAGCAAGGACTGATCACAGGCTCAATACTCATCTAAAGGGGCCTAAAATTGCTCTCCAGCCTTGGTCAACTGTGTTAACCCTGTGTTGGGCTAGTCATGGGGGCTGGGGGCGTGGGAGAATAGATGACTTTGCAGAAGCTTAATGTAGACACATCTGCTGACTCTGGGTCTGGACGTTCACTTCCTTTACATATCAAAGGCTGAGCCATTTAAATATGGCTCTACACAGTTCCCCTCCCATCCCCCACCCAGTATTCTTGGGCAGAGGGAAGACACCGAGCCAATCCATGTTGATCAGACATTTCCCATTTTTCTGCAGACTTGACCATCCCTGGTCTTCCAATACTGAAGTCTTCTGGGCAGAGGCCTTTTAAAGCATTTGACAACCTTGTTCTTTCCTGCCTTTCTAATATTACATATTACTCCCACCTATGTACTCAGCCATTCAGTTACACTGGCATTCTTGCTGTTCCTCAAACATCCCACTCCATTTCCCACCTCCTTGTCTTTGTACGGGCTGTCCCTCATGCCTGGGATGCCTTCCTGCCTCACCAAGGCTTTCTAGTTTCCTTCAAGACTCAGCTCAAGTCTCACTTTCAGCAGGAAAGGCTTCTCCTAGTATACCTCACTGCAAGTTACTTTCCATCCACTGGATCTTCTGTATACCTAGTAATTTATTTCCCTGTCTATCTCCTGGGGGCCAAGGAGAACAACTCTCATCCGCCTTCCTCCGGGCAGATCTCCAGATACCTGAAGCCATCTGAGTCTCCTCTTTTCCAGATTAAACACCCCCAGTTCCTTCAGCTGGGACACCTCTTTGTTTCCCTTATTAGAATATAAGCTCCTTGAGGGCAGGGGTGGTGTTTTTGCCCTTTTTTTTATCCCCAGTGCTTAACACAGGTGCTTAATAAATGCTTGTTGATTGACTATCAGTCCAGAGTATACTTTCCTCATCCTAGTTTTGGCCTTCCAACTCAAAGGCAGAGGAGAGACGTGGAATGAGAGTTAAAAGCAGTTGACATGTTGGCAGATGTCCAGGGGACCAAGTCAGAGAGGACTGAGGACCAGGGAAAGGAAATGGTACTGAAGGCCCTTCACAACTGGGCTCCAGTCTGACTTTCCAGCCTTGTTTCTCTTGACTCCCCTCCACACACCCAGCTATCCCCAGACTTCACCCTACACCTAGCACCTCTGTGTATCCAAACAGGCTGGTGGTCATGCCTGGACTGCACGCCTCCTCCTCAGATCCTCCTCTTAGAAATTTGGGGGTTAGGCCCGGGTTCTTCTGAAGAGGCTGTTCTCTCTGAGGCCTCCTCTATTGAGGATGCTCAGAAGATGGACAGGGATATATCTGACTCACCTAGTCCCTCCTGGCTTCCATCGACGTGGACCGTGGGGGTTGGTCAGGGGCTCCATTCACTCTGCTCCCTCCTCTCTGAGGAGGGGCTCAGAGGATACAGTTCTCCTAGGCTGGATGGGGCAGGGGTGTGGGTACCCTCAGGCCAATCACTGCCAAGGGATAACCCAGCCCTCCTCTGAGTTGGTGGCTCAGTTATGCTCTAAGCAAGCCAAGCCCTCAAAAACGTGGTGAGGTTTTTTTTTCTTTCTGTAGGGTCCTAGTGATTCAGGCTGGGTGGGGAGGAGGGGTGGTCTTATCCACTGGCGGTCTCTTCTCATACCTCAGAGCTGAAAGGGCCCTTGGAAATGGCCTCATCTGGCCTCTTCTTCTGAGGGTGCACAAAGATTAAATACTCAGGGTCATCTCACTGATAGACTGGCGTCCTTCCTTGAAACACAGAGACCTTCAGCAGTGCTGACAAAGCACTTTCTGAGTTAGAACAATCATTCTTACTTTCCTGAGGAGAATGACCAGGGATAGCTGGGGCTGGGCTGGAAGCCAGCTCATTTGGCTGCACTGAGTCCACCTCTGTCTGTCTGTCTCTCTCACACTCTCTCTCTCTCTCACACACACACACACACACACACACACACACACACACACAGATATACATATACACACACACATACACACATAGGTATACATATACACACACACAGATATACATACATACACACACACACACACATATACACCCCCTCCACACACACACCCCTTCCTCCCAAGCAGAGCTGCTATTTAAGATACAACCCTGGAGCCCTCCTTTCTCCCCTTCTGTTTCCTTCCCAGGAAGGGGAGCTCCAGGGAGACAAATCCATGATGGAGACCCCACCCAAGCCCACCTTTGCCCTCTCCCTGGGCAATCTGATTCTCCTTTAACTTGGGGGCAACAGGAGTCAGCTCTGTCTTCCCTAACTCAGGGAGCCTCTGGAGAGAGTCAGGAAAAGACCCCCAATGAAGGGCCAGAGACTGAACCTTGTTGGGAGCAGGGAAAAGAGGTCCTGGAGAGGTGAGCCCTCAGGGGCCTCCAAAAAGAGAAGCTGCCTTCCTAAGCCAAGCAGAGGGACTGCATATCAACCTCAGGGGGAAGGACTGAAGTTGGCCCTGGTATGACCACATGGAGTTATGCCTGGCTGCCTATTTTCTCCTAGGTCTTTGGACACAGGGCCAGCCTGTGGGTTCATTTGGACAAGGCCATATCTGGGGCCATGAGGATGAATGGGGCAAACTTTTTGCTTGAGGTGGGAAGAGGGAGGAAGAGCAGGAGTTGGGAGCCTGCCTGCCCATTCCTCTGAGGCTCTGAAGTGAACAGAACATTTTCCCCATAAAGCCCAGAAGGCAGAGAGCATGAGTATGAAATGTCTTCATTTGACAGTAGAAGGAACTGAGGCCCTGAAAGGCAAAGCTGCCCTTCAGTGCCAGAAGCAGGCTTCTTTCCTGACTCCTGGCTCAGGGTGGACTTCTGGAGATGACTAGTACCAGAGACAGGGCTCAGGTGAAAGGCTGGCCAGGAGCAGCACTCCTCCCTCCCTCTTGCTCCACCCTTTGGGGGTAAGCCTCTCTGGACTTCTTCCAGAAGCGGGGAGGAAGATTCCACTTCAGTGACTCTGCAGGCCAGGCTGTGCACCAGGGGTGAGCCCCTTCCCAGGACAGGGGCTAGGTTATCTTGGGGGGGGTGGGGCGCTAGCAGCTTTCAGCCTAAAATATGATGCTCCTGTGACCCAATGGCCTTTGCTTGGGCACCACACAGAGAAGGGGAGGTTCCCCCAAGGCCTGGGCTCTCATCCTTGTCTCTGAACACCAGTGCCCAGTGCAGAGTTTACTATACATGCAGGTGCTTGCTGAGGGTGGACTGAGGGACCTTGCTGGGAGGTCTGAGGCAGGGGTATTTTTTCTCCTTTGGCCTCAGTTTCCTCCTTTGTAAAATGCAGAAAACAGCAAGGGCTGATCCCAGCTGTGAGACTCTCCCTGGGCTTTGGTGTGGGCTCAGGGAGATGAGAGAGCAGACAGTTCTGTCTTTGCAAACAGAGAAAAATCACTTTGTTTCCTGCCTTCACTGGCCCCTCCCTAGATTCACAGGATCCTAGAATTGGAGTTGGCAGAGATCTCAAGAGTATCTGGTCCAACCCACACAAGAAGGAGTCCCCCGCAGACAAGGGAGCATCCAGCTTCTGCTCAAACCCTCCAGAGAAGAGGCACTCACTGCCCCAGAGGCAGCCCCTCCCTCTCTGGGACAGCCTCAGTTGGCTCCTTGGCAACTTTCCTGCTCTCCCAGGCCAAGGCTAATCCCACACACCATGCCCACCAGGCCAGCTTGAAGAACTCAGCTCAGAAGGGTTCTAGAGAAGCCCCTGTCCTCTCACCTCCCTTTTGTCCTCCTCCATATATACACACCTCACTGCCAACCCTGAACTAGCCCAGCTTCTCCTCCACGCATGGGCTACTGGACCTCTGATTTCCTCTAGAGGCCTTTTAGGGCCTCTTTTGAGGGGAAAAACAGGCCTTTGAGATAGGACACATGGACATGTGGACCCTGGTCTTGCTTAGCCTCAGTTTCCTCAAATGTAACAGACTCCCTGGTATATCATAGGGTCCCTCCAGATCTAGTATTTATCATGCAGAGCCAGGTCAGGGCCTGGGGGTTTCCTGGGACCCCAGGGAAGTTAACCAACAGTTTGAACTTCTGTTTTCCCCTATAGGAAAATGGGAACCATGAGGCCAGCCTGCCTCAAAGGACTGGGTGAAATTAAGCTGTGAGGCACCCTAGGCCTCAGCTTGACTCCCTTTCTGCTCTTACTTCCCCAGCTCTAGGCCTCCCTGTGCACCAGGGCTGCATGTCCTACCTTACCTCTGGGTCTCAGTCACTTAGGAAGTCCAGACATGGAGGGGAGGGGAGGGAGGCCACTGACTTGGGAATCTCTTGGTGCCACTAACTCCCTTAGGGCTTGGGCTAAGTCCCTTCCTTTCTTTGGGTGTCATTGTCCTTCCTGGTAAAAACAGCCAATTGATCAAAGCTTCTTCCAAAGCGCTGCCTCAAACACACCTCCTCCAGGAAGGCTGCCCTGCCCTGCCCTGCCCTGCCCAGCCCTGCCCACATGAAGTCACTCAGAGTGGGGCTGGCCCTGGAGAGGCACAGGCCTCAGGTATTGTCCCATCTACCTCCCCCCAAACAGTCCATTTTATAGAGGGAACAACTGAGACACAGCCAGGGGCTTAAGAGGCTCCTGGTGGGAGGACTAATACAAGTCCACGCTTCAGGGCTCATGTTAACAGAAAGGCGCCCACTGAAGCCCTGCTTGGTAGGGGTTATAATCGTGCCCATTCTCCCGAAGAGGAAACTGTGTCAGAGCTCAGGGAATCCAGGGCGTCCACCAGCACATCTGCCTCTAGGCTTGCATACTCTGGGGGAAGCATATCCTTAGAAAGGGGCTTTCCTGAGGACGGAAGCCGGGATTCCCCCACCCCTGCGTCCGTGACCCTCGCAGAGCCCCCCTCTCTGGCCCCGGTCCTACGTTCCCCTAGGCGCTAGGCGCCCACCGGCTCAGGCCGGCCCCTCCAGGAGGGTCGCGGTCCAGCTCCGGACGCCTGGGCTCCGCCCCGCACTGTGGGTGCACTAAACCCCGGCGGTGCCGAGCCACATTCCGGCGGGGGGCGGGGTCCGGGGGTCACTCACCGGGCACGGTGAGTTGTTGGGTCCGGCTGTCCGCCCGTCTGTCCGTCCTGCCTGTCCGGCTGCTCCTCACTCTCTTCCGCACGGGGCCGGCCTCGGGCACTGGAGACAGCTGCGGAGAATGTTACGGCTCGCCCAGCACGGCTGAGGCTCAGGTCAGGGCAATCTCCACCAGCCCCGCCTCTGACCCCGCCCCCGCCACGCTGCCAGACCAGCCCACTGGCCTCGGCCCCATCCTCCGCCCCTTCCCACACTCGCTTTATTCCCGCAGCTGTTCAGCAGCTGCTGGGGACCACTACTCAGTGACTGGGCCCTGGGCCCTGACCCTGGTCCTGATCCGAGCCTGGGTCCTGATCCTAGTCCTGGGTTGAGCCCTAACCCTAACCCTAACCCCGATCCTGACCCTGATCCTGATCCTGGGCAGCAGAAAGCTGGCCTATGATTCCCCTTTCACCGTCTGTGCCTCAGACACACTGCTCACAAGCAAAAGTCGCCATGGAATTCATGGCCTATCCAGGAAAGGTGACTCTCCTGACCTTGGCATTCAAGGCCCTGCACCAGCTGTCCTTTGTGAGCTATGTTATAGTGGACTCAGGGAGACTCAAGTTCAAATGTTGCCCCAAACACTCGCTAGCTGTGTGACCCTGGGTAAGTCACTTTACCTGTTTGCCTCAGCTTCCTCACCTGTAAAATGGGCTAACAGCAGCACCTGCCTCCCAAGGGCTGTTGTGAGGGTTCAATGAGATAACATACAAACCACTTTGTAAACTACAAAGCATTCTCTAACCCTATCGATTATTATTATTATTTTTAACATCACCCAAGTATATTCTCCCTCTTTCCCTTCCTCACCCTTTGTAATAAAGAATGAAAAAGAGAGGGGTACTTACAAGAGAAGGGGCTGCCTCAGCAGTAGGGAGCCTCTCATCTCTGGAAGTATTCAAAAAGGGAAGCTGGAAGACCTCTCTACACATTAACTAGGATAAGCCTTCTGTGACTACCTTCTGATCTGATATTCTGATCATTTCCTATAATCGATGTTGGTTGAGTTAAATTGAATTGGTGGGCAGAACACATTTGTGCCTTTGGCAGCCATGGGTATAGGAATGAGTTTTTCCCATTAGTCAGGGCAAAAGGAAAGGTCTGAAGATAGAGAACACAGGCAGGAAGAAGGAAAAGGTGTGGAGTCCTGGGCATTGCCTTGGAAGGGCATGGTGGGGGACCCTGAGTATTCAGAGCTGGGAGGAAGGGACTGAGCAGAGTAGCAGAAAGGAGAAAGAAAGCACTGAGGGCAGACCCTATCAGGAACCTCACTCCTTTCCTAGATACAGGTACCCAGGGCCCCTGAACCCTCAGAGGGCCTGAGGTGAAGGTCTGTGCCCTTCCCTCTTCACAAATCCACCCACGTCACTTTTCCTGGGGGAAGTCTAGGTCATCTAGGTCATCAGCTGCCCCAGCTTCCTTCTGGGCCCTGCCCTTTGGGACCAAAGGACTGATGGAATTGGGAGGGGGGTGGTTGGGTTAGGGAGGAATGATGCATGTTGTCTGTCCCCACTCAGCTCTGCCATCCTGTCCTATCACTCCTGCCCTAAGCCTGTTCTTGGGGGCATCTTTCTGCCCCTTATCAGTGTTCCTTCCTCTTGTCAAGGCTTCTTATCCTCATGTCCATCCCTTCCTCTAACTTCCCAGGCTCTGAACTTATCTCTGAACTGGCCTGCCCAGGCCCCAGTGCCCACCCTGATATCCTGGGAAATTCCATTTCCCTGTTGCCTTCCCTACTGAGACAGAACTTTCCCCTTTGGAGGGAGATCATCATACTTAGAGGACAGTGAGAGGGGAAAAAGAAGCATTTTTCTTGCCCCTCTTTCCCTCCCTCCCTTTCCCCCATGGAGTTTGGGTAGGGCTTCCAGCTACACACAGGTGTCCAGAGTCATGACAAGGGGAAATAGAAGCCTGGGTTGGGGCAGGGGCAGGGATAGTGCAGCTCAAGAGAGCCCCTGTAAGAAAGGCTGAAACCAAAGTGAGGAGAAACTCTTTTAAACCCTGACACAGTATTCTTATGGCCCTTTGCAGCCTCACTTTGTAAGTCTGTCAAATGGGGCACTGACTTCCACTGGGGATGTTAACCCTTCTCCTAATTGTATGTCCTAAGAGCTAGAAGGAAGAGGCCATCTAGTCTCACTCCACCTCTCATTTTATAGGTGAAGAAATGGAGGCCCACAGAAATTAAATACCCTGCCCAAGGTCAGAGCCAGGATTTGCACTCATGTCCTGCTGCTTCCCTTAATAACTGTGTGACCACAGACGGCCTTATATCTTTGAGTTTTGGTTTCCTCATCTGTAAGACAAGAATGAGAGACAGTGTTGTATGGTGGATAGAGAACCAGCTTTGGGGTCAGAAAGACCTGTGTTCAAGCTACTTTACCCCCAGTCCTGTGCCAGGAAATTCTTTAGTAAATTACAGAAAAGTCGAGATCTAGATAGGCAAAGGACTTTTCCACCATGGGAATTCCTCATGGGTCTGGCCCAATAAACAAGCAAACAAGGATGGGGCTACACGTCCTTCCATTCCCTGCCTCTCACCGCTGTTGTGGCCAGGGACCTGGCAGACATCTTGGTCATGGCAGGGGACTCAGCTCCCAAACTTGGAAAATGCCCAGCATCTATGCTCAGAAGACTGCTGTTCTTACACAGACTTCTGGGCTGGGACTAATCCTGGCTCTACCTATTCTTTCCCCCGAGCTCAAGCTCTTTCCAAACCTCTTTCCTCTGCCCCTCTTTCCTTTCCTCCCTTTCCCCCATGGAATTTGGTGGGCAGGGCTTCCAGCTACACACAGGTGTCCACAGTCACGACAAGGGGAAAATGGAAGTTCGTGTACTTTGGCATTATTGTGGCGGGAGCTGCGCCTCCCCCCCCAGCCCTCTCCCCAAACTGTCCCAGGTCCCACAGGAGGCAAAGAGGGGACTGATCCTAATGCGAAAACATTTAATGGATATAAATGTAAATTTAACTTTGGCTAAAAAAATTAATCTTCCAAAAATTCCAAATTATTTGGGGGAGAGGGGAGGAAAGGACACATGACTGGGCAGCAGTAGCAGAAGATGAAGGGAAGGGAAAGGGATGAGGATGAGAATGAGGAAAAAATGCCTCTTTTCCCCCTCTTGTCCTTCAGATGAGGAAACAGGCAAATGGGATTAAGTGACTTGCCCAGGATCATAAAACTAGTAAGTGTCTGAGGCTGGATTTTAACTCATGTCTTCCTAACTCCAGGCCTGGCACTCTATCCACTGTGCTACCTAGCTACCCATGGACCTAGATTAGTTTTAAGCAAATGAACCAGCAGTGTAATACTAGGGTTGCCAGGCTGGGCTAAAAAAAAGAGGGCTACTTACTCCCTCTTTCTGGCATTCACCTTTGTGTGCTCTGGGTAACTGCCTTCTTAGCCACTTTGTCTTTTCCATTGGGCATGACTTTCTCTCTAGTCTTATTCTCTGGAAGAAGAGTTTTCCTTTCAACCCCCCCACAGGAAGATGGTGGGAAGGTGAAGGGAGGGAGCCACCTTTCCTACCAATCCCAAATTGCTCAGGAATTGTTAGATTTTCAGTGTTAGCATTGACACCTTGAAAATCTGCACATGCTGCAGATCTGGGCTTGATTTATTGTTTTCTTGATTGTCTATCCTTAAGAAAGTGATAGAGAAAAATTTTAATAATGTAGATTAAACTTAGAAGTGTATCATGTGAAAACATTTTTTTTTCTCCAGAGAGTCAATAGTTAAACATTCACCAGCACCTGTAAGTGTGGAGCTGGAGGTGAGTAGTGGTGCTATGGGCCCTGGGAGTCATCACTGGGGAGTTGCATGGGGTCCCACAAACAGAAACAGAGCTGCCACTGGTACTGTAGGCTGCCCAGCAGGTACCACCTCTAGGAAGAGAACCCTGGGGAGAGGAGGGGACTTGTCACCACCACCACTGACATTTGCATGAGGCGGGTGTGACAGGCAAATGCTGGGACACCAAGACAAGGATCATGTGACCAGGCTGGGAAGGAGTCCCATGGAGCAGATGGGGAGTTGTTGGAACCATTCCTGCTGCTGAGACCATAACTGGACTTGCCTTACTTTCCCCTCCATTACCTTCTTCCTTGTGTCTCACTCTTTGGGGAGAGAGACAAGCCTTTTCCCCAGGCTCTAGTTCTTGACCAGACTCATAACTGTTGAGATTTCAGGATAGGTCTCTCCTGACTTTGGATTCAGCATCCTTTCCATTTCATTCTACCAACCCACCCCTCCTATTTTGCTTTCTGTTTCACTGTTGTTTTATTTTATTTTAGTTTTTTTGTGTCCCTTTTGGACTTCTCTTGGTTTTGTTTTTCTTTTAAATAGTATTTTATTTTTTTCCAATTACATATAAATTAAGACAAATTTTAGCATTCATAGAAATAGAAAATTATAGAAAATTTTGAGTTCCAAATTTTCTCCCTTCTTCCCTACCCCCCCCCCAAGATGGCAAGCAATTTGATATAGGTTAAAAATGTACAATCATGTAAAACATTTTCCATATTAGTAATGTTTTTTACTGGTGTTTTAAATCTAATTCCTTTAAAATAAATGTGGTTAATGATTACTGATTTATGTGCTTCATTACTCAAATACAGCTGAGAAAGACAATAGGAGGGGAATGAGAGACAGACAGAAAGAGAGGGACTGAGGGAAGGACAAAGAAACAGACAGAGAGGGCTGTTTAAACTGATTTTTGTCTGCTAGGGTAGTTTTCCTGGCTGGGAGCTCAGAACAAGAGAAGAAAAAATTATTGATTTTTATGCCTTTCAGATTAGTCCTAAGCAAATAAAATAGCAGTCTTGGGGATGGGGAGAAGAGTGTTCATCTTCCCACTGTTTTCCTGTGGTGAGTTTGAAAGGATGTTGTTTGTCCTTGGTTTTCAAAGAGGACCAATGACTTCACGAGTGATGTCTTGACTCTTCTTTCAGAGGTGAAAAGTAGAGAGAAAGTCATGCTAATGGAAAAGACAGAGAAGTTGGCTAAGAGAGCAGTGACCCACAAAGGTGAGGGCTAGAAAGAGGGAATAGCTAGCCCTCTCATCTTCAGCCCAACCTAGCACTCCTACTATCACCCTGCTGACTTATTTGTCTTACTGCCCCCTTTAAAAAAATTACTCATTGCCCCCCTGGAAAGCTACCTTCTTTAACCCTTTAACTTTTTTAAAAAAGTTGCATCATTTAAAAAAACATAAAATATACTTTTTAAAAATGACACATTTTAAATTTAATAATTTATTGTAAATTTGGGGGTTTTTCCTGCATTGAAATTTTGACAATATAATATTGTGTCATGTAACCCTATAGCACCTTTCTGTAAACAAGTCATTACATGCACATATTCCTGCCAATGCATGCTGGACTTCCTGACCATGTGTGACATGCTCACCTGCCAACACTTGCTTGTTAAGACCTGTTGGTGAACTTGACCACTGATCAATTAAGACTTGCATTTTGTGTGTTATTTGGGAAATAATGCAATTACTACAACTTAACTCTGTTACACAACAGATGAAACGTGTACAATTCTTCAAAAATCTCTTCTCTTTGTTCCTTATGCTTCCACCACCCCCTTATTTTTATTCAATGCCCCCCAATTGCCCCCAGTGTTCCAGAGCCCCCTGGGGCACACATCCAGCTCCTGGGGTGCTGAGTCACAATCCTTTGTGTGAGGCCTCCATTCTCCTGAGAAAGTGCGGTACAGGTTGGAGAAGGATCCTGGGAGCTCCTGCCTGTCAGCAGACACTGTTTTTAAAGACCAAAAAAACAGGCATCGCTGTGTAGGAAGGATTTTGACTGAGAGGAAAGCACCCAGAGTATGGTGATGAGGGGACTGGAGCTGTGTCATAGGAGGAAAGGGTTATTTAACTGGTGGATCAAGGCAATGATGCAGACACAATTGACTGAGATTTTTGTAAGGTGTTTCATAAAGGCAAGGCTATCTCCACATCATCACTCACATCCTTCTGTTCTCTTCATTCTCACAGTCCCTACTCCCCTGAACTACTGAGACAACCTCATTGGTCTCACTATTGTCAGGTTCTCCCCTCTCCAAACCATCCTCCACACAGCTCTAGGAAATTCCTTTTGCCTATATGGGGTAAATTATACACTCTTCTGTTTGGTTTTTAAAGGCCTTCACAATCTGGCTTAGATTTATCTTTCTAGGGGCACAACTACATCCCTCTCTCTCTTACCCCCCCCATCTCTCCTCTCCCTCTCCCCCCCACCTCTCTCTCATCACCCCTGTCAGTCCCTCTCTCCTTGTTTGGCTACACATGGAGTCCTGTGGTCAGTTATGGGTCCACTGATTTAAAAAGACTTTATAGGCTGGTGACTGTGGAGGAAAAGGGGAAAGGGCTTTGTGTTCCTATAAGGACTGAAGGATTTGGGGATATTTAGCCTCAGCAAAGCTTTGAGTTCCCCCTTCTTAAAGGTCACCAAGCACAGGCTGGATGACCACTTGGTGGGGATGTTGCAGAGGGATCTGGTTCCAGTCTGGGTTGGATTGATGCCTCCGAGAGCCCAGACTGTTCAGCTCCCAGGACTTTTGGGCTTTGTGGGAAGGAAAAGAAAGAGCAGAAACTTCTAAAACTCTGCCCAAAGGGCTATAAAACTGTGCATACCCTTTGCCCTAGCAATACCAGTGCTAAGTCTATATCCCAAAGAGATCATACAAAAGGGAAAAGGGCCCACATGTTCAAAAGTATTTATAGCATCTCTTTTTGTGGTGGCAAAGAACTGGAAATTGAGGGGATGACCATCAGTTGGGGAATGGCTGAACAGATTGTGGTATGTGAACGTGAGGTATGTGAATTATTCCATAAGAAATGATGAGCAGGGGGTGGCTAGGTGGTGCAGTGAGTAAGAGCGCCAGCCTCGGAGTTGGGATGACCCAGGATCAAATCTGGCCTCAGAAAATGAGCACTCACACATAAATAATGACTAGCTGTGTAACCTTGAGCAAGTTACTTAAAAAAAAAAAAAAAGAAAGAAATTGCTTTAAAAAAAAAGAAAAGAAAGAAATGATGAGCAGGTGGACTTCAGAAAAACCTGGAAAGACTTATATGAACTGATGACGAGTGAAGTGAGCAGAACCAGGACAATGTACATAGTAAGAGCAACATTATGTGATGTCCAGCTTTGATAGACTTCGCTATTCTGATCCATACAATTATCTAAGACAATTCTGAAGGACCCAGTGATGAAAAGTGCTATCCACCTCCGGAGAAAGAACTGATAGAATATGAATGCAGATTGAAGCATAATTTTTTTCACTTTCTTTGTTTTTCTTGCATTTTTTCAACATGGCTAATATAGGAATGTTTTGTATGATCTCACATGTATAATTGATATCACATTTCTTGCCTTCACAATGAGTGGGGAGGGAGAGAATTCAGAACTCAAAAAAAAAAAAAGAATGTTAAAAATAAATTTAAAAAAAATTGGAAAAAAAGGAGCTTCCAGGAAAGCACATGGAATTTAGGAGGGACCAGTCCCAGAGGGCATTGCAGCAGTGGCCAGATGGTGAACAGACTTGGTCCCTGAGCCAGAGTTCAGAGAGTGGGGAGGGTTAGGAGATAATACAAAAAGGAATCCTTGGTCTAAGAGGCACAGTTTCCCCCAAGAAAGGCCTGTTTAGGGTGTCATTATCAGGACAGCTGAAGCCTTCAGCTCCCCAGACCTAGAGAAGCTTCTTTTGATGACCCCAAAGTGCTACCCAAAGTATGCAGATAGTGGTCCATCCCCAAGGGGCTGGAGTGCCTCCCTTGGAGAGGAGGGAGAGAGATTCCTCAGCACTCACGAGATGAGGAGCATGGGGATGGACTGGACAAAGTGGGCCTGGGGGACTTTTGTCTTTGCTTTGGGGAATCCCTAGATAGATGGCCACTCTAATGGGCAGAGGGCCAGGGAAAGCGGGAGCAGCCTGTGGATATACTGAACACCAGGTTGTTCAGCTGGTGCACCAGTCAGCCAGTGTCCACAGTGGTATACCCCTGGAGGAGACAGCTCCACTTCTCACTCACAGGGCTTCCATCCCAAGATGTCTCTAGTTTGTTTTCTCCTAGCCTGGAGAGGAGTCTTAGATCCTGACAATGTCAGAGCTTATAGGGATCTTAGAACAAAAAACACAGAATGTCAGAGCTAGGAAGGACCTTAGAACTTAGAACATGGAATCTCAAAGGTGAGAGGAGTTTAGACTGTAGAGCAGAGACTGTCAAGACTTACAGGGACTTGAATATATAGAAGACAATGTCAGAACTGGAGGGACCTTAGAATCTAGAATATGAAATTCAGATGGGAGGGAGCATAGAACATAGAGTGTCAGAGCTGGGAGGGCCCTTAGAACCTAGAATATGGGATGTTAGAGGTGAGAGAGCTTAGAACTTAGAGCTTAGAACATAGAACACAGACTATCAGAGCTGGGAGGGTGCTTAGAGGTCTTGGAGCCTCCTCATTTTACAAGGAGGGAATCTCAAGTCCAGAGAAATGCAGTGACATGTCCACAGTCACACTGCCCATCAGGGCTAGGACTAGGACCTGGGTATAATATACCTAGATTTAGCAAAGCTTTATTAAAAATTTTTTTAATTGATGCCTTTTGTTTTTGACATTGCCTAAATTTCCCAAAGTTTTCTTCCTAAGTGAGGGAAGGTGATAAGTATTTATTAAGTGCCTTCTAGGTACTAAGCACTTTTTACAGCTAGGTTATCATTTGATCCAGAGAGCCATCCCTTACCACAAAGAATTTTTTAAAGAAAAACAGGAATATGAGAAAAAAAAATCCAGCAAAACAAACCCAATCATTGGGAAAACCCTGATAATATAGTTATTGTTCCTGAGCCTTGGACCAATTCCTGCCCAAGAGCAGGGGGCGTTGTGTGTTCTCTGGGATCAAGCTTGTCCTTGGTCATTCTGCACCATTGACTTGGGATTGTCTCAGGGCTGTTGTTCTTCCCATTTCCATTTCTGCCATTGTGGGTTTGTTTTCTTGGCTCCATTTCACAAATTCTTTTGTGCTATTCTGGTGGAAAAGATGAGGGGGGCAGTGCTAGACAGGGGGACAATGAAATGGATTCTGAAATAGTTGGATGATTAGACTAGAAGACCAATTGTTAATGGTTTCATGTGAGTGTGGAAGGAGGTCCGAAGTACAGTGCTCCAGGGATTTGTGGCTGGCCCTAACACTAATAACAACATTATGTAACACTTTAAGGTTCATAGAGAAACTTACAATTATTATCTCAGTTGATCCTCACAACAACCCTGGAAAGTAGGCACTATTATGCTCCCAATTTTACATATGGGGAAACCGAGGCAGACAGAAGGTAAGTGACTTACTCAAGGTCACACAGTTATAAGATGTCGGAGGCTCCTTGTGAACAGCTTAGAGGCTCCAGTCGTAGTGCTCTATGCACTATGGCGCCACCTGGTGGCCATCTGTTAAACCAACCACGTTGAACATTTCTGTCTTGTTTTTGTTTGCTCTCCATTCTCTAAATGACATCAGGGAGGTGATGCCATGACAGGAAAGTGAATTGGATGTAAGTGAGGTAGGGCTGTGCAAAGTCACCAGCCCCACTTTCTCCTCCAGAGCCATCTGGGGCCAGTGGCCAGATATGGATCAGGATGACTGGGGATGGCCCTTGATGCAGGGGAAGACTCTGGTCTTTGTGAAGTAACATCCTTCCCAGTTCTGTTTGACTGAGGCAACACCCATTCAGTGATTAAGGCTAGAGGTAAAGGCATAGATGGCATACCCATCCCATCTGTGGATGACACAAATTTGTGGATGGCTAACACACCAGATGACAAAATCAGAATCCAGAAAAAGATCTTGATGGGTTAAAACCCAGGGTGAAGATGAATTTTAGTAGGGAGCAGCATACAGTGTTACAGTGGGATTCAAACCTTGACTTTATGAGATTCAACAGGAGTTTGTCTGAAAATGATCTGGGTGTTTTAATGGACCACAAGCTCAATAACAAGTCATCAGTGGCAGTCCCTAAAGCTACCACCATCTTGGACTTCATTAAGTGAGGCAGAACCTCCAGGAATAGGGAGGTGGGAGTCCCTCTGTCCTTTGCTGTCATCAGAACTCATCTGGAGTATTCAGTTCATTTCTGGACCACACAGTTGAAGAAAGACGTTGACAAACTGCAGAGTGTCCCAAGGATGGCAGCCAGAATGAGGAAGGGCTTGGATTCTGTTCTCTTAAGAGGATCAGCTGACAGAATTATGTCACATGAAGAAGAGAAGACTGGGTGGGATGGGGAGAGGGGGGAAGGGGCTGTGACTACTGTACTCATGGTTCTGGAGGGCTGGCCAGTGGGTGAGAGATTAGATTGGCTCTGGGAGGCCCCAGAAGGCAGAGCAATGAGAAACAGTGGCCCAGGCTGGGCGGGTGGGAAGCTGAAAAGAGGCCGGGATTATCATGATCCCAGTGAGAGCTGCCCCAAGTGGAATGGGATGCTTGGGGAGGTGGAGGTATCCTCCCAGGGGGTTTCCCAGCAAAGGCTGAATCGACCACGCAGCAGGCAGGACTTCTTCAATGGTTCAACTCAACAGGCTGGTTTCTGGGGTTCCTTCTAACTGTAAAATCATGACTCTGTGAATGGAGACGTGGTAGCTAGAGCTTCCTGGTGCTTTGGAGTTGTGTGGCATAAAGGATAGTCCTGGTCCTGAATGCTGGAGGAGTCAGGTTCAAATCCAGCCTCAGAGGCTTACTGGCTGTGAAAGATAAAATTAGTTAAACTGTGTAAAGTGCTTTGCAAACCTTAAAGTACGATAGAAATGCTAGCTATGAATTATTATTAGCACCGGCACATAGTATGCTTTAGCATGGTGCTGGGCACCCAGTAGGTCCTTGGTCTGAGTTCTTAGCCCGCGTGGGGCAAGAGCCCATCCTAGGTTGTGGCTATGTGGAGGCTCTAACTCCCTGAGCCCCATCTTCTTAATGAGCTTCCCCCTGTCATTGAGCTCCTCTTTCTCTCACTGAGCCCCCTTCCCTTCTTGAGCCCCTCATCCTCTTTCTGAGCTCCCAGGAGACACATACAGAGACATTCTGCCTTGATGGTAGCTTCGGGCTCCTGGATGTTAAAGCTTCTGAGAGAGGCAAGGGAAGAAAGTCAGAGCTCTTTCCTTGAGGAGAACAGACTTTCCTTCCCATCTCCTGCATCCTCCAGCAGCCCGGAGCCCTGGCAGCCGGCCCTGAGGGTAATGGGGAACCCCAGGGCTCTTGATCCTAGGATCAGGAATCCTTCCCACCATGAACTGAAATGGAGGAATCTTCCAACATCCCATCTAAAGAGTATTTGTCCACAGAGAGAGAGAGCGCAGTTTTGTGGACTGGTGGGAGGGAGTGGGGTTGCTGGTATGGTCCACATGGTTTCATTAGACGTGGCTCAAGAGAAGGCATTGATGGATATCTCTGGAATGCTGACCATCCATTTCCAAAGGAGACCTTGATTCCTACCTGGAGGGGTGCAGGAGAAGGGGCCAGGAGACCTCTTCCTCTATTCTTTTCAGAGAAGAGATACCAGACTAGCCTGACACTGATCAGCTCATTGTAGGAAGTGATCTCTTCTCCCCCTTAGACTGAGGACGCTTTCCTGATCGCTCTCACTTAATTGGGCAGCAAGGTGGTATAATGAACAGAGTGCTGGTTGGTCTGAAGGCAGGAAGACCTGAGTTCAAATCCAGCTGTAGACAACTCACTCGTTGTGTGACCCTGGCCAAGTCACTTCTGTCTTTTTTCTTAACTGTAAACCGAGGATGGTTAATAGCACCTATTTCTTGAGGTTGTGATCACCCAGTGAGGTAATACCTGGCACAGAGCAAGCCCTTAAAGGGCGCTTGGTCCCTTCCTCCTAAAGGGGGAGGGGCGCCTCGAGCTCACAGCCTGCCAAATAAAGCCTGTCTACACAGAAGACCACCACAAGTAGTGACTGTTAAGGGGACCCACCTGTCAGTGATGGGGAAGCCCCCTGAATTCTCTCTAAGGAGGCATTGTCAGGGTATCAGGAGGGCCCCGAGGAGCAAGTTCTCCCTCTCTGTCTGCCTCCCCACGTCCTTCTCTCTGCTCTGGTCCCTCCCTGACAGAGTCCTCCACAGCCCGACAGAAGTGGGTCTCCCCCCACTCTGCCCCGAGGGCAGGGAAGTGGCACAATGTCATCCTCCTCTCCACCAAGGAGAACCTTATGCAAATGAGCCAGGCTGGACACCGGGATCCCACGTCAGGGGGAAGGGGCTGGACTGATTTAGAGTCAAGAGACCTGAGTTCAGATCTTAACTCTGATGCTCCCCAGCTCTGTGAGCTTACTTAAGTTTCCTCTCTATGAGCCTCAGTTTCCTTCTTTGTAAAATGTAATAATCCCTCTAGCCTGGTGCAGCATCTGTGACTGGAACCAATCCTACCTCAGGCACCCACCAGCCTCAGGAAGCCTCTGCCTGTCTCACCGTCCTTAACAGTAAAATGGGTTTAATAATATCATTTACCTCCCAAGGCTGGGGTGAGGATCGAGTGAGATCACATCTGCAGCTATCCCAGCCCCTAAGTCTTCCCTTCTCCAGGCTAACAGGTCCACTTGTTTCCATCAGTTCTCTGATGGTATGGCCTCCAGGCTCTTGACTCAAGGACTTGCTTGTCCTCCCCTGGATGTTCTCCAGCTGACCATTGTCCTTAAACTGCTGAACCTAGAACTGAACACAAACGTTTAGGCGAGTGACAAGGACAGGGTAGAGAGGGGTTATTGACTTCCAATTCATGGGATTGAAGCCTCTTTTGAGATGACAGGAGGCACAGCTAGGGCAAATGAGTTAGATGGGCAGTTATTCCAAAGCAGGGTGGGCTGTTCTGAGTGGTAGTGAGCTTTCTGTCCCTGGAGGTCTCCAAGGGAAGGCTGGATGACTGCAGGGGAGATTCCTGTTCTGGAATGGCTTAGCTTGTTGCCCCACCCTTCAGCTCTGAGACTCCACCAGAGTACTTCATATTTTTCTTAATTTAATATTTACTTGACACTAAGTCCATGGCATTGTTGGGGAATTGGCTATAACAGAATCATACATGCTTGGATTTGTGATCAACCAAGTCCACGAGAATATTCTGTGAATTATCACTAGTAACTCTGACAGACTAAGTACACTTTGGACAGCACTTTTCCTCTGAAGAGTTCTAAGTACCTTTGCCAAGCTTGATCTCTTATTATCTTGGCTTTCTCAGGGGGTTGGTTCTAGAGCACCCCAATTAAAGGGAGTGCTCAATTTTAATTAAAGGTTGGTGGAAATGAAGATAGACTTTTTTTTCCCATTCAGGTTCACAGACCCTCTGAACCTCCACTCTAGAGCAATCTGGATTCTACCCAGCTGTTGCTGTTCACTCGTGTCCAACTCTGTGACCCCATTTGGGCTCTTCTTTTTTATTTATTTATTTTTAGTTTACAACATTTGGTTCCACAATCCCTTGAGTTCCATTGGGCTTTTCTTGGCAAAGATACTGGCTGGTTTCCCATTTCCTTTTCCAGCTTGTTTTATAGATGAGGAAACTAAGGCAAACAGGGTTAAGTGACTTGCCCAGGGTCACACAGATAGCAAGTGTCTGAGGTCAGAAGATGGGTTGGGGAGAGAAAGCCATACACTGAGTAGAGGGTGAAAGAGAAAAGCCTTGGAATGAGCTCAGGGCTCCAAGTTTTCAGAAGAAGGTTGCTGGATGAACTTTAACCCGATTTAATTTCATGCCTTCTTCCATTCAACCCACATTTCCTTAGTACCTATTATATGTAGGGTCCAGTGCTCAGTGCTGTGTGGGGATCAAAGATGAGTGAGATACTGACCTTACCCTCATAAAACTTATAGTGTCCACAGATATTCAAGCTGGAAATGACCTTGCCTAATGACTTCTAGAGAGGAGGAAACTGAGGCCAGGGAGGGAAAGTGACTTGATTCATGTCACATAGGTCCTAAGGAGAATCTTCAGAATCAGCAAACACAAGTGCTCTGGTTCCTAACTTGGGCTTCTGACTGTAACAGGGTTGAAGGATTAGACTTGAAGACAGCTATAACAAAGCTATCACCTAATAAAAAGAACTGCAGAGAAATACCTACATGAGATAGGAAGCTCTTTGGGAGTTCAGAGGTGGAAATGATCACTTCCAGCCAGGGATACAGGGGAGATCTCATGGAGAAGCAGACAGTGGAGCTGGGCCTGGGGGCTCTGGCTCTGAAAATAACTTCAGTGGGAGCAGGTTGATTAGCGAGCAAGACGACCTTGACTGTGTTTTCTCAGCCACTGCCCTGGAGCCCAGGACTCATGGACAGCCGGCTGCCAGGTTCTAAAATGAGGAGCTGGGCAGCAGTAGAAGAGTCACAACCCATCAATCCCATCCCCAATGGGGTGTGAGTCTTTTTGCTAAGATCTATGGCTCTGTCTGCTGTCTACAGCCCTTGCTGGGCTTCTCATACATCATCTGCCTTTGCTTACTCACCCATGGGCCCAGAAACTGCCTTCAAGGAGCCCAGGCAGAGGCCACAGGGACAATGAAACCCACCGGGACAAAGGCTTTCTGCACAGAAAGCCTACTCTTGCCTTTTCACACTGGTGCCACTGGACTGGGATGCCAATGATCCCCCAATCACTGGGAAAGTCTTTGGCTTTGGGACCAAGTGTTTGAGGTTTAATGGACTCAGACCACTCCACTGCAGAATCCAGAAGTGATGTCAGTGGCCACCTCACTTAGGAAACTGGGCCTCAAAGAGAGGGGCTAGTGACTGTTATGTGTCACTTGTCACTTAAATCAGGTCTGATTCCCCATTCCAATCTTCTCTGCCTTTCACTACAGTCTTCCTCATGGCATTTTACCTGGAACAAGGGAGTCCCTGTGAAGATCCAGCCTTGAGGGGGAGGTTGGGGAGTTCTGCTTCTCTGGGGCCGGCTCCCAGCAGGGAACTGTCACCCTTCAAGTGTTCCCCAGAGGAAGACTCTGGGTGATCTTTATGGTCCCTTCCTATTTTCATAGTTGAGGAGAGTAAAGATGAAATCACCACATCATGATCTTCCCTCCTTCTCCCCATAAAGATATGGTACAAGTCTTTCCAGATTTCTCTAAAGCCATTTCCTTCCTTATCTCTTATGGGGAAAAAGTGCTCTATATGCCTTTGGTCTAGTAGATAAGAGAGCCTGCCTCAGAGCTGGGGAGACTTGGGTTCAGATTTCACCTCTGATGCATAGTAGTTGTGTGACCCTGGGCAAGTGACTCATCTTCTCATGTTCTAGGCAGCTTCCCAAGCTGCAGAGAAGTTTCTGGCTATTCTACTTTGGTAGAGAAAATTTGCTCATTTGAATGTCTCCAAAAATCAATGAAATTGCAGGTCATTATTTTTTCCCCCTAACCTCTACAATAGACAAAGGTACATTTTCTTTTTTAAAAAATAATTTTTTTCAGGGATGCTAGGTGGCACAGTGAATAGGGCACCAGCCCCGGAGTCAGGAGGACCTGAGTTCAAATCTGGCCTCAGACCCTTAATACTTACTAGCTGTGTGACCTTGGGCAAGTCACTTAACCCCAAGTGCCCTCCCCCCCAAAATAGCAAAAAAAATTAACTTTTTCATTATTCTTGACAAACCTCAATTAGTATGGACATTTCCATCTATAAAGAAGAGAAAGGGGATTGTATTTAGAATGTTTGGTACAACAGCTTGCTTTAACAAAACAAAACAATGTGTAATGGCTGACCAAATTATGGTGTATGAGCATACTAAAGAAGTATTGCTTTGTGAGATGAGGAAGGAAATGGTTTTAGAGAAACCTGGGAAAGCTTGTATGAATCAAGGCAGTGAAGTGAGAACCAGAACTAGTGTAGCACCAACACTGTAAAGATGAGCCACTTGGAAAGATGCTAAGCTAACTCAATAACCACCCATGATCCCAGACACAAAATGGAGGATCTCTTGACAGAAAGATGATGGAGTCATATGCAGAGTGGGACGGACATTTTCAGACATGCCCTTAGAGGGGAATTTGTTTTGCTTACCTATACTTATTTGCTACAGGGTTCTTTTTGGGGGGGGTGGGGCAGTGGGAGGGAGAAAAAAGTTTGAAAATTGAAAAAATTAAATTGAATTTAAAAAATTACTTCATTAAACATGTTAGTTGTAAAGCTGCCCTGCTCGCTTGTCTTTCCTTCCAATCCTTTCTATTCTCTTCTGCCTCTTTAAATGTTTTGAAAAATCCTTTTTTCTTTTTCCCTTTTTTTCTGACCTCACTGTCAGTCACCCTGTCCCCTAACCTCACCCCAATTAAAGCTGAAAAGGAGGGTGGGAAGGAGCCCATGGTACAGAAAGTCAAGAGAGTCAGGAGTGGAGCCTGGAGAAGAAGACATGGCCAGCCCCAGCGGCATTTTCCTTAGAACTAGAGAAAGGGGCTGCAAGGAGAGTGCGAGTAGTCCCAAGGGGAGTGAACTTCTGATGGTGCTGTTCTGTGGTGGCTCTTTACACTGTATCAGTTCATGGAAGTCTTTCCCAGCTTCTTTGTATTCATCATATGCAGAGTAAGATTACAGCAAAGTAAGATTCCATTATATTCAGATGCCACAATTGGCTTAATCATACCCCAATTGATTAGCATTGACTTTGTTTCCAATTTTTTTGTCTCACCAAAAGTATTGTTATAAATAATTGGTGTATAGGGAGACAATGGCCTCCTTGGAGCAATGGGTGGGATCGCTGGGTCAAACAGTGAGGACATTTTAGTCACTTTATTTACATAATTCCCAAAAGGTCTCCAGAATGGTTATACCAATTCACAACTCCATCAGCAATGCACTGGTGTGCCTTTCTCTTCAATACTATTCCCATCTT
The DNA here is from genome assembly GCA_011680675.1 of Gymnobelideus leadbeateri. Lineage (NCBI taxonomy): Eukaryota > Metazoa > Chordata > Mammalia > Diprotodontia > Petauridae > Gymnobelideus > Gymnobelideus leadbeateri. The sequence goes on from WOXC01004597.1 coordinate 42,158, forward strand.
CACAGAATTGTTTTTTTTTTTTCCATTTCTGTTATTGGTAACTCAGATCACTTTATATGGTTATCACTTTATATGGTCAATTTCTGTATCTGTAAAATTGTGGTAATAGGACCCCTCTCCTAGGATTGTCATGAGCATTAAATGAATGTATATAAAATGCTTAGCAAACTTTATAAAGTGTTATATAAATGAAAAGTGTCATGGTACTTAACACTCTAGCTCATGAAATTTGAGAATTCATGACAGATTCCATCAAAGTGAAGGTCAGGGAGTCTATGAGAACTTGGAAATTAAGACAAGGAGATGAACTATACGTTGGCTGAGTGTCACACACAATACAGAGATGAAGGTGGGAAGGCTGGCGGCCAGCTCCCAACCTGGTCCTGCTCCTGACATAAGCAGTGACCCAAGAGTCTCTCCCTTCTCCTGGCCACAAACACTGGACATGGATGATGATGTTGCTGCCAACCTGCTGCCAAGCCCGAAGTGCTCTGGGCTGTGTGACAGGTGATGGCAAAGTGCTTGTTGGGGGCAGTCCTGGGGCCTCGAGGGCCCCCCTCATTGTTGGGAGAAATTGGGTGAGCATGACATCTTTGAGTGCTGAGGGGCCTCTTGCATTTTGGACAGGAGCTGAGGCTGATTTTAAACGATCTGAGGGCTTGTGTTAGGTCTGAAGCTAGTGACTGGGATGGGAAGGGAATGTGAGTGGGAGGTCCACAGGGAACAACTGGGGGGGGGGGTTGTCTAGAACCACAAGAAGGAACATCTCTGACCTCAGAAGAGGGCATCAAGGTCTTCCTTCTAGAACATTTGAGACATTGTCCTTCAGCCTGTCTAAACACACTATGGGATGGGGAGCTTACTTCTTCCTGAGGCAGCTCATTTTGTTTTTGGACAGCTTTACTGCTCAGAACAGGGCCAGTGACAGATCCTTGGGGTGCTCTGGCCCCCACTAGACTCTAAAGGCAGGGGCTGCATCTCGTGTCACATGTGTCACTCCCTGGCACATGTCATTCAGCTCATTAGTGGGTCCTAAGTCTTCTCTGGTGGCTCTCTAGGCCTGTTTCCTCATCTCTAATATAAGGATCACAGCCCCTTCCCCATGGGTTGCTGTGAGGACCATGAGAGAACAGGCTCCAGCCATTTTCTTCCTCTCCAAACTCCCCCCAAGTTCCCATAACTGATTCAGCTCCCCTGGCCCAGTGTCCAGGCCTCTCACCACCCAGGCTCTCCTCCTCCAAGACGCTCACCAGCATGTCAGCGTCCCTCCTCATCTGTACTGCCCTCACCATGGTGTGGGGCCATGAGGTCACAGGTCTGGGAAAGGCCCCAGAGGCATCAGGACCAACTGCAGCCCCACACAGATGTTCCATGCTGCTGCTAACAGCACTCAACAATTAGCCTTTGCTTGAAGACTTCCAAGGAGAGGAGTCTTCCTAAAGCTGCAGGCCTGCTTGAGATCACACTGACAATGAGCCAGGCCTGAGCTGTTACGAAGCAGGTTGCCTAGTAAGACATATGAGGCCTGAGTTCAAATCCAGCCTCAGATACTTAACCTCTGTCTGCCTCAGTTTTCTGAATTGTGGATAAGAGCCCTTACCTCCAAGGGCTGTTATATCTCATCATTTGGCAAGTTTTAGAGTTCTAGAGAAATGCTATTATTAAAAGACACGGACATACATAACTGGGTAGGGCATGCTTTGTGCCATCAGATGTATTTTCAAAAGGACCCCAGGGTCCGGTCGCTGTCTCTTCCTCCCACCATTCCTCTTGCTGACCTCTTGGGTCTAATCCCGCATGTTCCCTGAGCCTCCTCGTCCTCCAGCTAAATGTCCTTGGCTCCTCTGATCCTGACACGAGGTTTCCTGCCCCCTTGTGATTCCAGCTGCCCTCCACACTTAGCAGGGAGGCACTTCCAAGTTTCTTTCTTTCTTTTTTGCTTTTAGGAGGGCAACGGGGGTTAAGTGACTTGCCCAAGGACACTTGGCTAGTTTTTATGTTAAGTGTCTGAGGCTGGATTTGAACTCAGGTCCTCCTAACTCCAGGGCTGGTGCTCTATTCACTGCACCACCTAGCCACTCCTCTCTCCAACTTTAAAAGCCCCTTCTTGCTCTGGTGGCTTCCCTGAACTCCTGGGGACTGAGCAGAGGTTCTAATTCTAACAAACAGTCGGCGCCAATCCTGCCCCAGCTCAGACATCATGCATGGAGATAAGGCTGGAGAGCCAGAAGCAGTTTTATTGCTCGAGCAGGGAGCTGTGCCCTGTTGTTCATATGCTAACAGCTATGGGGCTCTAGGCCAGGGACCGCCACCCTGAGACTAAGGACTGGGCGCCCATTTTTATATCTATATAGATGCTCAGACGCTCCGCCTGGAGAGTGTTTCTAAGGGGCAGGTGAGAAGAATGAGCACACTTCGTGGTTTCCTCTGGGGATATCAGAACTGCCTGCTGTCTCCACCAAGTGCCAGCCCTGGAGGTCACAAGACAGGCACCCGGGCCAATCCAGCACAGTTCCAACTAAACCACATGGACCCCTCTGGATGAGATGGGCAGCCCCCCTGGAGATGCCTGTGCCTGGCCTGCTGTGTAAGGGAAAGCTACGTAGGTGAAGGCCAGGGCAGGCAGGCCAGCATCATCTCTTCTTAACTTCACACAAAGGACAACTCCACTTCAGGGCTGTAATGTTGAAGCCACTGGCATGCAACCACAGTGTCCCATTCTGATACTGCAATGTTAATGATGTTAAGCCCACCGTCCTGTCGAGCGTCACTGACTTGGCTCCTACTCACTTCCCAGGGACAGCTAAGGAGGCTGGAAAAGAATTTTTGCAACACCTGACCCTGTGAGATCTAAAGACCAAGCTTCAGGATCTTCTCCCTACAATAAACATCCTGGGAGACACACAAAAGGCATCCAATGCGTGTGGGTGTGTGAATGTGTGTGAGTTCACCTATGTGTACGATGGGTCCTTGGGCCCTTTTCTAGGACTGACCACCACCATCAGTACAACAACCCCAGCTCTAGGCTTTGTCCGATTCTTGTGAGGGTCTCAGCTCAGCTGCAAGCCCACTCTGCTCCAGCTCTGCGATGACGGACATGTATTTGAACTCATTGGGTCGGAGGTTAAAGGTCTCTACCAGGCCATAGGTCTCCTGGCGGTCAGTGGCATAGAAGAGCTGCACCTGGTTGGCGATACACTGAGCCTCAGGGATTTTCTGAAAGGGAAGGGAACATGGTTAAGGCCTCCCCTTTCAGCCATAGCTCCCCTGCCTTAGAAGGCCCTCAGTGGATGGCCTTGCCCTCAGAAGCCCTTTTTAGGCCTTTGGGGATGGACTTCCACCCACATGCTGGCCCTCCACTTTGTGACTAGGTCTTCAAGGACAACATTTTGTTCATCACGCTGGGGACTTCAGCTTTACAGGCTCATCCCCGCAGGAGCAGGAGTCTTGGCAAGTGTCTTGTCTAAGCCCATCCTGTGAGGCCCACCAGGCCTGGGACTGCCTGAGGTTCCAGGACCAGGGAGTGGCAAGGGTAGGATTAGAACCCTGGGCCTTGGACACCTTTAGTGCCACAGGACCGCTGCTTTGGGTAGTGTGGTCTAACTATACTGGCTTTTGTTGTCCTCACCCTTCTGAAGCTTGTACAAGCCCAGAGTTTGTGGTCAGTTTCCACGCCATGATAAAAAGATTCCTCTGGTCCAGTGATCTTGAACTGGGAGCACGTGAGCTGGAGGAACCTTCTTGTTCCCTCTGCTTCGGCTCTTGGGACTGGGACCCCCATTCTCCCTTGGGGGGCCGAGCAGGTGGTGTCATTTAAACCCATGCCCATTGTAGAGCCATGCTGAAAAAAGGGAGTCTTGCTGCTACTCTTCTGGAGCACGGAGGATTGTCATTCCAGGATCTCCTGCTGGGGTCTACAAACTTTCAGTGCTCCCTATGTGGTTGGATCCAGGGCAACATCTGCTCTCTGACCCCTGCTTCCAGCTCTGCCAGTCCCAGATCTGCTTTTTGCTCCTCTGCTCTGGATACTCCTTCGCAGGCTGGGCTAGAAACTAGACCCAAGACTCTGCTCTGCCCCTGAGGCCACACCTCCTCACTGCTGCTGCTGCCTCTGACTATGCTCCTTCCATATCCTGCTGTGTGTGCCTGCTCCTCATCTACCCTCAGTCTGCCTTTGTGCCCCGAGTGGGGCAGTGGCTGGCAGCGCTGCCAGCTGGCATCTGTACAGGTCTGGGACTCTCATGCTGGGCACTGATGCATTCTGCCCACCTGGGTTGGGAACAGGACTCACTGTGACTTTTTCCTAATGTCCCCAACAAGACCCAGTCTGGTGTGTTTTCTAGATCTGTCTGGAGGAGTTCTGGAGGTGTGCTTGGTGTACTTCTTCCTGGTACTCTGCCTCCACCAGGCCTGGCTTCCCAGAAGGTTTGTAGGAGTTGTCTTACCTCTGGTGCTGCAGAGAGAAGGCCATGCCTGGAAGGCTCTCCCTCCTCTCCTCTGACTCCTGGCTTCCTTTAGCTAAAATTCCCCTTCTACAGGAACCCTTTCCCATCCTCCTTAATGCCAGGGCCAACCCTCTGTGATTACATCCACTCTAGTCTTGTCTATGGCTTGTTTGTGCCCAGCTGTTTCTGTGCTGTCTCCCCATTAGCCTGGGAGCTCCCTGAGGGCAGGGCCTGGTAGCCCAGTACTTGGGGCAGGGCCTGGCATCAGTGATGCTAGCTGACTGAGAGGTCTAGATGCATCTTACCAGGAAAGTGGGGTCCATCTCTGCTGTCATAAGCACGATGCCCTTTTCCTTCTTGAGCTCTGGGAAGTGGTAAAGAACGAGCTGGCTTGATGCTGCCTCCCCTCGAGTCTGCAAAGGAGAGCGATGCAGAGTTATTATAATGCTGCCAGCCCTGGGGGCATGGGACACCCCGAAACACTAGCCCTTGCTCTCTGACCAGTGGGAGCCAACAGGACAGAGCAGGGTGTGCAGAGGCCTGGGCCTAGCAGTCAGCTGTGTGGGCTGCTTCACAGGTGACTAAAGTCACAAGTGCCATTTGTGTAAGGGGAAAGGGAGTTCTGGGGGCAGAGGGGTCACCCTGGGTGTGATTCATGTAATGGGCCTGTAAGTGCCTTCCAGGGGCCAGGCAGCTTCAAGAAGGTTCTATTTTAGTGACTACTCAGAGGCTGGCCATGGTCACAGGAAACCTCTGGGAGAGGGCAAAGCTGGGAACAGATGCCAGACCAGTGTGGCTCTGCACTGGCTGAGGGCAGCAGCCCCAGCTGGCAGACTGGGATCGACTGCCCAGAGGATGGGTAGGAGGGTGCCCCCAGGGAAGCAGAGCTGAGTGTGAGGTGTGGCTGTCATGGACACCCTACCCTGGGCGGTCCCAGCCGGCTCCTCACCCTCAGGCGCTTGGAGTATGGAGTTCCATATAATTCAGTAATTCCACAATCATGACATCAATAATATATGGTGATACAATAATACTGATAATGACAATGGCAGTGTTCTTATGGTTAAGAGCTGACAGCCTTGAGAGGGAGGCACAGGGGCTTTTACTCCAACTTTACAGAGAAGGAAACCGAGACTCAGAAAAGTCGAGGTGAACGTGTGGCCTTTCCTGGCTGTGTAACTGGGGGCCACTGAGCCTCAGTTTCCTCACACATACACTGCTTACCCCTGAGGCTGCTCTAAGGAAAGCTTCAGAGTGATCTTGTCTTTCTCTCCCAAACCCTTCCAGGTGGCTTGTTGTAGAGAAAGTAAATGGCTGGGAAATGGGTGGGCTGGACTAAATAAGGATAATCAGGGGGTGGCTAGGTGGTGCAGTGAATAGAGCACCGGCCCAGGAGTCAGGAGGACCTGAGTTCGGATCCGACTTCATACACTTAACCCAAAAACTAGCCGTGTGATCTTGGGCAAGTCACTTAACCCCAACTGCCCTCCAAAAAAAAAAAAGTCAAAGGACTGTAATATTTGAGAGACTGGGACAAGGGGCATGAGGGCAGGATGAGATGCTCAGGGGCTTCAGGGGGAAGACCCCCCCCCCCCACAGCTGGGAGAATCAGAAGACCCACCTTCAAGCCCACCCCAGCAGCCCGCACTCATGGCCAACCTAATCTAAGCTCTGAAAGCCATGCTAACCCACATGGTGCACCCACTCTGTGCCACAGAGGGGCAAAGACATGTGTGATGGATCTTGGCACTCCTGCTGCCTGGCAGGGGTCGTGACATGGCTCAGAGAGGGGGACCCAGGCTGGGGGTGGGGGTCCAGGAGACCTCTGTGGTTATGAACCATAAACATAGAAACAGATAACTAGCAATCCAAGGTCGTTGATGCTCAGAGCCTGGGAGAAGTGTCAGGAGACGTCCCGGGGGCTTTAGGGGTCAGGGAAAACCTCCTAAAGGAGGCAGACATTTGACACAACTCTATCAGAGCAAGGGCCCCTGGGGCTGCTTCTAACTTTAGAAACTTACTTCTGGGAAACATTATTTCTGGGAAGAGCCCTACTTTTGGGGTGCAAAGACACACCAGCCTCTGACTCCAACCAAGAACAAAGCCCACCCCTCTTGGCTAGGAGCCCTGCAATGTTGCCCACCTACCTGGATGTTTATAAGGGCAGTGAAGTGGAGCTCTGGACCTGACCACTGTCCCACAAAGAACTCGTAACCTTCCCTCCTTGGGAGGGCACACAGGAACTGTAGGGTGTAAACATAGGGGTGGGGGGGTGGGTGAGACATCCAGCAAAAACTTCCCAGGGGCTGCCAGGGCCTCAGGGGCCTAGGAAGGTACAAACATTCCCACCAAACACCAATAAGAGCTAACAGGTAATACTGGCTTCTCCCTCTCTATCACTTGGTGACCCCCCTCAGCTCCAAAGGCCTCTCTGACCATCTCCACCCTGGTGATTCTCACATCTACCTCTCCGCTCTCCCCATCTCACATCTTTGGCTGCCTATCAGACATCCCAAACTGAATGACCCAGCAGACATCTTAAACTGGGCACGTCCCAAACAGAAATCACAATTCCTCCCTGTCCCCAGGTCCTCCCCTCGCTGGCAGGTGGCATCCTCCACTCCTCAGTCTCTCACTGCCCCATAACCAAGTTGTTGCTAAGCCTGTCAATTTTACCTTCATGACGATTCTCCCAAATGACAATCCTGTCCTCTGACCTGCTCCACCCTGGTGCAGACCTTCATCACTTCACCCCTACAGGTCTGCTGGTGGGCCTGCCTGTGCCAACTCTCCCCTGGCTCTAGGTTACCTTCCACTCAGTTGTGAAAACGATCTTCCTAAAGCTAAGGTCTGACCATGGCCTCCCTCTGCTCAGAACACTGCTGTGGTTCCCTATCACCTCCAGCATCAACAACAAAGTCTTGGGGTGGCTAGGTGGCACAGTGAATAGAGCACCAGCCCTGAGTCAGGAGGACCTGAGCTCAAATCTGGCCTCAGACACTTACTAGCCATGTGACCTTGGGCAAGTCTCTTAACCCCAATTGCCCTGACTTCTCCCCTCCAAAAAAAAGCAAAAAATAGACAAAAACCCCATAAAGTCTTCTGGTGTGGACCTCCCCCCAAGTACTCTGTGATCCAGAGGTATCAACCTCTCTGTAGCTGCTGTCTCCCAACTCCCAGCCTTTAGCTGCCCAATGCCTGGAATGCTCTCCCTTATCATCTCTGCCCTGGCTTCCTTTGAGTCCCAGCCTTTAACTCCCCTCAACGGACCAGATAATTTCAATTTATCTCATCCACAGCTTTTCAGCATGCAACTGTCCACATGCCTGTTAGACTGTGAGCCCCTGAGGGCAGGAACTGCCTTTCACCCTTCTTTCATCCCTAGCATTGAGGCCAGTGTCGGGCTTCATGTTTACTGACTGACCACAAGAGGCAGAGCCTGCCTCCAGGTCATCTTTCTCTCATCTCCAGTCACCAGCTTAGAGGCTTATGAAAAGATCAGCACCTTCAGGGAAAAGCCTTTCTGTTTCTGGGGATTCACCCAAATGAAAGTTTTGTGGTTTGGAACTCCAAGGGCAAGTGACTGAGCCGTCCAACCACCTCCCTTCACACCACCCCTCCCCCCCTGTCCCCATGCCTCGGCACCTCTGCCCACATGCTGACAGGCTGACCAGGCCAGCCAAGGCCACAGCCCCCTCCCCTGCCCAGTGGGCAGATGAACTTACGGAGGGACACTTCTGGGCCCGACTCCAGATCAAGTCAAATTTCTCTGCCTGCATGGTGGAAACAAGAAAAAAAAAACCTGACTCACAAAGGAACATCCAAGATTAACTAATGGCATGCTTGTGCTGAAGGCCAGCAGGCACCCAGTCAGCCCTCTGGGGGCTCAGGCTCACCCCAGAACTCTGGCCCCTGACAGGGCCTCTGCAAACACTTGGGCAGCAGGAGGCCATACATGGAGTCATACTGGCTGATAACCCCTCACACACGTTCCCCTTCCTGGGTCTTCTCCTCTGAGCCCCGCCTTTTCCCCAGGTGCTTCAGAGGGAAAGCAGCCGGCACCCCAATCATCCTGGCTGCTCTCCTCTGGGCTCTCTCCAGTCCTTCCGAAAACATGTTGCTTAGAGCTGAAGACAAGCCCCAGAGGAGAGGCCTTGGCTTCCCTGGCTGTCACATCACACTGCAGACTCTCGTTCAGTGTGCAGTCTTCTAAGATGCCCTGCCTCCAGCCTCTGCTTGTGAATGGGTAAGAGTCTACATTTCTTGCTCCCATGGGTAAGAGTCTACATTTCTCACTCCCTGAATGCCCTACTCGGTTCATCTCAATGTTCTAGCCCGGCAAGAACGTTCTAAATCCTAATTAGTCACTTGGCACTGGCTACTCCTATCAGCTCAGGCAAGGCCTAAGACCTCTTGACCTCAAGACCCTGTGATCCCAAGACTTCCTAGCTCCACTAGCTCTGGCAGCCTGTTAGAAACAGCATCTCCAAATAGCAAACCAACGGACAATATATGAATTTGAAATGCCTTGGCACACTACCAAGGACTCGAGACACTGAGACGTCTCTGAGATAGTGGAGAGACAAGAGTCACAAGTGCCAGACAGAGAGGAGCATGAAATGTCCCCTGGGGAATGAGGGCTCCCCAGAGAGATGGGATGCAGGAGCAGAAAAGGCAGTTCCCACCCGGAGCTCAGGGCTGGCCATCACACTGCTTACCCACCTCCATCCTTCCTCCCAAAAAACTTACAGGGATAACAGCGTAGACGGTATCTTTGGTCGCAAAATACTGCTGCCAAATCTGGTGAGAGATGAGAAGGAGCAGCATGAGGTCAAAGGGGAGCTGAGGGGAATCCCTGCCAGACAGAAGCCCCCAAGAACCTGGCTCAGCCCGCCCCACTAAAGCTCACAAGTGGATGCCATGAGCAAGGAAAGCTTCCACAAGTATATTTTTATGATGAGCAATGTCACTGGCCCATAGTGAAGAGGTAATGAGCTGGTGTTCAGCAGGACGCCTTCTTGGCTCCCCAGCAGAACCCTGCTTCAGGGGGCCGTGCCCGGAAGCCATTGGCACCATGTTCCCCCCGACACTTGGATCTGGCCATACCACCTCCTTCCCAAGAACAGCATCAATGGCATGCTGGGTAAGATCACTGGGCCCTGAGGTTGGAGTCTTATCTCAAATGAGGTACCAGAGGATGCCCAGAAGGTCTAGGGGAGAACAGGACTGCATCTCCATGATGTTACCTGTGCAAAGCTAGGGTGGAAAGGAAAGCACGATATAGGGGAGGAATGTTGAACTTGGGTTTGAATTCCTACCTCCAATGCCAGCTGTGTGACCCTGGGCAAGTCTCTATATTAGCCTCTCTGGGCCTGCTTCCTCATCTGTGGAATGGGGACAATCCTAACTGAAGTGGCTGTGGCCTAATCCACAACTGGCCAGGCTCTGGCTTGGGGTGTGAATCAGAAGAGATGGAGGACAAACACTACTGGTGGGTGACCCACCCACCTGGGCACTCCAGGCTTCTCTTAAAGATCCATGGCAAGTTCAGCCCCCATGAACTGGGTGAGATACTCCCTTCATCTCTCCACAGCCTCATGTCCCCCGAGGGACATGTCTGTTTGTCTTCTGCTCTTTTCTTAAGCTTAAACCAGCTTAAGCAACATGTGAGTCCCTCCTGGTAAGGCTTCGGCAGGGGGTGAATGAGCCTGTCCTTCACCTCTGCGATATCACAAACTGCACGGGAACAGAGTTGGCTGGGCACCTGTGCTCGTGGGCACATCCTCTCCGTTTCTGGGTCTCAGGCCCCTCTTTAGATCCAATGGGTTCACTGCCCTGCTGCCTGTCTGGCCAGACTGAAGAAGCATCCTGTGCCAACCATGTTCATCACTACCACTAATCCCAAAGGAGGCAACAAGGTCTCCACCTCCACTGTTCCAAACGCAGCTTCCAGTTTACAGTCCTGCCCCGGTCTTGCTTTTCACCCCAACTCCTGCCCACTAACAGGGGCAGTGGGACCTTTGACACCTGCTCAGAGCTGCCTCCTCCAACATCCCAGCCTCCTGGCAGTACACAGTGACAGTCACATCCTTGATCTCACTGTCACTTGACAAACCTCCCTTTGTGACTCAGAATCCCCAGATCCCCCTGTCTGAGCCTGACCTTCCATTCTGCCTCTTACAGACTCGTCCCAACCCCATTTTCAGTCCTCATCAAAATCCCTAGTCCCAACCCCTGGGGCCAGACCACTGTCCAGATGTGACCCTTTAGGGAATCCCTTCAATGTTATGTGGTCTCCAGCTCTCGAATCCTGAGCCCCCAAGCCCCGATGACTTGCACTGCCCATCTCCTTCACTCCTAGCTGGGGCTGGAGGAAGACACACAACAGAGCCCACCGGAGCTATTCTAGCCAATCTCACATGAGCCATTGCTGTAGAAGAAAGCACTTTTCCTCCTCCCTACACCTCTGCACAGAGGATTCCCACACCTCCTCACCCTCACTCTGGGCAGAAAATTGAGGCTGTTCACCACGAATCCTCCTCCTGTCTTTAAGAGCTCAGGAGCCCGTGGCATCACCTTCCATGCTCTTGATCTTTAGTCCCCATGGCCCTTCTCCCCAAGGCAGCCCCTGGACTGATGCCCTTATTCTTTCTCAGGCCCCCTGACTGCCTGACCCCGTCATCATTCCCCTCTATCCCCATGTCTCTGCTGGCTCCTGCCCTGATGCCTGCGAGCAGGCCCAGGTCTCCCCTCCCTTAGCCTTCCCATCCCCTCAAGCCACTGTCCAGAGCGCTCTTTTTTCACAGGCAAGGAGACCAGGTGATGCCGGTGTTTTAACGCTCCCTCCAATTGCGGTGTGCAGTCTGACTTCCGACCTCTTCACTGAGCGACTCTCTCTTCATCAGGAAACCTCACACCCTTGTCTCAGCCTCATTCTTGACCTGCTGTTTCTGCCTTTGTGTCTTCTCCCTTCTCTGCTCTGACATGGCCACCCCCTGGCTACAGGCCATCATCATGGCTGGACTATCACTGCACTGGCTGCCGGGGGGGGGGGGGGGCAGGTCTCAGCTCCAATCTGGCCTCCATCACTTGTTAAAGGGATTTTCCTACAGCACAGGCCTGGCCATGGCACCCTTCTAACAAATAAACTCCAGTGGTTCGCTATACCATCAGGATAAGAGAGAAGCTCCTCTGTCAGAAGCTGTCCCCACCCTCCCTCTCTGTTGTTCTTACACTTTACTCCCTGCCCCATCCTCTGGGATCCAATGGCCATGGATGTTCCTTGCACAGGACGCACCATCTCCCACCCCCAGGCACCTTCCCCGTGTGTCCCACAGGCCTTCGATGCTCTCCCCCTCACCTCACCTCCTTCAGGTGCTCACCAAAATCCCAACAGGAACAAGGAGCTTTTCCCTTCTCCCTCAATACTACACCTTCGCTCTGCTGACACGCCAGGCTGTGAGCTCCTTGAGGGCAGACTGCCACTTGCCTGTCTTTGTATCCCCAGAGCTCAGTTTGGATATTATTATTAATAACAATAATAGGGTTTTCTGACTCCAGGCCTGGGGCTCTAGCCCCTCCTGGCACCACCCAGCTCTGTGGGAATTAAAGTTTCTAAACTCATTCCAATTCTCCCAGGGATGAGTAGTACAAGTGGCAGGCAGGGGACAAGATGGAAGTGGGGCTTCTGGGCCTACAGCTATGACACTAGGGCTGGGAATGGGGAGACCACCTGTGAGCCTGCCCTGCTCAATGCAGAGGAGACAAAAGCCTGCCCTGAAGGTGCTGGAAGGGAAAACAAAACACAAAGACAGGATGCCAGACCCTGGAGCACCTGGTGCTGGGCTGACTTCAGAGGCCCAGAAGTGACCAGTCCATGGGAGCTGCTCCCACCCTCTGTCGGCCCTACCTGAGCATCACCAAAATGTCTTCCTCCCCTGGGAGCAGCAGTGCTGCTCACCCCAAGGAAGGACATGGAAATACTCTACCTGCTGAATCTCGTCACCAGTTTTATCTTTCACCATCTCAAGGTTCAAGATTGAGCTGAGAGTCTGAAATGGGAAATGAAGGCTGTCAAAGGAAATGCTTCTGGGAGGGGAGGGAAGAGGAGAGAGTGCTGGGCACAGGCAGAGGTGCTCCAGGCTGGGGGATGGGCATCTGACATATTGCTGCTCATTTCCCAAATTCATCCCTGCCTCACAAATACTGGGGAGGGTGGGGTTATAAAGAAGTCCAGGCTCCTGCCTTCAGAGTATTTCTCCATTCTCCAAAGGCCCCAGGCCTCTTGAGGATGGCCCAGAGTGACCAGGAAGGACTGGAGGAAGGAGCCTGCAGCTGCTACCAGTCCCACAAGTCAGGTCTGGTCCCATCACTGGGTCTCCAGTGCTCTGGGCCTCAGTGCTGGACCCCACCCTTGGGGTGGGGCCAGGAGTGAGATGATTAAAGCTGATGAAAATAGACACCCAGCCTCCTTAAGCCTCAGTAGGTCAGTTCTCCCAGCAATACTCTCATTTATGGACACACAGACCGGCAGCGCTAGAAGGGACATCCAGACCAGCTCTTTACCATGTGTGCATGTCATGGAGCCCTCTGGGGAAGCCTATGGACCTTCTCAGACTAATGCTTTAAAAAATCATAACTGAAATAAACACTACATTTTTGTTAGAAGTGAAAACAAAGGTATTTGCCCACAGACCCAAGAACCTCAAGTTAATAACCCTTTAGCATTTTACAGATGAGGAAGTTGAGGCACAGGGGGAGAAAGTATTTTCCCACAAGCTCATGGTTCTAGCCAGGCCTCTGGTCAGCCTCACTTGTCACACATGCTTTTTCCTCCTGATACAGCAGAAACATCAGGAGCTTTGGTGCAAACTCTCCTGGCTTCATGTACAGCCCCGTGACTCAACCTGTGTGAACTCTCAGGTTCTACACTGGAAAAACAGGAATAACAAAATTGGCTCTCCTTCCCTCCCGGGATGCAGGGAGTTGCACTGGGATACAGAGATGTGGAGCATCCCCAGCACTCTGATCCGGAAGCCTCAGGGTGTACAGGGCCCTGAGCTTGCCACAACATCAGAGTGGCCTACCAAGGCAGGCCACTAGCACTCTGGGCTGGGGACACCCTGGTCCGACCCTACCTTGTCTTTAGTGAAGCCTCTCTTCGACTGTTTCCCCAGGGCTTCAGTCTGAAATGGGAGGGAAAGGGAACAGTCAGGGAAGCTACCTGAGGCCAGCTCTGAAGCAGACATTCCCAGCCTCTCTCCCCCTCACCAAACCTGCCTTCTTCATTCTGTTTAGAATGCCCACAACCTCTGACTTTCCCTGATCATCTTTCTTAGTGGGCGGCTACCTTTGAGAGGTGACCTCCTAGAGCAGAAAGGAGGGCAGGGCTTGGATCAACTACCTGTCCTCAGGAACAATGACCCCTGGAGCCCAGCTCTGCTCTGGCCAGTCTTTGGCTGGACTCCACTGTGAGACACCAAACAGGACGAATCAGAATTTCACAGTTGCTTCTTAGAGGAGGTGGGCGGGGGAGGTAGAGAGTATATATGGGGGGACAGAGAGAGGTCTAGCTTGGCTGGGGGAGGTGGGGGTGAGCCACCAGGTGAGACAGGTTCTTGGGAGGAGCCACAGAGGAGCGCAGATCTCTGCCAAAAGGCAGGTCCAGGCCAAAGGCTGAACAGGGATCCTGTGCCCAGCCTGCTTTGGGGGACCCCCTTTCCACATTCTCCTCATGAATGCAGAGGCTCAGAGTTCATTGGATCCTGGGCCTAGAGCTGGAAGTGAAGGTTCCCACTGCACAGTCACATCCCTGGTGGGAGATGCCCAAGGCCAAGCGGGATGGCCTGGCAGGTCTGAGAGTCTGACCTCGAAGTCCCAGCTGCATTCAGGTCCCCTGACATCAGTGGCCCTCCCTCCTTGGAGTTCCCTTTCCTAGCAGGTGGCGCTGTCTTGCTGTGCTGGGCCCCTCCTGTCGTACCGTTTCCCACCCCACCCCCCACCACTCAGGTGCATCCCCAGGGCCTGGCTGTCAGGGGGGGCAGCTACAATGGCTGCAGCAAAGCTCTTCTTGCCTTCTGCTCCACACACTTGATAAAGTCCGCTTGCCTGGAGTGTCCCACAGGCTGCTTCCGAAGCTCGTGCCGCTTCTCCAGGCGGGACTCGAATGCAGCGGGGTCAGACCTGCGGGAAGGTGAGGAAGGTAAGGGGTCAGGACGAGGAGGGGTGGAGAAGAGGACCTCCAACAGGATCTCTCCCAGCTCAGGATATCCTGGTGCTGATTTTGTATGAGACAGCACAGCCCAGGCACAGCAAGGTAGCTCAGTGGCTACAGTCCCTGGCCTAGACTAGAAAAGACCTGAGTTCAAAGCCTGCCTCACACTTCCTAGCTGTGTGACCCTGGGCAAGTCATTTAACCACAGCCTGCCTCAGTTTCCTCAAACGTAAAATGGGGAAAATCACAGCACCAACCCCACAGGGATGTTTTGATGATTTAATGACATTGTAAAGGGTCTGGCAGGAAGTACTTAATAAATCCCTCTTTCCTTCCTTCCCTGGGGGTGTGAAGTTGGAGGTTATAAAGTCAGCCAGCATTTATTAATCACCTACTATATACCTGGTACCACAAGGCTATGGGGGCACTGGATTCAGACCTCAGTCATCGGGCATTAAGCACCGACCACATACCCGGCGCCGTGAGGCTATGGACATTGGATTCCGACCCCGGGCTTCAGAGGAGCCTGGGCCCCGTGGTCTCGGGAAGTCTTGGGAAGGCTCGGGGCCATCCCACCTCACATTACGTATGGGCAAACTGAGGCCGGGGCTTACAGGCGCTTTCCCCCTGGCTGGAGGGACAGGAAGAGGAAGGTGCTCCCCGGGACCCAAGGAGCCCAAGTCCCAATAACAACCACCTCTGACAGCAACCGGGAGGGGGGTGAGGGGAGAACGACAAGATGGGCGGTTATTCCCATTTCACTGATGAGCAGCTCTCAAGCCGGCCTCCACCCACTGCGCAGTCGCAGAATCTAGTTCCAGTATCCCCGCCTCCTCCGCGTAGTTCCGCGACCTATACAATCTACGGGAGGAGCTCCTCTGTGTCCTAGCCCCACCCTTGACCCTCAGCGCCTGCGCAGTCAGGGAGAGCGCCTTTCCGCCCTTGCCCCGCCCTCCGGCGCCTGCGCAGTGGCAGGATCAGGTCCCTACACCAGTTGAGGAGCTCCTCTTCCTCCTTGCCCCGCCCCGCCCCCTCCCCTCCGCACCTGCGCAGTTGCTGGATCTTTTCCCGGTACTTGTCATAATAGGGGTTGGTCTCGAGCTCGGCCTCTCCGCTCCCGGCGCCACGGCGCACGGAGAAGAGCCGCAGCTGCTCGGTCCCCACAAGCCCCAGGCCGAGGCCCGGACCCAGGGCGCGACTGCGCACGGCGCACAGGCCCCGGTAGAGGCCGGCCACCTGTAGCACGGCTGGGCCCGCGCCCCCCGCCGCCATGGCCGCCATGGCCGCAGCCATAGTTTCTTCCCCCTCGCCCTCCGCCTCTGCTCCCGCCCCCACTGTTGCTTCCGCCGCCGCCGCTTCCGCCGCAGCCCTAGCGCGCCCCTCCATCCCCCTCCCCAGGCGCCGCCGCTTCCGTCCCCGCCCCCGCGCCCAAGGTTCCGCGGCAGCAACGTTCCTCCCCAGCGGGCGGGGCCTCTTCTGCGCAGCCTCGGGAGGGGAGGGGCCTCCGGGGAAGTTCTGAAGCGGGGAGCGGGGAGCGGGAGGGGGCCCACGTGTAGAGCTCCAACTCAGGGCCGGCTCCCAGCGCCCTACGAGGCTTTAGCTTGAATGCCTCCTCGCATGGGGAACTCAACTCCTTATCCTAACTCACTCAGCCCAATCCTAACTCACAGCTGTTCGCCGTATCTATTGTTTGAGGGCCAGACTCAGCTGGGAGGGGCCTTCTAGATGGGGAGGGCAAGGACCCCGACTTCTGGCTCTTCAGAGGGTAACCGTGGGCTCCGTCTCTAAGGAGCCCCGGTTTCCTTTTTTATGAAATGTACGGGTTGGACTAAATCGGCAAGCATTTATTAAGCACCTACTATGGCAGGCATTGCAGGAAGCTCAGGGGTTATTATAAAGGGCAAAAAAGTGGCCCCTGCCTGCCTGCAAGGAGCTCACAGTCCGATAGGGAAGATCCCATGTAAATAACCGCATAGGAGAGAGGCCGGCAGAGTAGGGGAAGGGAAGGAAATAAGCACTTATACAGCACCTGCTGTATACGAAGAGCTTTGTACAAGTATCTCATTTGATCTTCACAACCACCATTTGAGGGGCTATTACTACAATTGCCCCTCTATAGTTGAGGAGGTTCTGTTACCCTCTTAAGTGTAGAGCGCAACAGTCCTCAGGTGGTAAGAGGTAAGAGCTAGTGAACTCAGAGACCAAACGTGGCCTCCAGCTCTGAATCTGTGGTCCTATGATTTAGTGCCACGTCCTGGCCAGAGCCTCTTCAGACAAGACCTGGAGAAGGGGTATCCTCGCCCTTCAGATGAAGCCCCGATGCCTGCTGGAAGGGCTCAGGATCATGCTGTGTGTTGCTGCTGAATCTGTATATTCCACTTTTCTCTTGTGAATACTAAAACAACAACAACACCCTCCTGGGCCTGGAGTTTGTGGATAGAGGTGTGAGGAGGCCCAGGGAAAGGAAAGGAGGGTCACAGGCTGGGTTTGATGGAAGGGTGGTAAAACCACCAAGAGAGCAGGGGAACATCTGGAACCAAGGGAAGCCCATCTCCGAGGTCAGCGTTTAGCACCTTGGGTCAAGATCCAAAGGTTTTTGACATGAGCTGGTTCCAAGGAGGAGCTGATTCATAGAGGTCCCCTGCTAGGATCACTGATGGTAACAGATTTAGATCTCAAAGGTTTTAAAGGGCATCCAGTGAACCCTCCCATTTTATAGATTAGGAACAGAGGCTGACTTGCTGAGAATCATTCTGTTAAGTTCCCTCCCTGGTCTTCCTGACTAAGCCCCTGGGGGTTTTATCTACAGGGTGCAGATGAATGTTTCTCAGTGGTTTTCCTTCAAGCCCTTTAGTCCCCAGTTAGATGGCGGACTCTTTCAGTCCTATGTTTTACAAGTCCAGATTCACCCTGCGTTTATCAGGTAATTGATGTTTTCAGTGCATTGTGCTTGGCTCTGCTTGGAGAAGACAAGAGTAGACCACCACCCAGTCTGTGTCTTTAGGGAGCTCGTGGGCTGCCTGCTGGGGGAGATGAGGCACAGATTCACTTAAAGTGGAACACGGTGGGCTCACAAAGATGAAAGTCTCACAGAATTTACATTCCATTACAATGAGGGGAAATGACATGCCAACCATCAACAGGAAATCACAACTTCACGAAATAATGTGAAAAACTGGCTTATTACAAGAGAAATGAATGTGGGGAGCCCTATACAAACCCTGAACGTTCCTTCGTTCATTCATTCATCCCTTTACTCATTCGGTTATCCAGCAAACATTTGCTTGGCCTGTGATGTGCAACATATTGTTCTAGGGAAGCTTTGGGGTGTGGGGGGCAGGGAGGAAGGGGAAGTCTAGAGATAATGACACCTCTTTCCCTAGTGGCTCTCATGACCATGTTGTGCCACAGAACCTCCCAAAGGGAGCCCCAGACCTCAAGGAGAGGCATTTTTGTGTCCCCCTACCAGGCCTGGGGGTAGCAATAGTGGTGGTGGTGTCAGTCTTTCTGTCTCAGTGATAGTCCAGCCTCTAGAATGTTCAGGTTCTGGAACCTGGCAACCTTTAGGAACAATAATGCCTGGGGGTTCTGACCTTAGCTGGAGCAGGACTGGAAAGGAGGGCCTTCCCTTGGAGAGCCTCCTGAGGCCCCTCTTGTCCAGCACCACCCAGCCTTCTGCCCTTATGGATCTCCAAGGAGAATGGCCGAGCATCCCTGGTGGTAGGTGGCTCTTCAACCCCATCTGTGGAAAGAGAGCAGCAAGGACAGCTTGATGTGGGGACAGAGCAGAAGACCATCTGAGGGGAGGGAGGAAGGGTGGCAAGACCCCTCATCCCCGTGATCTCGGTCCCCATGATCTCGGGGCGTCTCCACCTTGGCCCCTGGGGCTCCCTAGCTGATCTTCTCTGTCTATACCCTTAGGATTTGTTAATCATACTTAAGTTAAGGATCATGCCAAAGGGACAGCACATATCCAAGTAGGTATGATGCTTTGCTGCAAGGTTGTGAAGGGCCCAACACCAGAACAAAGCTCATCTAAATAAAGGGGTTTTCCTTGAGGCGACTTTTCCAGCCTCCCTGATCCCCATGATAAGCTCTGCAGATGCTTCCTCCTCTATGATCCAGAGACCCTTCTGGGAGTGGAAGTTGGTCTTTCATCATAGAGAGGGTCTACAGCCTTTTAGAAGCCCTCCAAGCCCCCCTGGGGTTCCTAGGAGGAGGGAGGCATGCTGGTGGTCAGGTGCTCACATCTCTGGTTGCTGGTTAATGCTAGTCCTATTATTATCTCCTCTCCCAAGTCTGGCTCCCACTGTACTTTGGGATCTTGGGGCTATGCTCTGTGGTTACCGGAGGCTGCATGGTCTTTCTTCACTGGAGGAAGAAGGTTCGGAGGGAAGAGCAGGCCCAGGAGTGGGTGGAGGTGATGCAGGCAGCCACCTTCACCTATAGCCCCCTCCTCTACTGGATCAACAAGCGTCGGCAATACGGCATGAATACTGGAGTCAAAATGGACCTCCCAGTGACCAGCCCCAAGCCAGAGGCCCCCATTAGCAACCAGGAAGGAAGGAATGATGCCCCCAAAGCGAGATTCCTCATGTCCCCGGCCTCTGCCCCGCCCCTGGTCTGCTACCCCACCCCAGCACCACACAACCCCATCTTCCAGGAGGTGGCCTTTGCCCCTTCACTGTGCAACGTGCCGCCCATGGTGAACCACTCGGCCTCTTTCCCTTTCACCACCTGTCCTGAAAGGAGGGCCCAGTTTCATTCACTGCCGGCTCTGGCCCATGGGGATTGTCACTTCAACACTAAGGGCTTGGCCTATGAGCTGTAGCTTGCCTTGGCCTAAAGGAGGGGGAGCGGGATGGGGGACCCAGATGCTCCAGTGACCAGGCTTGCTCTGGATTCACATGCATGCAATCATCTTTTTCTCTGAAAGTTCATGCTTTTGTTTTCTCAATGGCCTTAATTGCCTATCCCCATCCAATTCGAGTCTGATATTAAACTTCTTAATAAAATGTTAAAAAACAAAACCAAACCAAACCCACTGGTCTTGAGGATGGAGGGCAGGGTGGGAGCTGCAGCAGCCCAAAAGGGGTTAACCTGGGACAGCCTAGAATCTAGGCCCTAAATCATCATTTGACTAGAGCCACAGGTCTGAGAGATTGGGAGGCAACATTGCTCACCTTGTGGGGAGGAGGTAGCCACAGTTACTTCTTACCAGGGTGACTAGGCAAGCCTCCTCCCCTTCTGGGCCTTGGACTGGTTCCACTGTCTCCAAGTTCCTTTCTGGCTCTCAATCTCATGACCCTGGGGTATGGGGGTACAACAGGCCTAAGCTCACACCACCGGCATCTGCCTGTTCCTCCTTCTCCCGGGAGCCATGTACCCAGAACCATAGCCCAACAGCTCAGGTCTTCAGACTCCAAATCAGCGATCCTTCCATTCCTGGCTCTGTCGTGGGGAAGCACAGTCTAACACAGGGTGAGGCAAAGACTCAGATAGTCCTATGACAAATGCTGGCATTTAAGTTCTGAAAATTCTCTCCTTGTAGCTGACTGTGAAGGAGGGAAGGAAGAGGAGGCAACTGTCATTCTGCCCACTTAGCAACCAGGAAGCATTTCAGGTGTGACCTGCCACCTTCCTCACTGTGCCCAGTGGCTCATACCCCTATGGTGAGGAAGTTCCTCCTCATACTTTGCATAAATGCCCCTTGTTGCAATTTAGGGACCTGCCCCAAACTCCTTGTTCCTGTGGTAAAGGAACACTGGATTTGGGGGTCAAAAGGGTCTAATCTTAGCTCTGCCCCTGGTCATTTCTCTGTTCTGTTTTCCCATCTGTCCTGCCTGTCTTCGGGAGGAGATTCTTGTTCATGGCTGGCCTGGGCTTGTTGGCCTTGAAGCTTCCCCCTTGGAGGTTTTTCCAGCTGTGAGAACTTTGACCCCTTACAAGACCCTGGGAAATCCCCTCCATGCTCTCAGGCCTGGTTGTAGGTGGACCTTAACTGTCCCTTCCCTAGCCCAAACTGTCCTAACTCCTCTGGTAACATTGCAGGTCACTCCCCATTTAAAAAAGGGGGAGGCCTCCAACTTCCTGTAGTGGTTCTCGGTTCTACCCACACCAGCCCTCACAATCCTATGTTCCAGGAGGTGGCCCTTTCCTTTTCACCTGTACAAGCAACAACTCAACAACAAGCTTTAATCACAGACACAGTCACAACAAAACGGAGGAAATATGTTTTATTTAGAGAAATTCAAACTTGTTACATGTTATTAAAGTGCAAAGTTCCTCTCTAGGGGACTAGACCACCCCAGGGGCAGGAGACATCCATCCTCTCTGGGTGTGGGCTTTGTTTGGCCAGACCTCCACAGCTTCAGGGACAGAGCAGGGTCACCTGTCTCAAAAGGTATTTGACTGAGGGCAAGATGGTCCATGCTCTATGGGAGTGTGTAGGGGAGTAGGGGAGCATGGCAAAGCGGGGAAGAAGGGAGGGAGAGAGTGGAAGAGGGGGTGAAGTCAGCCTCTGATTCAGTTCCTTGGCAGACAGATGCCTGGACTGGGAGGGGCTGGCCCAGGGCTGGATTGCAGCCAATCAAGCCAGTGCACACCCCCCCCCCCACCAATTACATCTCCCTCTCATGTCCCACCCCCACCTCTCCCCTGGCCACTCCCGAGGTTTAAGGCTGTCAGTCAACTAACTCCCCTTCCCTGAACAGGCCAGTTTATGGGCAAGAACCCACCTGGCTCCCTCCCAGGGGTGTGGAACCTGCGGCCACACGTGGCCCTCTAGGTCCTCAAGTGTGGCCCTTTGACTGAATCCAAACTTCATAGAACAAATCCCCTTACTAGAAGGCCGAGTCTGTTCTGCCTCACTTCCTATGCTTGGCTCCTTGACCAAACTCTGCCCCCAGAATCAGGACTGAAGGCAAGAAACAGTCCAAGAGTTGGAGTGGGAGATAACAGAAGGAAAGAAGGGAAAATGAATGAAAATCCAGGCAGCCTTGGCTGCTTGGGGCCAGAGTGGCTCCATGCTCACCACCTCTGAAATCTGTTAGCTACTGCTGGGCCTGGACAGGGCACAGTGACTCGGGTGCCCAGGCAGCACTGCCAGTCAGTGTGGTGCCAGAGGGGCACAGAGGAGGCCAGGCAGCCTCTGTCTCAGT
The DNA here is from genome assembly GCA_011680675.1 of Gymnobelideus leadbeateri. NCBI lineage: Eukaryota > Metazoa > Chordata > Mammalia > Diprotodontia > Petauridae > Gymnobelideus > Gymnobelideus leadbeateri. The sequence goes on from WOXC01004597.1 coordinate 63,976, forward strand.
GGAGGCAGGTGACTGGACCCTGGGACCCTCCTGCTTGGGAGTTGGACAGCAAAGGCAGACTCACTGCATGGCTGGGCCTGGCCTCGCTCATGCCAACTGGATTCCTCCTGAGTAAGATCCTAAGACAAAACCTAAAAGAAACTGACTTTTCAATTAATAATCAACCAAGGGCTCTCCACTGATCTATGAACAACTGCTCTGAAATTAAAAGGGCAGCCTGAATTGTTCCCTTAGCTGTGGTTCACAGAAATCAGTTTCCACAAAAGTTCAAACAAAACCAAACCAAAAAACTCTAACAGGTGTAGACAAAAGCCTTATGGTACAATATATACAGATCTTAGAGTGATCGGTTTTATTGCTAGAATTTTATTTGGTTGTTAGAGAATTTATAGGGACAGGTGTATCAAACAGGGTTGCAGGCATGGCCAGGATGGTGGTCTCAGGCACCCAGGGGGCCTGTAAACAGCAGATAAAGTCATCCCGTTGGGCAATAGCATAGTTCACCCAGAAGGGGATGCAAGGAGAGAAGCCTTCGATGGTGGCAGATGGGACACATTCCCAGAAGGGCATCGGCCTGCTTGCTCTAGCTGATCTTCTCTGTTTATACAAGGGTTTTGTGAATCATACTTAAGTTAAGGATCATGCCAAAGGGACAGCACCTACCCAAGAAGGTATGATGCTTTGCTGCAAGGTTGTGAAGGGCCCAACACCAGAACAAAGCTCATCTAAATAAAGGGGTTTTCCTTGAGGCGACTTCTCCAGACTCCCTGGTCCCCATTATAAGTTCTGCAGACATTTCCTCCTCTATGATCCAGAGACCCTTCTGGGAATGGCAGATGGGGTCAGAACTTACTGCCCAGGAAGGGGAAGAGAACACTCCTAGCAGCACTGGACACTCACCACCAACCCCACCGTGGGGGCAGGACTAGGAAAGATATTGCACTTGCTAAGATTCAAGGAGATTCCTGCCTCCTGTCACACCCAAGGGCACAAGTCTGACCTTTCATTTTGTGATCTTGTTGCCCACAGAAACCTCCTGGGAGGAAGCTGACACGGGCTGTGGGCAGAGAAGAGGTGGTCTCCCAAGGTGGCCCCAGTGACTGGGCCAAGACCACATGTGGGGGATGAGCCTGTGTCCATCCCATCACCTGAAGGAGAGGCTCTGAGGTGGGGGCAGGCAGGACTGGGGGGGAGGGGGGAGGCAATATCCTAGGAAGGGGAGAAGCCACAAAGAGCAGATTCCAGGGTTTCAAGCCATCCTTTCCTGCAGACACTTTAGCTAAGCTCGACAACCTGAAGAATGTCCAACAAGGTTGGAGGGGACCACTAGGCCCTTTTCTGACTCTCTGGTCAGGACTGGGGCAGGATGACTGCTTAGTGCGCAGCAGCCTTCCTGCCTGGGTCATGGGGGAAGTGTCTAGACATTAATGGCAGATTATGAACTGTTTTCTCACAGCCCCCCCCAGTGCACATAATTCCCTGTTCAATGCCAACTACTAACAAATGCTTGGAAAAGGCCTCTCTTGGACAGAAAAGACAAGATTTTTCTGGGTTTCTATAAAGTGCAGCTAATTTAAGGCAAATTTATGTAAAATAGAAAATAGGGGTTTTTCTTTCTCTATGTACACATTTTTCAGTTTAAAGATGTGGTCTGACCTCTCACGAGGGACCAGAGAGGAAGGAGGGCTCCCTGGATCAGTGGGAGTTTTAAAAGCGACATTCCTGTGGGTGCCCTGAAAGCACAGTTACTGCTGAGCCTCCGGCCAGCAGGAAAAATAACCATTATATAGCTTCTCCAAATGAGGGGTGCTATGCAGCTTCGAAGATGTGGGGATACTGGGCTGAGGGACGGGTGACTTGTCAGGCGATGGCCAGCTGGAGGCCTGGGCTGGGTTTCCAATTCTAATTCTGCTCCATATGCTCTATACCTAAAGCCAATCTCAGCTCCTGGAAGGAATATTTCCCATCTCTGTCCATGTCAAACTCTGCCATGCTCTTGGCAGATGGGATGGTAGAGCCAAGCAGGTCCCAGAGATCCTGGTAGGACAGCTTCCCCTCGGGTCCCTGGCCCGCCTTTTGGAACAAATTCAGAAGATCTTTGAAAGAAGGCACTTGATCATTGCCAGCTCACTCTTGGGCAAACTGCCTGAGAGAGCAGTGGCTGCAGGAGAGCTGAGGAGCCTGGGGTCCTACTGTTCTACTGCGAGAGAAGCAGCCTAGGGGGTTGTCGGCCAGGAAGCCTGACCTAGGGCACTCCATTTGCAGAATCTTACTGAAGGGAGTCTGTGTAAAATGATTTCTCATACCAGCCCCCGAGGAAGTGGATGAAAGGTCCTGCTCTCATCTCTTGGCTCACAGGGCCTCATGGTCTCCCGATAAGGTTTGGAGCTGAGACCTATTTGATGGAAACGACATTGACCCTACAGGTCAAGCCCAGAGACTGGCAGCCTTCTTCTCCATCTTGAGCTAACTGCCTGGCTACCAGAGCTAGAATGATTTCCTGTGTATCTTTAAAGTCTGATTGGGAGACAAGAGCCATGCACACTACTGTGTGGTGTTCATTCTCATCAGCTCCTAAGGAATGACTTTCTTCAAACAGGGTGGACAAGAGCATTTAGGGCAGGAGACTCAGCACCAGGGCTAGGTCTGAGGGGAATGACCTGCCTGGCCACAGCAACCCCTGAACACCATATCCTGGGTTCTCAAGGAGCTGCTGTCTTTGCCAGAAGGATTAGCTAGAGATGCTGGAACTAGGGGGCACCAGAGGTAAAAACTGGCCTCAGACACTGCTGAGGTTAAGCATCCTTAAGTTAAGGATCATGACAAAGGGATGGGCAAGGCACTTAACCCATGCCTGTTTCCTCATCTGTAAAATGGGATAACAAGAGCACCTCACTCACAGAGCTGCTGTCAAATGAAATAGTATTTGTAAGTGCTTAGTACAGGGTCTGCTTAATAAATACCTGCTCCTTCCCTGCTCTGGGGTGTTCCCAAAGGTCAGGTCTACAATAGTTAGGAAGGCCAAATAAGCCTCCATTGGTTTGCATAATTGTTGGTGCTTATACCATGCCCCAACCCTTATCTGCAGACTTGCTAACCAGCCAAAGGCAGGTTCCAGGAGTTAGACCACACTGGTCTTCCCACCCACACAACCCCTGCCTAGGGGCTTCTGGTCCCTCCTCAGGGGGAGCTTGCAGGTGCTTCCTGGCAGGCAGAAAGGACAGGGAATGGGGCCAGTGATTCTCAAATGAACCCTCCTTCATTCCAGATCTCAATGCAAAAAGGAGGATGCAGAGCAAAGCAGAGACTCCCTCCAAAAAGACAACTGCATTGGACAGGATGGGATGGGAGGCCATTGGGTGACAGAGGGCCTACATTTTGGTTGTCTGGCCCCAAACAACAGAATTGGGAGCAATGGGAGGACAGCCATAGGAAGGAGTGAGTCTCCTGTCCCAGAATGTGTTCAAGAGGCCGTACCCCTATTGAAATCCTAGAAGCCACTGAGGTGAGCCTAGAGCTGATACTTCTCACTCACTGATTCATTAACAACTGGGGTGAACCTTCATGGATGTCTCCATTTTTTAAGCTGTAGGCTTAATTACACATTAAATGGATCGAAAAATGAAAGAAATCCTCCACCATGGGCATTTACACTAAACCATACTGAAGAAGGTCTTCCACAGTCTCTGCACATGGCCATCCTGTCTCTGCCTGAAAACCCAGTGCTGGGGAACCCAATGCCTTTTCCATGGCAGCAGTACTCCCAGGGGACATGGCCTCCAGGCTCTTCCCCATCCTTGGAGGGGCCCTCCATTTCATCCGTGTCTTCTCCAAACTAGGGAGCCCAGAACTAACCCCAATGTTCCAGCCTTAGCTGAGCAGGGCCGAGCTGCACAGCCTCAGGGCTGCCTGACTCAGCACAGGCCACTAAGGGGTAGGGGCCCCTGCTGACCTCTCTTTGCTCTCATCAGGGTGCCTGCTCTGGGGGAGGGAGGTGGGGCTGAGTGGCTTCTCGGGTTCCTTCTAGCTCTGGGACACAAGGCTTATACTAAGTTCTCCCTTGGTCCTACTGTCTGAATACAAGGCCCTCCCAGGGTCTCCACAGGTGCCAGATTCTACAGGCTTTACCACCTCCCCTTCAGGGCCCACTTCTGTGCTATATTTTCCATTAGAATGTAAACTCCTAGAGGGCAGGAACTGTTTCTTTTTGCTTCAGTGTGTATCCCTTGCACTTAGCAGGGAAGAAAAGCTTAAAAAATGCTAGTTGCCTGCCAGCTTAATGACTGGGTTACACACAGGACTTACACAATCTACTCAATAGGGATAACCATAAAGTCTTACACTTGGGTCCCTCCCAAAGACCAGGTAAAAGGTCGGTTGGTGTTCTGAAAAGGACCTGGGGGTTTGAGTGGATCACAAGTTCAATGAGTTAGCAGGGTGGGATCTTGGGCAGCATCCAGAGGGATGTATTGGTGAGGGCAAGGAAGGGGAGAGTTATTCTGTTCTGTGTTCTTGTCACACTCATGTTCTGGGCAACACACTTTCAGAAGGACATTGATCAGCTGGAGAGTGTCCTGAGGAGGGCAGTCAGGAGAAGGGAACTCAGAGGCTGCAGAGGCACTAAGGAACAGAAGCAGAATCTGAGCCCAGGTCTCCTGATGCCAGGGCCAGGCAGAGAAGTGGACAAGAAGCAGATCTGGGCTTAAAGGAAAAGTTTCTTAAGCCTTTAGCTGTGTGGTTCCCCACCCCCAACCCCCCCAGCTGACCAGCTGCTTTAGGAGGCCGTGGGTTCTCTCTGCTGGAGGTCTCTGGGCCAGAGCTGGATGACACCTGGCCTGGGTAGCTCCAGAGGAGTCCTTCTAGGGCCACATGGCTGATTGCAAGGGACCTCAGAAGGTGTTTCTTCCAAACCCCATATCTTGCAGGTGAGGAAAGAACAGCCTGCAGGGAGCAGGAATTTTAGCATGCAGGTGGTCAGGATCCAAGACTGGTAGGCCCTCCGACCAGACTGTTCTAAGGTTCTCCTGGGATCTCTTCACAAACACTTGGCCAACTTTAAAGTCCCTCAGCCCCCCACACCCATTCTAGCCAATTCCATCCTTGGCCTTCCTTCCCTCTCAGACTGACCTGTCAGGCTGGAAACTTCTGGGATGGACACAGATCTCAGATGGGCAGCCTCCACCTGGTTTCCAAGAGATCGTGGGGAAAATTTTGGAAATGCGGCTAGCTTTGATGTAGCACTTTGTTTTTTCTCTGTAACAAATATATACAGGAGGATTAATCTGATGGACTGATACCAAATTAAGCCGGCATGGAAGGTGCCTTTGAAGTCAAATGCAAAGCATTAAAGGCAACATCACATCTGAAGGAAGGAAAACAGGGTGACAAAGGGTATGTGCAATGTGCCACTAGAGGGACATGAGGCCAAAGTTAAACTGCAATCAGAAAAAGCCTCAAAAGGAAGCATGAAAGGCCAGAGGGCTCTAACAACCAGAGACAATGACCTTCAGGTTGGGGAAGAAAGGGCACGAGGAGGGCCTAGCTCACCCCACCCTTAAATGTGGTCCCATAGTTTTCTCCTAGATCTGGGGTTTGTTTCCAAGCGAGATAACCCTAGGCACAGTGACCAGGGATGCAAAGTCCTGAGGTAAGCAGGAAGAAGGGAGAAGAGCACTGATGGATGTTGGGGTGTGATGGGGAGGCACTGCCCTGCCTGTGGGAGAACCATAGGATGTGGGACAGGGGTAGCCAGAATGGAGCCAGTAGGTGGGTGTCCTGGATGCTGGCTGGTCAGCCTGCCTCCATCCTGAAGCCCACCAAGACATTTCCTTAAGAATAAGCCATGCTGGGGCGGCTAGGTGGCGCAGTGAGTAGAGCTCTGGCCCTGGAGTCAGAAGGACCTGAGTTTGGCCTCAGACACTTAACACACACAAACAAAAACCTAGCCGTGTGACCTTGGGCAAGTTACTTAACCCCAACTGCCCTCCAAAACGCAAAAAAAAAAAAAAAGAATAAGCCAGGCCAGACGGACACCTCTTTTCTTGACAGGACTGGTCAGACATGGAATGAAGGCTGTAGGAGGGCACCTGACAAAGGATCTCCCTTTATTTTCTCTTGGGGATGATGACGGAATGATGTAGGCTTGAGGAGGGGATAATCTGGTAGATTCAGAACCCGCAGAGTGCCTGGGCCCAAAGAACAGGACTGAATGGATCAGCTTCAGGCTGAAAGACCTTGGGGAGTATACTGTCCAGAACTGTACACCAAGACTGGGTGTTTTCTGACGGCTGCTTCTTGGTATCTCTGCTGACTGCCCTGTGCTCTGGGAGGCTCTCATGATACTCTTCTCTTGGTTCTCCTATCCTCTGCTGGCTCTTCCTCAGGCTTCCCCCCACTAGATCAAGGCCACATGCACTTGACATGCACTTGACATAGGGGATCCCTAAGACTCTGTCCTGGGACCTCCTCTCTTTACAACCTCTTGGGTCTAAGGCATCCCACAAATTGCCTGCCCAGCTGAGGGCAGGGCCTGAGGGACCAAAGACACAGACTGCGTCTTCCCTGGCCTTTATGGAGATGCCAGTTTTACTCAAAGGATTCATGTCCTTGGAAGCTTTTAAGAAAAGGATGGATAATTGTATTTCAGTACAAGCCAGGGATGGTCCTTTTAAGAGGCAGGGCAGGATGGGGCACCGGGGAGCCACCAACCCCCAGAACTCTATCTGTTGTAACTGGTGATTTTTAGAAGCATTGAGTTTTCCTATTTAAAACTGGTGACAATTAAGTACTGACCCATAAGCTACAACTTGGGCCAATTCTCTGGCCATGTGAAACTAAGGCTCTTGCTAGTTAACAATTGCAGGGAATTTTATCTCCAACTCAACAGGTCCCATTGACCCTTAACAGACTCAATCCTCCAGCCCTTTCTGTGCCTAAGCTTGGGCTGGCTTGCCAAGGCCTCTTTTCCTAAGTCCTCTGACTTGAAGAAGCATTCTGAGCTGGGCCAGAGGCTCACTCACCTCCCTCTGAGGCCTCCTCAGGTGGCCTGTTGGGTTCTGGCTTGCTTGTGAGAGCCGTGATTAGCTGGAGCTTCTCCCTCAGCTTGGAGGCCTGAGAGTCTGCATTGTCTTCTTTCTGCCCCAAAGATCAAAATAGGTTTAAGGGAATAACTGGCCAGAGTTCAGACAAATACTCTATTGGAGGACATGACAGCTATTCTCAGAACCTGAAAAGCTGTCTGTCTATCCTCTGGGAAAAAGATTCAGTTTGGTCTGTTTGGTCCCAGAGGGCAGAACTCGGATCAATGGAAGAGAGATCTTACTTACAGATAACACAATACATATATCTGTACATGTATGCACGTGTATGTAGAAGACCCAGGATGGAGTCCAGCCCCATCACCTAACTACTGTGTGTTCTGCAGCATAGGTCTGCACCTATGTGCAGTGGAGATGACACTGTGCCTTCCCGCTTCCCTTGTCATCTCCTGATCCTCACAGTAATCTGGATGGGAAAGCATCAGTCTGTAGATTGTTAGGGCTAGTATGCCCACACAGGATTTTACTGTCTATATCACAAGAGTTCAGAGGAAGGAGCATCCATATTTGACTGGGGCTGAGATATAAAAGGGTCTGACCTCAAAGGCTCCCATGATCTCCTGGAGGTGGGTATTGCCGGCAATCCTCCGTGTCTTTGTCCTGGCTGCACCCCAAGCCTGAGCTGCATTCTCTTCACCTCCTCCCTCTAAGAATTTTGTTTGCTCCAGTGCCTGACTCATTAGCACATGAGCTTGTTAAGGGTACAGACCCGTATTTGCCTTTCTTTGAATCCCCAGCACAGAGCACAGCACCTAGCACGTAGCAGGGACTTATTAACTGCTGCTTGTGGACTCCAACATGACCCCAGGGGAAGCCTTTGTTGAACCCCTCAAGCACCAATGCCCAATGCCTCACCTCCATATTATTCTGTATATGCTTAGATACCTGCATGTTGTTTCTCTGTAGGGACATAAGTGCTCTGAGAGCATTCCTACTTTTGTATGCTTAATGCCTAGAATACAGTAAGAGCTTAATAAATGCTTGTTCACTCCCACTGTGCATCTCCTTCCTACTGATGCATTCTGGCCCACTCTCCTATTCTTGGATTTTGGGTCCAACTCATCTTCCATTTACAGCATCGGAAGACACACAAACACTGAAGTACAAGTTTCCCATTTTGTCCATCCAAGTGAGTACCACAGTCTGGAGAACAGAGGCTATTGATCTCCGTGGCTTTTCCCATGTGGAGACCTGGTCTAAATTTCTGCATGAATACGGATCTCATTTTGGAGGCCCTGTCATGTAATGCCATCTGGGAACAGGTACTTCTGGAGGACACTGTCCCCTGGTCCTTGGATCTTCTCTATGAAGCAAGCCCAGGTTCTTATACAAGGTTCAAGGTTCTTTCTGTAATGTCCATCAGGGATTCTTATAAAATGTTGATACATGTAGGGAGAGGCCATAATTGAGAAGAGTCGTCAAAATACTTGACTGAATTGAAGACATTTTTTTTAACGGTCAAACACTGAGTGAAGTGGGATCTTGTCTTCTCTATAAAGCTGTGATCTCCTGTGGAATCCACAAAAACTGTACTCAGTTTGGAAAGAGGGTGTGTGGGTTGGGACTCTACTGGTGAGAGGTCCTAGGTATCTTTCCCTTGAAGCGATCCTTCCTAACAGTGTGGTTTTCAGCACACACGTCCCCTGGGCAGAATGTGTCACATAGGTAGCTTTTTTCCTTCTGTCCTTTTCAATTTCCTCCCTTCCTTAAGAAGCATTTATTAAGCACTTACTATATGCTAAAGCTTCCCTTCTTCCCTTCTAGAGTGCTACAAAGTCTATCATGATGCTGGGCACTATCTGGGCTGGATGAAATCCCGAAGGTCAGGCTCTAAGAGGGCTCAGTGAAGAACCACAGAAGAACATCCTGAATCTCGTGGGCCCTAATTTCCACCCACCATGATCGTGGGCAGGAGGCACACCCTCTCCTCTGGGGTCAGAGTAAAGTCAAAACACTTGGGTGTTCTCCAGGACGGTGGAAGGAGCCATGCCTTGGGGAGCTTCCTGCTAGACTTGCCACCTGAGGATGAGGATCTGGGCCAGCTAGAGCACTCTACCAGGGGGCTGCTACTGGGCCAGGTAGAGGTGGCACGGGAAGGCCAAACTGTGGCCATGTTGAGAATGCCATCATTCTGGGGACTGTGGAAGTTGGCAAGTCTGTTATCTCCGGTACCTTCCAAATCTCCCTGTAGTGGATGGGATCAGAGGGCACTATGCCATCAGTGTTCTTGGGAAAGGGACTGAACCCCACCTCAAAGCTGGGGCAACAGGCAGAGGGCCAAGTCCTGAAGCTGGAGGTTGGCTAGGTCTCCTGAGGATGGGCCCCATGTCCTCTGGGGAGAGCTTGGTGTTCCACTACTTGGAGGTCACACCCACCTCTTCCTGGGACGTACCTTGCCCACCCTGACACTGTCTTTTAAGGCCTCCACACTGATCTCAATCTTATTGCCACAGATGGTAGCCTAGTTGATATGGTATGTCCCAATGTGGATCAGAGGCTTGATACCTGCTTAGGCTCACTCCAGCAGGTGCCCAGGTAAGGCATCTTCCATCCACTGTGGAGAATACAGGCCCATGCTGTCCTGCCTATGGTCTTGAGCTTGGCCCCTTTCTAGCTGGCAGCCTTCCCTCCACTGTGCCTCTCCTGCTATGCATTCTTAGTGTATGGCCCCTCCAGCTATTTCTAGCTCCTCAAGAAGCACACCTGAGGAGGCAGCCCTCCTGCCCTGGATAGCAAATAGGTAATAGGCTATTATGACAAGATCCGTTCTGCCCTTACAGGTTCCTCTGCAATCTCACTTTTACTAAGCACATCTGCACTCACAAAGTGGAGAACAGTCAACTGCTAATTCAGGCAAAGGCACCCTAGGCTTTAGAGGAACAATAGCTATGAACTCGCCTGTTACTGCCTTCCCAGGGGCTGCTGTAATTCCCTTGGGCATCTGTGTGGCACTCTCTTAAGTGTGGGAGAGATTTACACACATAAGTAGCCTCTGTGTTCATGCCTGTCCATAGAGGGATGGAGAGAAGCAGATAGAAAAGGCATCAGAAACCAAGTCTGGGAAGTTTTAAAAACCAAAGAGCACGTGCTGTCATCAGCAAAGACTTTTCCACAACCGGCTCCAAGGCTATTCCTATCTATACCACTCCCTCTGGACAGGGCGTGTAAGAGGTGCTCTCAGCAGTTTAGCTGGCCACCATGGAGGATATGTGTGTGTGTGTGTGTGTGTGTGTGTGTGTGTGTGTGTGTGTGAGTGTGTGAGTGTGTGTGTGTGTGTGTGTGTGTGTGTGTGTCGCTGCTGAGGCTGACTGCCAGGGAAGCCACCTGCCTGTTTCTTTCTCTCCCTTACCTTTAGGACACGGCCTTGTTCTCCACCTGTCCTATGGGAGCCTCTTTTCAGAGAAATAGCTCCATCAGTCATCTTGAACATGAAGAGAGGGAGAGGAGGAGGAGGAGGAGGAGGAATTTCTTTAGGATAAACCTAATTTTTAAATTATTTTTTTTTTGAGGGGGGAAGGCAGGGCAATAGGGTTAAGTGACTTGCCCAAGGTCACACAGCCAGTAACTGTTAAGTGTCTGAGGTCACATTTGAGCTCAGGTCCTCCTGCCCCCAGGGCCGGAGCTCTATTCCCTGTGCCACCTAGCCACCTCTAAATTCTAATTTCTTTAGGACAAAGCCTCCCAAACATCATGCCCTTTGGAATCTCAGCTACATTCATTGGGAAAGCTGGAGAGCACTTTCATGTGGATAGCAGGGATAAAAATGGAGAATGAGAGGGGAAAGAAAGCAAAGCCACAGAGAAACAGTGTTATGGGGCAGCTTCCACCTGGAGTCTTTCCCAGGCTTGAAGATGCTGACACAGCAGTCCCTCTTCTTCCTCTGAACCAAGGCAGGCTGTGCAGCTTGGTCGACTGGTTCCTGTTACCACATTTTTCCTGGGACATCCTGAGGCCCAGAGCACACATAATCCAGACTGCCTCGCCTCCTTTCCCCTGCTCTGAGGAGTCCACATGAAGCCTTTTTATCTTACCAGCTTGGTATTAAATGACCCGTCCCAGTGATGGACTGCAGAAGCTGGTACTGCTGCACCCCCAAATCCATAGAGCAAGAGGAGGCTGGCCAGGCCATGGGCCAAGGCTGGGCACTGCAGGAAAGCCTGTATCTGGAGCTTCCCTGGACTGGTCTTGACTTGGTTGGTGACTTGGTCCATGGCATCATATTGTGCCTGCCTGACTTTGGGCATGTTTATGGAGATACTATGAGTTCCCTGCACGGCACTGGCCTGTGCAAGGCCTACTGCAGTCACATACATGCAGATGTGTGATATGATAGCAGAGCATATCACCTAGGATGAAGACAACATGGTGGGCTAGAAAGAAGGCCTGTCTTAGTGTTAGAAGAAGTAACTAGCTGTTTGTTCTTGGTTTTCTCCTCTGTAAAATGGGGAGGATAATAGGTATACTCCTGACCTCCCAGGTCAGTATTAGGAAGCTGTGCTTCATTCAACTTTAAGAAAGTGATCCTCCCCGAAGGGCAGCACAGTAGAGCGGAAGGTGCACAGGGCCTGAAGTCCGGTGTGTTCCTGGCTCTGCTGGGTGAGCCTGGGCAGTTCAACTCCCTGTAAGGACCCCATGTGCAGCCTCCCAGGTTTCTTGTGAGCAGAGCCCAGGCCTAAGTGGGCACTGCCCTAGGACCTCTTTCAGACAGAGAGTGCTGACAGTCACCTTTCTACAATTCAGTGCCATGGACTCTTCCCTGTCCCCAAGGCATGAGGAAGCCAATGGCTGCTGACATTTAAGTCTGAACTCTGGGCCTCAGTTTCCTCATTGGTAAGCATGCTTCCTTTTAGTTCTAAATCCAAACAGTCTATGGAATAGTCAAGACTTCTCATGGCCCTTCCATCATCTGCACATGCCATGCAGGAGCCCAGGGTGAGGGGTACAAGTAGCAGGCTGGCAAGGCTCAACCTCTCCTGCCTATGGTCTTGGACTGGCCATCTTTTCTACATATCACTTTCCTCATCTGTAAAATGGGGCAGTAACTCCTGTTCCACCCACTTTACCACATCATGAGGATCCCAGTAGACAATGGATGGGAAGCATCATGCAAATGCCATGCCCGAGTGACTGAGCCTGAGGGCAGCCACGTGGACATGTCATGCAGTGGCAGACAGAGCATGTCACCAGGGCCTAGCCGCTCTTACCGTGGTGAAGGGCAGCTTCTCTCTCTTTCCTAACTTGTTCAGAGCCACCAGGCTGCTTCCTATCGAGGTGACCCTCTGGCTCAGATTCCTGACTGTCCCATCCATCCCCAGAAGCTTAAGGTCATTCTGTCTCTGGTAGCCCATGAGGGTCCTGTTGACCTCTTCTAATGAGCTCTGAAGGTGCAGCATGTCCTAGAGCAGAAACAGAACACATTGTGGATCCTCTCTGGTCAAGCTGAGAAGCCACAGCCATGTCACTCAGCCCATGCTGTCTCCATTTGTGGCCAGGTGGCTCTGACCTCAGAGAAGGGAAGAGGCTTGTTTACATGAGCCCCTCTAGAGCAGAGTGCCTGGAAACTGATTCCTCAATGTCTGCCCCTCCTGCCGGGTCATTAATGAAGAGGCCTATTCATGCTAATTTATCAGAACAATACCACCTTGGGAACGAGACTAATTACTGAACTGGCTCATGTAACACAACTATTACAAGTTGTGCATTATTCAATACGAGATCTAATTATTGTTACTGACAGTCTCTGGTACTAATTGCTATTTATAAGACTGGATATTCTTGGCTTACAGATACTGAATCTGAGGATGTGAATGCATCTAAAGGGCAGACTGGTCTTTCTCTCTGGATGGTTCTGACCCACCATCTAACTGTCAGCATTCTTTCCTCTTAGCCCACTGCCAATCAAGGCCAAGGTCTTTTTTGACAAGAAGTTCCAGACAGGGGATTAATTAAATTCGGCTCAAACTGGAAGACACACTTTCTGAAAGGGTGTGCCCTTCATCCCACTCCTCCAACCTGTTCAAGTTGTTAAGCACAATAAACTTCTCTCCTCTGATTCTAGGACTCCTGGGCAAAGGCTGCTTAAAAAGGGCATTTATGTGCCTGCCCCATAGGCAGGAGAAGATACACGAGCACCATAGACACCAGGTGCTATGTAAATGCTAAGCAGCCTTTGCCCGTGGGCAATGGTCTGGCGTGGTGCCACCAAATGGTTCACTGGGTACCTTTCCAAGCTGGCTGTGTCCTGCTGAGAGCCTGAGGAAAGGGAAATAAGTACCTGCTGGAAATTCTCTCTTGGGCTTTTCCTGCGCAGGCCTGGGACCATGGAGGGTGATGGAGCTGCCTTGCTGCTTTCCTTCTCAGAATGCTGCAACTTAGTAGGAGGAATGGAAGAGATGAGAAGTCAGGCCTGAGGCCTCTTACTTTCTGACACTGTAGGGGGACCAGCCCAACAGCCAACATGCATGTGGAGAGAGTCCCACCCCTCTCCATCCTCAGCCTGGACTGGGTGCTGAAAACCTCAGGTGTGCTCTGCACCCACAAAGGCATCAGGTCCCGACCCTGGCCGAGGCCTCCAAAGGGCCCACAATACAGGGAGCTGATGGCCTCTCCTTCTCTCTAGTCCCAGGGGGCAGTGTGCCAAGTCTTGTGCCAGGTGCTGGGGACAGAGACAAGATGCCAGGCCTTACCCTACTGTCCACCTTCTGTGCTTCTGCTTATACCAGACGAGTCATCAAAGACTCAGAGTCAGGAGAACCTGGGTTTAAACCCTCCTTCAATACCTGGCCTCCATAAGCCCTGGTCTCCTCAGCAGTGAAACACGGGTGTTGTCTGGCTTGGAACCGAGGACCCTGCGGCCATTTTCTGTATCTCCACCTCTATCCCATACTGCTGCTGAATTCTGACCCCCCCCCCCCACCGTTTAAATTTCACCTCCAATGCTGCCCCACTCCCGAGGGGTGCCCCATGCAAGGAGCTGGAGGCTCTGAGGAGCAGGCACCTCCTCCTGGGCCTCGCCCCTGGGTCTGTCCGCACCTAAGACTGAGTCACTGTTTGTTGTTCCTGGAGGAGCAGCAGCATCTTCACTGCTCAGCCTCTGTCCCCACTGACTGTCTATCCTGGAAGCCCCTGGAAAAGCTACAAGTAGAGTTTTCTCCACCAATTCCACCTCCTCCCTCTGTCCCCTTTCCCAGCCCAGGCCTGGATGGGACCCCCCTCTGCGAGCCTTGGCATCCTAGAGAACCACCTCCACCCCTTCACTCTTCAGGGCTGTGCACAATGAGAGATTCCAACCGTGGCACACACACAAAAGGCCTTCCTGGCTGGTAGCCAGGCAGGTCGAAGACAGAGACTTAATTATAATAAAATGCAACTAGTAGCAGCAAATTGGATTCTGAAAGCTCTAATTCTCTTTTAAATTTTCATTTTGCTTCAGCTTTGATAATGATCAGAAGAAATGACTGAGGGAGGGGCCTCAGACATGCTGAGGGCCTGGCAGAGGCCCCTAGGAACCCCCTCCAAATAGTGTTCCTTTGGGGGACCAAAAGAACCAGTCCCTTTGATTCTTTTGCAGGGGAAGAACAGGCGGCCCCATCAGGGCCAGGCCCTTTCTGGCCCTCCCTTAGAGCCAAAGGCCCCCCCTCCCATAAACCTCCTCAAAGGGAGAGAGAAGTTGTGTGTCACGGGCCACCCTCCCTTTGGATCTGTAGTGACTTGGGCAAGAAGTTTTTGGAAGAATGAGGATGTCATAGGACTCCTTTTTCAGTGAGAGGCCGGCTCTAAGGGAAGGAAGCCTGGCTGACACGGGGATAGGCCTGGATGGCCGGGCTGGGTTGGGGCAGGATTTCCTTACCATGTCACTCTGGAGGGTCTCAATGGTCTTCTTGTGCTCGTCAACTGTTTTCTGTATGTTCTCCACAGCAAGACGGACACTGCTTAAGGTGCTCCCAATGGAGGCCACGCTCTGAAGAGAGAGGCACAGTCAGTGTGGCTGCAAACACAGAAGGAAGCCCACAGAGACCCCGGAATTCTGCTGCACAGAGACAGCAGGAAACCATGAACCCTGAGTGACCTCTCAGGCTTTCTGAGCCCCAAACTCTGATATCTGACCTTGGAAGGTCACTTCTTCCTCTAGAAATGAAGGGCTCAGGCTCTACAGCTCTTTCTTGCTGCTCTAAATCTATGATGCCAGCTTATCAATTTGGAATTAATTACTATGTGGCTACTCAAGGCCAGGCCCTGCTTGAAGACCATCGTGGTCAGACAACAGAAGCTGGACTGATAACGGCCTGACCTCTCTAAAGAAGGGACGTCCTCATGCCCTTGGTGGCCCCTGCCCTGCACCTAGAGAGGAAGGCCCAATTGGGCCATGTCCATCCATGCCTGTGCCAGCCCTGGCTTCTAAAAGAAGTCTGTGCCAAGGAGTCAGGGAAGAGGGAAGTGCCACCAAGGCAGGTGAATTTTGCTTATTTATTAGACTGGTGACAATCAAGTACAAAGTATGTGGCTAGCCAACTAGGGAACAGCATAGTGCACATCCTTTGGGTCTGGAGTCAAGAAGGCTTGAGTTCAAGTTCAGTCCCAGCCACTTCCAGCTGTGTGACTCTGGGTAAGTCAATGACCTCTGCATGCCTCATCTTTACCCCATCTGTAAAATGGGGACCATAAACAACACATACCTCACAGGCCTATTGTGAGAGTAAATGCAGATAACATTTGTAAAGTGATTTGCAAACCTCAATGTACTCTACAAATGCTAGCTTTTGTGATGATGATGATGTTACATCACAGCTGAGAGTTTTAACTGGGTCTGTGACTGATACTTGTGGCTGATTATGTGGGTGTCGTTTAGCTGCTTTTCAGTTTCACCCAACTCTCCACGACCCCACGTGGGGTTTTCCTGGTAGAGACACTGGAGCAGTTTGCCATTTCCTTCTCCAGCTCATTTTACAGGGGAGGAAACTGAAGAAAACAGGGCGAAGTGACTTACCCAAGGTCACACATAAGTGTCTGAGGTCAGCCTGTGTCACATAGCTATGGCTGATTAAAGCTAAAGGCTTCAGGAGTGAGTCCTGTTAAGGCCATGTCCGTGTGCCACTTCCTCCTGACTGAGCAGTGCATAGGTGTGCAGGAAGTGTTCCCCTTCGGGGGTCCTCTGGCCATGTGGCACATCTAAGAGGCCCCCTCAGTGCCTCCACTGCTCCACCCCACCTTCCCTCTGAGTCACTGGGGAGTGGGCTCCCTGGTGCCTTATGCAAAGGGAAGCAGAGGGGCTGGACAGACGTTTGGTCCTGAATGAACTAGAGTGTCAAGGACTTGAATTCATCCATGGGTGCCTCATTCATCTTCATCTAGATATGGCCCCAATCAGTCAAAAGACATTTATTAAGTGCCTACTGTATGCCAGGCACTCTGCTAAGCACAAAGAGTCCACAAAGAAAGTCCTTCCCCGCAGGGAGCTCACAAGTCTTCTACTAAGGGGGAGACAATGGGCCAACTATGATCAGTGAGCTCCGGACCCTATTTCCTGGAGATAAGGAAGAGGACGTTATCCAAGCTTCGGTCAGATGCCCTTGTTTGAGAGCCGAAATAGTCATTGCTCATGGTTACCCAGAGTTGTCAGGCTCCAGGCTAGGACACTGACTCTGTGGGCTTACAAACAAAAGTCTAGATATCTAGGAAATATTTCACAACTTTCAACTTCATCTGATTCAAATATTTACTGAGTCTCTATTTGTGAAGGCTGCCACATAGGAGCCGGGTGTGGACACTGATGCATCTGTTTGCAGGCTCACTCCCCCTTTCTCCACCATACCTCAACCTCCCCATCTGCTCCTTAGGGCTCTCAGAGGTGGATGTCTGCTTGGCACCCAAATGCCAGTTGAGTATGGGCATGTAATGAATGGTGTATGAATGCCCCCAGAAACCCACACAAAATGGTCTGTGACAGATTGTTTTCACTTGTATCTGTACTCGGGCTCTGATCTACTGTTTGGGAAAAAGCCAAAGTAGCTTCTATCAGAAAGTAAGTGATTATTGGGCAAAGATAGGAAGAGACAGAAGGGCCAGGCCACTCTAATCTTTGTTCTGGGAGGCAACAGCCACCCCCACTTGCTGCTCCTTGTCCTTCCCCATCATTTCTGGTTCTCTCCTTGGCCTGCCATTCAATGCCTCCCAGTCTAGCCTGTTTTACCATTGCCCCACCCGTCCATTCTGAACTCTTGCCAAACTGCCCGGAAGCTTCACTTCTTCTGTGCCCCAGCGAGGCCACGCACTGGTGGGGGTGGGGGCTCTACTTACTCACCACTTAGGTGACCACGGCCAAGTCACTCAGCCCCAGCTTCCTCAACTGCAAAATGAAGCAGCTGGACCAGTTGGCCTCTGAAGTGGCCCACACTGTTCCCAATCTTAGAGGATTTTCTGCCTCCCTCTGAAGCCTGACTCGGCCACCACTCCCTTGAGAAGCTTCCTCTGTCCCCCTCTGCCCTCATACAGGCCCCTGTCCACTGTCCACATAGATAGCGGTCAGGTCCCACTGGAGCAAAGAACAGATCTTGTGTTCAAACACACCCCGTTTGGAGCTACAATTATATGTAAACTATGGTGACTGGCTGCAGCCTGATGGTAAGATGCCACATGGCTGCAACAACAAGGCAGTGGCCTGGAGTGGCCCATGCTGTGTCCTGACTCCAGCCTGGCCCCTACCCTGCTGCAGACTGTGAGCTCCAAGAAGGTGGGAACATGTCTTTCTACCTCTCCAGTCTGCAGCAGGTACTAGTGTCTGCAGAATGGAGCTGTGGAGGGCCAGGGAGTAGGCGGAGCCTGGGCCAAGCCCTGGACACTGGGCCCAGGCTCAGCTGAGTGTTGGGGGAAATGACACTGCTACCATTTCGTGGAGGACTGAGGAATGGAAGGCCTCCCTGAGGTGCATTTGGGTGGCTTTCAAGTGGACAACCTGGCAAACTCCTCAGTAAAGATGCCAGAGATCAAGAACTCATCCCCACCTTGGAGGCAGCCCAAAGGAGGACAGACACCCAGCAAACCTAAGGGGCAGGAGCTCTGAGACTCAGGCTGAACAAAGCTGCCTGCTGTGAATCAAGGCTGAAGACAAGGAGATAAAGGTCTTCCTATGACTCTCCTCAGGAGAGCTGGCCTTCAGAGAACACTGCAAAAGCCCAGCCTTGAGAGGGAGCCCAGGTTTGCAGCACTTACCTTCTGAAGGCCCTCGACAGTGGCAGGCAGGCTTATCAAATCTGAAGCAGATTTGAGGTTGGCTTTGAGGTGGTTCACTGTGGAAGTCAACAAAGCAATCTGAAAAAAAGATGGCAAAGTATGTTCTGAAAACATGATCCTCTTTTCAAGAACTCCTGGCATTAGGTACCACTTGCCGGCCCCTGTTCTGCTGGGGCTGTCCAGGCCTGAGAGTCTGGAGAAGCCTAATACCCCACCCAACCTTGCCCAAGACTGGGGGCCTGCCAGACTCCCCAACAGGACTTGAGCAGGGATGCAGCAGGCCTCCACAATGTGGCCTCAAGGCAATCTGGAGGAATCTGTCTTGGCAAAGAATCACAATCAGACTATTCATTGATCTGCGTGTGCTCACTTACTAGGAGGTCAAAGTGGCAACCATACTGTGGGAGGAACCTGGAAATTTGGGGGAATGGGAGCTTGGGGGATCTCACCCTCCAAGCTCAAACGAATGTTCTGTGGCAGACCCCCACAGAGCTCCCAGACTTGTGGGCTCAGTGCTTGCAACACAAGCAACTCATTCAAACAGGAGTTGAACTCAAAATAAAAGGCAGCTTCCTCTTTCCTCTTTGGGGACAGTATCAGGGCTTTAGGATGGGGTTCAGCTCCTGGCCCCCACTTCAGGAATTACAGTAAAAAACTAGAATCAATGCAGAGAAGTGATATCTGGATGGTGAAGGGCCTGGACACCTTACTAAGGAATGAGGGATGTTTAGGGTAGAGAAGACCCTAGCTTGGCGAGGTGGGTGGAGAGGATGAGCCCACATGAAAACTGTTTCTTGGCATCTGAAGAGCTGTCACGGGGATACTCTTGCCTTGAGTGGCCTCAATTGGCTGAACTAGGAGAAAAGGTGAGAGCTGCCAAGAGGTGAATTTAGATGTGATGACAGAGAAACTTCCTGCCCTTAGAGCTAACCCTGCCTCTGGCCAGGCTGTTACCACCACACTTCTGCCTTCTCACATCTACACTTTCAGAATCATCCTGGACTTCCCTTTCTCCCTAACTCCTTCTACATGGCCGGCAGTCAATTCTAACAGCTTCATGGTTGGCTACGTCACACCTTTGCTCAATGAACTGCAGTGGCTCCCTATTATCTCTAAGATCAAATACAAACTACTGGGTTTAACCTTTAAAACCACCACAATGGGGCTCCCACCTCTCTCCCCTGCCTAATTATCCCTTATTCTCCTTCATAGCCTTCTTGGGTTAGCCAAGTGGCCCCTTCCTGTTCCTCCCACTCAAGATTCTACCTGCTGCCTCTATCCCTGGAGTGTTCTTCCTCCTCCAAGGAGATCAGTGAAAACCCTATTTCTTAAGTGAAGGCCTTCTTGATTCCAGCCCACTGCCCCGCCCCCCAGCTGCCAGTACCCCCTAACTTCATCACTTATATGCAAACTGTGTAACTTGTGTACAGGTGGCCTCCTCCTACAGAATGTAAACTCCTTGAGGGCAAGGCCTATTTTTTTTTCCTGTTTCCCCAGCACACCTGGCCAAATGACTGGTTCCGTATTTAACAAAAGCCTATTGACTGACTTGTATATTAGAGAGGAATCTTGAAGTAACATGTGGAATGGCTTAAATCCTACCTCTGACATTCTTAGCTGTGTGACCCTGGGAAAGTCACTCTGAGTCAGGTTGGCCTCTCTCGTTTCTGGCCTTATGGAGCAGACTCAGAGCTGTGTCTGGGGCTCTGAAGAGGCCTGGCCCCAGCCCAGTTTCTTAGTTCTTTCTTGTGGTGCACTCCAGCTGCTGGAGGTTACCCTTGCCAGCAGCCCTGGTACCTCCCCACCAGACTATCCCCATGTCTGGGAGGGGCAGGTACTGCTGCTAAGACATGCAGGCCAGGGCACAGCGGTTATGTATTGGTTAGATGCTCCAAGGAGCACTACTCCTGCCTTGCCCTAGCTTCTGCCCAATTCTGCAATGGGAAAACTCCGACGTATGCCATGGGTTCTCTATCTGCACCTTGCTCCTGTCCTCTCCTACATACTAGGATAAGAACAATTCATCTTATTATAGCAATAGCACTTCCTTAAAAGAATTTATTGAATACTACGTGCCCAGTCCTGTGCTGGGACCCTGAAGATGGAAGAGAGATGGACAGCTCCTGGTCTCAAGCTGTGGCAGGGAGGGAATCTACAACATACAAGGAACAATTCTGCCCTTAGTGGGGGCAGAGTTGACTCTATGCACAACGGAGGCCAAAGTACAGGTGTAGACACTACGACAACTATGAAGCCCCACTGCAGGATAAAAGGGAAAAAAACCCAGCTGAATGAGGTAGGAAGACTTGAGTGAACTTAGAAGAGGGAACAGGACTGGGAGAAACTGAAGGGAGAGGAGATGGCAAAATGGGAATCTAGGCCAAGGAGTAGTCACTGAGCAACATGAAGCAGTGGAAAGGACAACATATGGGGACTCTACACACTCAGCCTCCTCCAGAGACCTTCTTCCCTAAGGAAATCTGAGGCCAATGAATAAGGTAGGCTCAGGGCACAGAGGGACCATGTGCTAGTGCCCGGGAGCGGGACTTAGGGAATGGGCCAGCAGAGGCATGTGGAAAGCTCATGGCACCCTGGGGACCCAGTGTACTTGCTACCATCTCCATCAAATGTAGTGCAGCTGCTGGGCAGGTCTACCACTCACTAGCGTTAGCTTATTAGCCTTTGGCATGGCTCCCAGGACAGCAGATCCTCCAAGGGCTTGCCACCGAGTAAATGGGAAATTTGGAAGGAACTCCCAAAGCCATGAAATTTAATCTGGACACCAGTTCCTGGGAGTATGCTGCTGTCTCCCAGGCAGTGTGGCCACTCTGAAGCAGATTCCTCTTCCACAATTTCGAAGGAGCCAGGAAGCAGGCCTGGAGGAGCAGGACAGAACCCAATGGCTCCACAAATGGAAGGGCCTAAAAAGTGGGGCTCACTGAAAACATTTAAGAGGGAAGGATCTCCCAGCCTGAGCCCAAGGATGAGTCAGCCAGAGTTGCTTAAAATAAAACTGCTGTGCACATTATGAGACAACTAAGCAGGAGTGGAAATAGCCACCGTGGGCGAGCCCTCGCTCATACGTCATCCCTCACCGTCCCCTGCAATCGGCTTTTGCTGCTCTTCTCTGGAGAGGAAACAAAGCCCTTCCAACCCAGAAAGCCCAAAGGGGCCCAAGCTGGAGAGTCAGTGTCTTTCATTGCTTGGAGGCTCAGAAAGGGTCACGAATGAGGACAAGACCTTGGAATGGACATTGGGCTCATGGACAGCCTGCAGCCCAGGGAGTCTTAGCCTGAATGTTTTCTGATCACTGTATTTCTCCTTGTAATACTATTTGGGTTTTTTTTTTTACCTTTTTGGAGGGCAATTAAGTGACTTGCCCAAGGTCACATGGCTAGTTTTTGTGTTAAGTGTCTGAGGCTGGATTTGAACTCAGGTCTTCCTGACTCCAGGGCCAGTGCTCTTTTCACTGCACCACCTAGCCACCCCAATCCTATTTGTTTTACTCATGAAAAACATAATTTGGAGGCGTGCACAGACTTCACCAAGATACTCAAGGGGAGTCTATGGCAGAGAAAAGGTGAAAAATCCCCCGGAGGTAGTCCTGGCCCTCATTTTACAGATGAGGGAACCAAGGCCCAGAACAGTAAAGTCACTGGTCCAAAGTTCCAGGAGCAGAAAGTAAAAAAGCCAGGACATCCATGCAGGTGGTGTGACTCCACATTGGTCTGCGTCCCCCTCTGTGCAGAGGGATGGGGGAAGGATGGCCCCGAAGAAAACCAGCAGAGGCTTCAGGGCTGAGGGCCCTGGGGACAACATGAGGCCCTGCGCTGGATCAGCACTGGCTGCTCTGCCCAGGTCCCTTGCCCAGGGCCTACCAGGTTCCCTTTCCTCCCCTCCCAGCTTTAGGCTGCTCCTGGGACCACAATGAAGTCTTCCTCTCTAGCTTGCTGGCCTCTAGAGTGGGTCTGTTTGAGGGCGAAGAAGAGTTGAGAATGCCCTCTCCCCACTTCACAGAGGAAGTCCTGGGACAGAGGGGGCTAAGCGGCCTCTGTAATCAGGCTCAAGTGCCTGGTGAAGAGTGGGGACTGGGAAACTGAGAAACTCTTCCTTGAAGCTTGGCTGAGACCTGACTTTCCCTCCCGATCATTCCTTTTCCAAACAACAATCTCAGGAGAGAGACAGGGAGGGTGCTTTCCCTTTGGTGCCTTCACTTGTAGCCTGGGTCCCCTGGGTCTGCAACAGTGCCCAAATGGCAGATTCTGATCAGCTCTGTGGGCACCAAACAAACCTAAGTTAAACAGGAACAGATGCTTCCTTTCTTACTCAGTGAGTTGTGAGCAAGGCAAGTCACCTTCATGGTGATCCAGTGAGCTCTGCCCACTCCCCAAACCTGGGGGCAACAATGGGCAGAGAGAACCCAGCATCCCTTGTTCTGGAGCCCCTGCTGCGTAACCAAAGCTGTTGGCTCTGTGTTACATCCTCAGGTACAAGGTGCCAGCCCCCTCTGACAAAACAAATTAAAAAGGGTTGTCCCCCACCCCCAGCCCAGGTGCAGCATCACAACTTGAAGGGAGGGGGTGCAGGGCAGAACAGCTTGGGTTGCATCCGAGTCCAGTATTTTAATATTTCATGCAAGGATCACTGAATCTCTGAGTTGGAAGAGACCTCAGAGACCAGCTAGTCTGGGCTGGGACCCTGAGGCTATTTTAGTAAAAGGCAGTTTTTGAAGTCCATGCAATAGAATAAGCTATCATTAATAAAAGGTCTGTCTCCAGCATCCAGTACCTGCAGGGCATCTATCATTTTAACGATTTACTTTTATTTGGTAATTAAATTGCTCCAGGAAAGCGCCTATAACTCAAGAGCTCCTAAATCCCAGTAAGACGTGTGGATAGCAGGCCATATTGCTCTTTGGCAAAATCCTAGAGAACACATGACCACTGATCTGAGAACACAAATCCTGGCAAATCTAGGAAGACTGGGGAAGTGTGCAAAGGCCTCTTCAGCTTGTTATTTCCTCCTTCGGGGTAGCTATCTCATTCTGAACAGGATGCCTGCTTCTGTGACCCTCGGGCTGGCCCACCTCAGGGCAGCATTTCAGGCACTGGCCCGCTGGGGGTGCCTTTTGGCACTGCCCTCATCCCTCCACACCTGTGAAGGGCACTCTTCCTGTCCATAGAGAAAGGCGAGTGGCAAATTAGGGCAAGGACATGGCTACTTCAGGCTGATGGCTCCATTCTGCTAAGCAGATGACCACACCTCTGAATTTCCTGAATTATCCAGATAAGAAGCTGTCTCCAGGGCCTGGGCTTTTTCTTAGCTATGGGCAGCAAGCTCTTAGAGCAGTGGAACCAACCCCCTTCTACCTGTTTGGTCATTTCTGTGATGTTTCTCCAGACTTTGCTCAAGCCAAGGTCTCCAGATTCAATCTTCTCCAGCTGCTTTTGTTTTCGGAGGAGGTCTTCATTTAGTTTAGGGATCTCTTGGAACGAGCTTTTCTGATTAGATTCCACTAAAACCAAAAATAAGAAGGATCAGCAATAGCAGCCAGTAATCCCTGTGACCCAAAGATAAGTGAATAGCAGACAACCTAAGCAGCGGGGAGCCGGGGGGCACAAACAAATCAAACATGGGTGAAGAGCATCCCCTAACTTTGGGGAGACAACAGGACTTACAAAGAGGAGGGGGAAGAGTGGCTGGGGGTTCCAGTCTCAGCTCTGCCACCTTCTCCCTGGAGGCTCTTGGCCCACACACTCTCTCTCAGAGCCCCAATTTTCTAAAGTGTTAAATGGGGATAATCTTGGCCCTGCCTCCTATAGGACTTCTAAGGACCTGATCCAACGATTTAACATTTGTAGAAGCACTTTGTGTGCCTTAATGTACAATCCAAATGTTGCCTGGATAGAGTTCAATACTCTAGGCCTTCAAATGTGCATTATCATCATTTGGCATTTTATATCACACTTCCCTTAGGCTCAGGACAAAGGTGGGGAGAGTCATCACTTTACCACATGACTTAGCTAAACCTTTCCAATCTTTTCCTCTCTATGATCTTAAGCCTTCACTGTAATCAGGCTGCTTACTAACCACACTGGCCCATAAGCAGGGAGGGGACTGAGAACTCTGACCAGCTCAAAGAAGATCTGGGCCTGGCTAGGGGGAAGGATTTATCTTGTGCACCAGGTAATCAAGAAACACGAAGGGCAGTTTGCAGGGCTTTGGGAGTTTTGAGACCAAAGTCCTCTTTGTTCATCTGTTCATAGAGGATCTGGGACCTCAACAATCTACAAAATGAAGATGTTTCTGAGCTGCACTTATACTGATGGTCATCTTACTTCTGCCTGATTAAGGCTCCTTGTGAAAAAGAGAATGCTGTCTGCATGAATACCAGCCTAGAGCTCAAAATGAAAGGAGAGAGGGAGGGAGGGAAAAGAGGGAGGGGGGAAGAGAAAGGGAGACAAGGAGGGAGCAAAGGGAGAGAGACAGAGACATTAGCTAATCGTGCCATGATGTTTTGGTTCTTTTTTAAGAGACCTTCAAGGTTCACTGGGCCAGCACCAGTGAGCTCTGGAGGACCCACATAATTTCTACAACTTTAAGCGACAATTTCCTATTGAAACAGCGCTCAAAATAGCTAAGACAAATGAAAGACACACATCCACATCCCCTTTCTCATATGCCAATGCTGCCTGCATGCTCACTATTGCACGTTATTATAAGCCAGCCATTTGAGGAAATGCCTCCTCAATTTTCAGAGGGAGCTGGAGCAAACAAGTACTATGACAAATGAAACAAGTGGGTAATTAATAATCAATTTATTAATTAGGCTAGCTAATAATAAATTGGTGGTCAGTGGGTTCTATTGGTCACCAAAGATTCCTCCTAGAGATACTGAATGCCTTAAATATTTTTTTGAAAAGAAATGCCCCTGACAGGAAAATCAACCCTGATTGGTGGGATGCACCAATTGCACTTGGTGCAATTAAGCACCAAGTATGCCAAGCTTTGGATTATGTGATGGGGATACAAAGTCAAAAGAAAACCTTTCTCTGCCCTCCAGAAGCTCACCCTCCACAGGGGGGCCAACATACACAGGTATCTGTGTACACACAATCAATACAAGGTATGAGGTCCTAGGGATGGGGTGGGAGTAGGGGAGGGCACATCCAGGATCAGAACAGGCTTCATGGTGTGTATTTCTGTTACAAATAAAAAACTATGGCCCAAATACTGGCACACTCATTCCTAATCTCGTGGCAGAAACATCTAAAGTGGTTCATGCTATTGTCCAAAATCCCAATGAAAGGGATGGTGACATGATGTCTGCCATAAAAGCCTCCTTCTTCTATGTTAATTCGGACTGTGTGCCTGGCCCCAAGGGCTTCCCTGCCATCTCTGAGATGGGCTCATAGGATCCTTGGTTTGGAACCAAGAGGGATCTCAGCAGACACAGAGTCCAATCTCCTCATCTGACAGAGGGATGGAAGTGATCTGCCCAAGGTAACAAAGGAGTCAGCATCAGAGATAAGATGTAAGCCTGAGGCCAATGGCTCTTTTCATTGTCCAGTGCTGTCTGTCCACTTTGAGAAGTTTATCTATTAAATTAGATAATTAACTGGGCATAGCATCAAAAACGAGCCACACACACAAGCAGATAGATACCAATTGCCTAAGAAGGAGTCTCCAGACTGGCTTGGTAAGTGCTAAGACCATGCTGACCTTGATCCTGAGTTGGCACAGGGATTTCCATGAGCTGATGACATTTTCTTTGGGGTGATGACAGAGCTAGGCTCCCAATCACAGAATGTGAGAATTGGAAGGGCCTTTGGTGGTCTTCTATTCCAAGCTGTACACCAAAAACATCCCCACTAGAACGTGGCCACTGGGACATCAGGCCTCCAGAGGGGAGGCTCTCAAAGCAGCCTCTTCCAGCCTGCAGCTACCAGGCCCTCCTGCTCCTGGTCTTGGTCCTGGTAC
The DNA here is from genome assembly GCA_011680675.1 of Gymnobelideus leadbeateri. Classification (NCBI taxonomy): domain Eukaryota; kingdom Metazoa; phylum Chordata; class Mammalia; order Diprotodontia; family Petauridae; genus Gymnobelideus; species Gymnobelideus leadbeateri. The sequence goes on from WOXC01004597.1 coordinate 90,282, forward strand.
TGCCTGACTCCTCTGCCACAGGACAGCTCTTTAGAGACCCGCAGTTATCATACCCCTTGAGGCATCTCTTCTCCAGGCCAAAGTCCCCAACTTCTTCCAACCAATCTTCATGCCACAGACTCAGGGTCCTTCACCAACCTGTTTGCCCACCTATGGAAATGCTCCAGCTTGTCAATGTTCTTAAAACAATGGTTCCCAGACTGGAATATAATCCTTCAATCACATCTGGCTAGGATAGAGGACAGAGGGACGCCTGCTTCCTTCTTCCTGGGAGCTCCACCTACTGCTCAAGATGGCATTAGCTCTTTTGGCTGCCACATTCCCCTCATGATTGCTGTCGAGCTTGCAATCCTCTGAGACCCCCAGATGGTTTTCAGAACAATTGCTGTCTATCCATGCCTCTCCTACCTTATACTTGTGAGGCTGATTTCAGTACTCAAGTGCACGTCTTTACATTTATCACCAAAACATTTTGTCTTATTGGATTTAGGTGAAGGTTCTAAGGCCTGTCAAGGTCATTTTGGATCCTGACCCAGTCATTCAGTGGGGTTGTTGGCTGCCCCTCCCAGCTTTGAGTCATGTGTAAGTCTGAGGAGTAGGCCACCCATGCCTTCATCATTGATAAAAATAAGGTGGCACAGGTCCCCAAACAGGTCCCTGGAGTATTCCCCTAGAGAACACCTGCTACATGCACAATGAATCATAAACAATTGTTCTCTGGCGAAGACACCTAACCAGTTCTGAACAATCTGACTCAATTACCGACTCTCTCTCCATCTCCTTTACCAGAAGAGCGTGAAGCAAACAAAGGAGTCATCTCAGTTTTAGGGTCTCCAAAGAAGGGGTAATAAGGAGCTGAGCCAGGCCCCATGTTCCCTACTCAAAACTGTGGCAGGGTCTGGGCCCCAGAGGACAGTGACCAGGCAGGGCCCTGCAGACCCCTTCAGCATGTTCTCCCAAGGAAGTGGGGCCAGTACAGGCACTGTGGTTAAAGAATCAGGAAGTGTAACAAACAGCTTCCAATGACTAATTCATGAGCTTTCAACACCAAAAGCACCTCATGTAACATTGATGACTGGCTGTAGGGAAGAGATCCAGCTGCCCACTGGATGAGTCCTCCTTGGTACCCACAAATGATCCCTGAGCATGCTGGGGAAACAGGTGATTCAGAGGCTTTTTCAGGCAAACATCCACACCCTGGAGTCTGGGTAAACAGCATTCAAGAGAAGACTCCAGGAAGCCCCACTCTGTATCTGTCTCACTGGCACATACCTCCTTTCACTTAGGGCCTGCTGGGGAGGCTCCATGGAGGGGAATCCTGGGGGATCCTGAGGGCTGAGTGCTGGCTTCCTGCCTGACCAGGAGCTTGGAGATGGCATCACTGCCAAAGAAGGCTCCCCCTTTCAGAGCTCCCTGCCCTTCCAATGACAACATCTGTAAACAGGGCCTGGTTTCCAGGTTGGCTTCCACAGGCTCTGCCTCATTCCATCCTATTGAAGAGTCAGCAGTGATCCCTACATTGAGGGGCAGGGCTTAAACCCAGGTCCCTCCACCATCTCTAAGAGGCCTTTCCCCATTCCCCTTCGGGCTGGTGCCTTCCCTCTACTGACTGTCTCAAACTTAGGCTGTCCATCGCTTATTTGTATCCCCAGCACTCACATGGCGCTTAATACACGAGTAATGTTTTTTCAATGGTACATGAACAGGGAGAGGTTTTAGCTTCTCAGAAAGTCCTCTTTGAAGAAGGACAAATGGGTCTTCTTACTTAGGACCCACAGGCAAATGTTTGTTTTGACATTTATTGAAGTCAGTTTAAAATCAAAAGCAAATACTTTTTTTTTCCTGGAGGGCAAATGGGGTCAAGCAACTTGCCCAAAGTCACATGGCTAGTAATTGTGTCAAGTGTCTGAGGCTGGATTTGAACTCAGGTCCTCCTGACTCCAGGACCAGTGCTCTATTCACTGTGCCACCTAGCCACCTCAAAAGCAAATGCTCTAAATAAGATTGTTTAAGCCCGAGAAGGGGGTGCAGAATAATGACTGACAAGGTTGTTTTTGAACCTTAATCCCTTGCCTGACTGGCCCATCATAAGCTCTGATCACCTTCTCCCTCCTCGCCTGGTTTAAGTCAACAGTCACTGAGGACAGGCCTACTGTGTGCCAGGAAGCATGTGAGGCCCCCGGGGAAGTAGGGGAAAGAAGCCTCAGCAAGGCAGGCACAGAAGAGGGCAAAGCTCCTCAGTCTACATCTTTATCACGCCAGGGCCACTGCAGACTTGAGTTTTTCCCCTCCTCACCTCCAAGAAGGGGAAACAAAGGAAGAACCTACTCCCTCACAAAGAGAATGTCCCACGTGACAACAAATGCCAGCAGAGGCTGCTTCAGCACCGTCTGCGTGTCCCTCTGCCATACTGAAGGGCACAAAATTGTGAGAGGGTCAGGGCAGGAGGTGTCTGGCGGTTATGAAGCACAAGCCAAATCCAGCCTTTTCTCCACCCAAGTTCCCCCTGGTGCCTCACCACAGCAGACGTGCCCAGGACTCTGACAGGCATGCCGGCAGAGGTAACTGCACTGAAACATCTGGGCCCTGTAGCCCAGTAATGGATAAACTCAGTCTGATCTCATGACTCTGTCTACAGAGGCACAAAAAGGCCATAACTGGAAGGAAAGTAAGAACCACCTCCTACCCCCATGTAATCATGGTCCCCCTAAGTCCTGAAAAACCCACCCTGCAGTTAGGCTTAGGATTCACACCAGAACCAGTACCAGCTGGCCATAAATATTTCACTGGCAAAGTGTCCTGGACAGGGGCTAAAAAGGCAAATTAACTCAAACGTAACTCCCACTCCATCATAAGCCGATTCTACATAGAGATAAAGAGAATGGGTCAGCCAGAGCCACAGATCCCCAAAAGAAGAGCTACAGGTCCGTTGGGCCTCTTACCTTGGAGAGGTCTCAGATCCATGGGCAGCATTCTCTCCTTCTCCAAGGAAGGTTCCTTGTAAGTTTAATTAAGGGGTAGCTATTCTTGGGACAGATTGGGGGCCTGAATGATTGTGGACATCGAACAAAGAAAAGGGCCTGGGCTGGAAGGTGTGTCCTGTGATGGCAGGACTCCCTAGTCCTGGGGTGGGAAGGCGGGACATGTTTTCTTCTGATCCCTGGTGCCAAGGACTTAGACTGCAGGTAAGCTTGCCTCCCATGGATTCCCTGCAAGCATGCTGTCAGGGGTAGTTAGCTTGCTTATCAGTAACGATAAGTGACCAGCTAGCCTAAATACTATCTTAGAGGTTTAGGGCTGCCAGAAGACATCTTCAGACTATGTGGCCATAGGCTAGGCACTAGCTACTCTGCAAAGTGGAGACTGACATAAAAGGAAGAATGTCCTCATTAAGGGGCTCCTCACTGAGACTAGTGGCCCATCTGTGGAGGCTACAAGTCCCCAGTCACTGGAGATCTTTAGCTCAGGACAGTCACTGAGGGCATGTGCTGGCAAAGTCAAGGCTGAGCTGTCCCTCGGGGCTTCCTGGGAGTCTGTAAGTTAAGGCTTTCTGGAGAGCAAGGAGAGGCTGCAAAGTGCATGCTGCAGTGGGAGTCCAGTGTGGACGAGGCCCAGCTGTGCCCCATCCGTGGCTCCTTCGGGGCCCACCTGGCTGGCTGCATGAATAAACAAGTCACCAACAGGACAGTGTCCCAAGAAAACGGCCCCTTACTTTTGGAAATAACCTATTGCCATTCACAGGTATCAAAGTTCATTACAGCTTGTCAAAGATGATCGTGAATAAAAGCGCCACCCGGAAGGGTGAGGGGAGGCGGGAGGGGGGATGCCGGCACATGGCCCAGTGGTCCTCCGGGGGCCCAGGCCTCCCACCCGGCCCCGACACCGGGGGATGTTCCTCTCCTCCTGCCTGGGGCCTCCAGGGCCCCAAGCAAAGGCAGGTCATGGCGAGGAGGGCCAGACCCGTCCTCAGCTCACAGACGGGAACCCCCTCGCTCCTGGGCTGGGGCCCCGGCAGGTGTGTGGAGGAGTCTGTGCCCGGCACGCAGCAGGGGCTTCACAAGCACTTGGGGGGTCTGCTCGCCATTGGGGCCCCACTCACGGATTCTGAACTGGTCCTTGAGGGCGTCCAGGTCCTCCTTGAGGGCCACCTGCATCCACACCAGGCCCACGCAGGCCACCACGCACGCGGCCAGAATCACGAAGGCGCACAGCGGATAGCAGACCTTGCAGCAGCGGAAATAGTCTCCCCTGTAAACACAGGCGCGAGCCGGTGAGCGCCGCGAGCCCCTGACCCAGAGCCGGCTTCCCACCTCTGCGTCCTTGCACCGGCCGTCCCGCATGCCTGGCACGCCTCCCCCCCACCCCCTTTACCCCCAGCTGCGCGGCGCCCCCTCCCACCTGGCGAAGCGCGCGCGGGCGCCTCCCCCTCCTCCGCCGCCGCCGCCGCGCTCGTCCTCGTCGTCATCGTCGTCGTCGTCCTCGTCCTCCGAGCTGGACGCGGAGCCCGAGGCGGGCGGCTCGGTGCGCAGCAGCCGGTGGCCCGCGGCGCCCTTCCAGGCCCGGCGGCCGCGGCGGCTGCGGCCGCGCCCGTCGCCGGGGCCCAGGCCGATGAGCGCGTTCAGCTCTTTGCGCTTCTTCATCTTCTTGGGCGGCGTGAGGGGGCCGCCCGGGGCCGAGCAGCAGCCGCCGGGCTCCAGCGCGGCCCGGCCGGGGGGACGCGGCGGGACGGCGCGGGCGGGCCGCTCAGCCGCTCCGCTCCCTTGGCGCCTCCGGCTGCGGCTCCGACTCCGGCTCGGGCTCGGCCTCGGGCGGCCGCGGGCTCCGCTCCCGGCCCATGGCCACGGCCCGGCCCGCTCCCGACGCCCCTCCCCCAGGGCCGCAGCCTCCCGACCCGCCTGCCAGCAAGCCGCGCTCCCATTGGCCGCCCGCTGTGACGTCTCTCTGGGCGTCAGCGCTCGGGCGGGGCCTCTTAAAGGGCCTGCGGGTCCGGGTCCTGCTCCTGAGCCCCGAGCGCTCCGCTGGCGCTGCAATGAGGGGAGAAGGGAGCTAATGTTTATAGCGCCTCGGAGTGCGTGGCGAGTCCAACACCCACACCCTCCCCCGGGGTGCAGATGGGGAAACAGACCGGATTGGCGAAGCCACTCCCGTAGAGACACCCAGCTAGAAAGTGGCAAAGCAGTGCTTTTTCCTGCGCCCGTCTCCAAGCTTCCCGCCCCTAGCTCAGCAGTGACCTCAGCAGGGACCGGCTGCCTCAGTTTCCACCTCTGCGCAGGGCCGGCTGCTCGAAATGGGTCGGCCGGCAGTTTATGAAGCTCTCGTTGTGTGCACCTGCCGGGTGCTGGGGCGGGTCCCCAGAGGACGGCAGAAACCATCGGCTTCCCGCAAGGAGCTGACCGCCCACGGGGAGACCCCCGATGGAGGGATCAGCTTATCCAGAGTGCGGGGAAAGCTGGGGGCGGGGGCGCCAGCGCTGATCCTCTGTTTCCTCCCCTAGAAGACGAGGTGCTCGTGAGGAAGGACGCTTTTGTTTTTCGTCCTTGTAGCTGGCACGGGGGCTGGCACCAAGGAAGGGCTCCTAGGTGCCTGCTTGTTGGATCCCTCCTGGGGGTGAAAGCAGCCAGCCCAGAGGGGAGAAGGCAAAGCCCGAGGTCGCACAGAGCTGGGAAGGGAACCCAAGTGTCCTAGCTCCCAGCCTGGAACAGTGTTGCCTTTCTGAACCCCTGGGATTACTACATTTCAATGCTTTCTGGCCAATTTCTTTTTCAGAGCTGGCTCAATTCATATGAGGTCAGGGATTGGGCTAAGAAGGAAAAGAGAATGCAGGTGTGCTGGGGAAGACCAGTTATTATCTCAGTGGTTGTTTCCCTGGTGACACAGAAAAGGCCAGAAGGGCTCTTTGGTCCAGGCAGCCCAGGACCCAAGCCCTCTGCCCTCTTTTGCCTGCTGAGAAGCCTGGAACCCAGACTGGTGACAGGCAGCCTTGCCCAGGGAGGAGAGAAGGGCTGGTCTCCAGGACGATGGTAGGGGATCAGTTGTTTGGCTGGGTGGGCCCCCAATCGAGTCATCTGCCTTACAGATTTACTGTGATCTGCCTTGGTGAAGGGAGTGTACATTTTGTCCAAGTCACATGTCTCCAGAGTTTTGTCCTTTCTTTGGTCATAATTGTGTATCCGGGAAGCTGGAAATGCTGAATATGAAAATAAAACCAGATGTGTTTTGGGGGAGCTTAGAGGGGCCAAGGCAAAGAGTCAGGCTCAGCTCTTCAGTTTCCCTTCTGTCCCTAGCTCTGACTAGCACAGCTGCAATGACCTCACCTTCAGTGGGGCTGGGAAACTGCTCTGAGGTGAGGGCTTCTCACCCACACCCAGAGAGTGAACATAACAGTTACCACAGGACTCTCCAGCTCCAAGTCAGTAAGTTTTAGGAACTGATAAGGAAAATGGATGAGCTGGGGGATGCTGGTCAGGTAAGGGTCCTGGAATCACTCAGAGACACAAGCCAATCCCAGACCCAGCCTGAGCCATCATCCATTCCAAAGACTGATCCCTCAGCCCAGGGCAGGCAGAAGCTGCCCATTTATCCCTGGCAGGAGGCTGGTTCCCGGTCCTTATTCAGTTGTGCACACACACACACACACACACACACACACACACACATTTTCTCCTCGGTTAAAAAGTAAGCTTTCTGAGGGCAGAGAATATTGGCCTTTGTGTGGCCAAGCTCATTGAAGTGCCTTCCCAGGCAGTACGTGGGTGTTAATAAGTGTGTTGCTTGTTTAATTGTTAAATATTACCCTACCTGGTTCCATTCTACAGTAATGTAAACTGAAGCCCAGGGATTTGCCCCAGGTCATATGTATTAAGTAGCCCAGCTGGGAATCTAACCAAAGGTTCTCTGGTACCAGATCCAGGTGTTAGCAAAGCTGGGTCACCAGTACTGACCTGCAGGTGGCGAGGACTGCAGACCTGTGGGCAAGCTCAGGCTCTCCCCCCGTGTCTGGATCCACTGCCCGGCAGCCACAGCCTCCTCGGGTCTCACATCCCTTCCTCCAACACTGATCGGCTGCTTGCCCACACCCCACCCACCAGGAGGAATGTGGTTTTACCCCGGGCACAGGTCCAGGCAGTATCAACACCCCAACTGCCAGCAGGTCTATTGGGAAAATCGCCTTTGTAAAGCCTGTGTCCCATTCTGGTCACCACCTGCTGCTTATTCTCTAGTTTCTCCCCATTCTTACTGCCTGACATAACTGCCCTGACATAAACTCTTTTTACAATCACAAGTACCTTGAGTCTGGGGTGGTGGTTGACTCGAGGGACCCAATCTCTGAGTGCTGAACTGTGGGAAGGAATCCAGAGAGGGCACTGCACATCATTTCTTTCTTTCTTTCTTTCTTTCTTTCTTTCTTTCTTTCTTTCTTTCTTTCTTTCTTTCTTTCTTTCTTTCTTAAACTTGTTGGAGGGGGGAGGGCAGGGAAATTGGGGTTAAGTGACTTGCTCAAGGTCATATAGCTATTAAGTGTTAAACGTCTGAGGCTGGATCTGAACTCAGGTCCTTCTGACTCCAGGGCTAGTACTCTATTCACTGTACCACCTAGCCACACCAGCACATCATTTCTTAAAGGCATCTAGGTGGTGCTGTAGATCTGGAGTGGATTGAGGAAGACCTGAGTTCAAATCTAGCCTCAGACATTTAAAAGCTGTGTAACCCTGCACTTAACCTCAGGCTGTCTCAGTTTCTTCATCTGTAAGATTAAATGAGAAAATGTATATAAAATGCTTTGCAAGCTAAATGATTTTTTGTTGTTCAGTCATGTCTGACTGTTTGTGAACCCATCTGGGGTTTCTTGGCAAAGATACTGGAGTGCTTTGCCATGTCCTTCTCCAACTCATTTTACAGATGGGGAAACGGAGACAAACAGGGTGAAGTGACTCACCCAGGGTCACACAGCTAGGAAGTGTCTGAGGCTGGATTTGAACTCAGGAAGGTGAATCATTCTGATTTGCAACCTGGTGCTTCATCTACTGCACAACCTAGCTGCCCCTAGATAAATGATAGCTGGCTTTTTTCTTAGGGCATAATATCCCATCACTCTAATGTTTTGTAATTTTCATACCCATTCCCCGATTAATGGGCATCTGGTTTTTTTCCCCATTCTTTACAGAGTTGCCATGAACATTTTGCTATATATCAGACCTTTGCTTCTGTCTTTGACCTCCTTGGGGCACATTCTGAGCTGATTTCTGAGTCAAAGGGTATGGACAGGTTGATTTTTTTTTCTTGCATAATTCCAAATTGCTGTCCGGAAGACCATTCTGGAAGGTCACTAAGAGTAACTAAAATGTCCATACCTTTTGACCCAGAGATCCCACTGCTAGGCATATAACCCTAGGAAGTCAATGAGAGAAAGAGAGAAAAAAAAGACTCCATTTACACCAAAATATTTTTGTAGCACTTTTTATTAGCAGTGGAATTGGAAACAGTTTGTGCTCGTCAAATGGATGATGACCAAGCAAACTTTAGGACATGAATGGGATGAAATCTGATGGTATTATTAGGGAAGAGTATGGCAAAGCTTGTGAAGACAGTGTAAAGACAGCTATTTTAGCGTAGCCCTACTATGTACAAAGTGCTATGCTCTTAGCTATGCTTCAAAAAGAAAAATGGAGATTCCTGCTCTCAGGGAGCTTCCCATTTACTAGGAGTGATATATCAAGAACACAGGTGAGTATGATATAAAGTGGAATCTGATGGGAGCAAAGGGAGGATCCAGACAAGGAGCTCAGGGAAAATCAGGAGAAAATCTGCAGAAACCCAGATTCCTTTCATGACAGGCTTCGTGGAGGAAGTGGCAGCTGATCAGGGCCTGGAAGGAAGAGAAGGATTTTCAAGGGCTGTACCAGGGAGGAACTGGTGCCTTCCTTGGGGGGAGGAAGGTGGCCCTGGGAAGAATGTGGAGAAGAGAGCTGGGGCAAGGCAGAGCTCATCAAGGGTTAGGACCCAGGCATCCAGGTCCCCCAGGTTGGAGTTCTTCCTAAGTTAGGGGTTTCTTAGCCTCTTAAATTTTCTCAGAATGGTCTCAGAGGTGTGGCAAGGTTGGCAGGCACTCCTGTACTATCTGGGGGTGAGGGAGGTTAATTTCCTGGGAATTGTGGATGATCCATCTCGATCTTCACTGTGGAAAGGCTGGAGTATACTTACAGACATTCAGTCGGCAGGTCAGTGAGGGCCCTGTGGGGTTTCCATTGGAAGTGCTAGTAGCAGAGGAGGTGGGGAGATGCCAGAGGAACTGCCACTTCCCCCACTGGTGACTCACAGCCTAGGGGAGCCCATAGTGGCTGGCCCCTTTCCAAGCTGCAGGTGGTTGGGCTCCTGGGAATTTTCCAGAAGTCCTGGAATTCTAGCATTCCTGAAATTTCTCTCTCCACCATCTGTTTCAACTTCCAGGTAAGCAGCTGTGTCCAGATGTGAGGGAAGCCCTACAGCCCAGCAGGAGTGGAAGGCTGAATATGTGTGTGGGGAGGGGTGGGAGCAAAGAACCAAAGTGAAGTTGAAAACAATGGTCTCCTCCCCCCAGAGGAAGTAGTGGCCTCATTCCCACTATTATATTAGGACTGGCTATTGAAGGAATCCGGCTATTCTTTTCACCAATTGGACCCCAGGATTCTATTTCAGACTTGACAGCTGGCCCTCTCACTTTGAGAAAGGAGAGCAGGAGAGCAAGGATACTGGAGACCAGGTCATAGGGGCATTCAATGAAGGGGCTGACCATGTGAAGGCCCAGATAGGGACCTGAGAGTGGCCTTCAAGTATTTGAAAGATCGTATCTTAGAAGAGATAGGAGATAGGCAGAGCCAGGAGCAGTGAAGGAAAGTTGTCAAGAGGTAGATTTATCCCTGACACAAGAAAAACTTACTAATAATGAGCCCTGCCCCAAAGTGGAAGGGGTTGCCTTGGCAGATAATGAATTCCCTTCTCTGGAAGTCTTCTTGCAAAGACTAGGGTCCCCCTCCCTGCCTTGGGCATGTTGCAGAGGGCTTTTTTTCCCTTCCAGCAATGAGGTACTATGGTTATTATTTCAGGCTCTATTACTGCTCCTTTTATGGGACTTAATTTTCCCTATCTGTATAGTGGAAGTGACAGGCCCCTACTGAGTTCCTGGTGGTACTTCCCTAACAGTTGCCTCAAACTCCCTATGCTCTCACTTCTCTGTAATGACAGTGCTACCTCTTCCACCCAAACTCTGCAGCATGATGCAAGGGTGAGGAGGAGCTATAGGTACCCCCTTTGGGCTTGAGGGCTCAATGTGACCCTTGCATATGGACAGGAAGAGCAGCTCCTCCTTAATTCTCATTCTGATCCCTAAACTTAGGCATCCCAGAATACTTGGTTGTTCAGTCCACAAGCATCTATCAAGTACTTCCTTTGGGCCAAACACCATCGGGAATACAAAGGCAAAAGCTAACCCCTGTTCTCAAATGGATCACGTTGCAATGGGAGAGATAACACATGAACAACTATGTACAGACAAGATGTATTCCATGGGAATGGGTGGTAATTTCATGGGAAAGGGACTACTAGGAGGCAGAATTAGGAAACACCTCTAGCAGGAGGTAGCACTTGAGCTGAGTATTTGAAGGAAGCTGGGAAAACAATGAGGTGCCAGGCAAGGGAGGAAAACATTCCAGGTATGGGAGATAGCCAGAACAAAGACCTTAACTTGTGAGATGGAACAGCAAGAAAGGCAGTGTCTTGGGGTCATAGAGAAGGTGGAGGCGAGGCTAGAATGAGAAGACTGGAAGGGTAGGGAAAGACCAGATGGTGGAGGGCTTTAAATGTCATACAGAGGACTTATTGAGGAGGATAGAACCCTGGCTTTAGGAAAACTACCTTGGCAGTTAGGTGCAGAATAACCTTCACTGGCAGAGGTTTGAGGCAATGTGACCAACCAGCAGGCTACTGCAATAGTCCAAATGGGAGGTGGCAAGTTCAGAAGAGAAAAGAGAGTGTATATGCAAAATGAGCTGGTGGCAAAGAATTGGAAATTGAGGGAGTGCCCTTCAATTGTTGCTGAACAAGTTATGGTATATGAATGTGGCGGAATACTATGGTTCTCTATAAGAAATGATGAGCAGCTGGATTTCAGAAAACGTGGAAGGACTCACATGAACTGATGCAGAGTGAAATGATCAGAACCAGGAGAACCTGTACACAGCAGCAGCAATGTATGATGATTAACCATGATAGACTTAGCTCTTCTTAGCAATATGATGGTCCTAGAAAATTCCAACTCATGATGGAGAATGCTGACCACAGCCAGATAAAGAACTATAAAGTCTAAATGCAGATTGAAGCATACTTATTTTCACTTTTTGTTTTCTCCTTCTTGTGGTTTTCCCTTTTTGTTGTGATTCTTCTTTCACAACATGACTGATGTGGAAATATGTTTAATGTGATTATAGACGTATAACCTATATCAGATTGCTTGCTGTCTGGGGAGGGGAGGGAGGAAAGGGGAAAACTTGGAATTCAAAATTTTACAAAAATGAATGTTGAAAACTATCTTTACATGTAATCAGAAAAAAATACAATTAAGGGGGGAAATGATGAGCAGGATAGTTTCAGATAAACCTGGAAAGACTTCCATGAACTGATGCAAAGTGAAGTGAACAGAACCAGAACAGTATACACAGCAGCAACAATATTATAGGATGATCAACTGTGAATGATTTAGCTATTCTCAGTGATAAAAAGATCCAAGACAATTCCAAAGGACCCATGATGAAAAATGCTATCTGCCTCCAGAGAAAGGACCAATGGAATCTGAATGCAGATTGAATCATACTATTTTCACTTTATTTTTTGTAGTGTTTTTCTTATACAAAACAACTAATATGGAAATGTTTTACATGATTGCACACATATAACATCAAATTGCTTACTTAGGAGAAAGGGAGAAAAATCTGGAACTCAAAATTTTATGAAAAAATACTAAAAATTGTCTTTACAAATACTACTTAAAAGAAAAACAGGCATGGAGAAAGGCAGGGGAAAGAAATGGCATGAGGGTAGAAAGGACAAGATTTGGCAACAGATTGGATATTGGGGGCTGGATGTAAGAGAGGAGTAGAGGGTGGCATTTAAAGTTCAGTCCACTCAAATTCTCAAGTCTTTTATAGATGCAATACTGTCTAGTCAAATTTCCATCTTTTGGGTGTGAAGTTGGCTTGACTCTTTTTGAGCCCCTCTGATCCCCATGGAAAATCAAGGTAGGGGACTGGCTAGAGAGTCATTCCTCTTGAGACAGCATGGAGTGGTAGAAGTGGAAGCAGGAGACCCGAGTTCTAATCGAGTCTTTTCCCCTCTCAGAGCTGTAGTTTCTTTATCTATAAAATGGAGGGTAGCAGTGAGGAGCGTGCCCTGTGCCCCTCGAGATGCCATAGAAAAGCAGGCTGTGGAGGTATCATGATCTCCAGGCTCCTGGCCAGGGTGGACATTTTCAGCCTCAGGAACCCGTAGAGGGTTTATGGGGAGGGTTGTGCAGGCACTGACCACACAGGCGAACCTCAAAGTGCTGACCAAGGTAAGGTGTAATGACGAGTTCAGCAGAGCTCAGCACCATTTATAGCCCTCTGCTGCCCTCTGCTGCCCATTGAGCAAACAGAGGTTTTCACCTGCAACTGTTCAGGCCAGATCAGAGAATTAGGATAATGCAGCCGGAAAGCATGCTGATGATCATGTAGCATAAGGCAGAGAAAGAAATGGAAGCTCACTGCGGGCAAACCAAGTCCCACACTAAGGAAATAGCTTTGCTTTTCTAATTGCACCACTAAGAAGATATTTTGCTGGTGCTTGCTGCCCTGGGTCAGGGACCTCAGCACCGGGTACTCCAAGAACTCTGCCCTGAGGTCTAGAGCCCTAAGCAGAGCACTAGAGGGACAGATAACAAAAAATAGGAACAGGCCTATCCTGGGGAGCTTCTGTTCTGAGAGGAGACACAGCTCTGTCTCTAGGGAGCCCCCAGTAGACATGTTCTTGTCCTGGAGAACCTTTGGTCCGGGGGGACTCAGGCCTGTCCTGGACAGTCCATGGTCTGCAGGGAAAACCCAGGGATACCTGTCCTGAGGGAGCCTCCTACTGCCCCCAGACTCTATGGGGTTCCCAGACACCAGGAGCAGGAAGGGTAAAATGTAGACCCGGGAGCCTCTAACTTGAGGTGAACTCAGGGACCCCTGTGTCCAGTCTCCAAATCTCAGCCATTCTCTCAGCGCTACCCATTGTGAACCATTGCCTGAAAGGGAAAGAGAAAGATCTCAGTTGTGGAGGGAGAGAGGGTAGGAGAGGAGGGCCTAGCTTTAGGAGCAGCTCTCTCTGAATTTGCAGACAAGACTTCATCCTTCAAGCCTGCTCATCTCTGCCTAGCCACAACCTTGAAACCTAACTAGGCTGAGGCAGTCAGCGCCTTTCTCCAAGGAGCTAAATTTAGATGGTGTGGAGATAACTTAGGATCATAGGAGAATAGACCTAGACCCGTAATGAAATAGACACCCTGGAGTCCAAGCCTCCCATTTCACAGGTGAGGGAGCTGAGAACATAGAGCACTGGCTTGCTCAGCCTCACACAGCTAGTAAATGCTGGAGGTAGGATTTGAATTCAGGTCTTTCTAACTCCAAATCCAGTGCCTGAGATCCAACTCTCCCTGGAGGTGCCATGTTCTCAGGCCCCTTTCAGGTGGGACATTCTCTCTTCTAAGACCCTTCTGGCTCTGAAATACTCTATTCTAAGGTCCCTCTCACCTCTGACATTTCATGTTCTCTGTTCCAAGGCCCTCCCAGCTCTGATGTTCTAGGTAAAATCTCACCTTCTACAAGGTGGGACTTTTTTCTGATGCCTGTTCCTACTTGCCTTCCCTTGGACATTGTCTCCAATTTGTCCTATGTGTGTTTGTCTGTAGCTGTTTTTCTGTTGTCTCCAACATTAGACTGTGGGCTTTTTGAGAGTAGAGACTTTAACCTTTCTTTGTATCCCTAGAGCTTAGTATAATACCTGGAACATGGTAGGTTCTTAGATAATGCTTATTGACAGACCAACTATTCTAAGGTAGCATTCTGTGATTCAGATTCTGATTGTGGCAACATTTAATGATTATCTGATGTTGGGCACCTAAGAATCTAGATGGGACTGGTTCCTCTTCTTCCCCATCAGGACAAACTGACCAATGTAAAGACAAGCTTTTCTTTTTGAGATTCAGCCTACCTTTGAAAGTGTTTATCCTGGGCAGGCCATATGTTTTTTTATATCTGTTGGGTTGGGGGGGGGGTCACTCATGGATGGGGAGCTACCCCTCTGAATGTGAGTTTTTGGCTTTTGTGTGTCTCAGAGCTAATTTGATTTATTCCTTTAATAGTGATTGGCAAAATGAGGACCTTGTGGTTTTTCAAACTCCCCATCAGCTGGTACTAGCTTGGGGTTACTGGGTAGACAGTTGCAGAGGTCACAGAGTTGAGATGTCACAGCTTTCATCTGTTTCTCTGGCGTTGTTCATGGCTGGCTTGCTTGTGCTGGGAGGTGGGAAGGGGGAGGATACCAAGGTTGTCAGGATAATGGTCTTCCTGTCACTGTTTCCTTCTGGCTGAGTCAGAGGAATATTCATCTCTACAGATTTCAGAGGAGAAATGACCCCCGCACCCCATGCTGGTAAATGAACCCTTCTGATTGTTACTTTGAGCAGAGATAAATCTCTGGACCTGGCCTGGGTTTTTTTTTTTCCAAAGGGAGATGGCTGGGTTTAGGGGTACCCTGTCTCATCTCACTGCAATTTGAAATCTTTGCAGGTCCCAGTTCATTCAACCAACTTTTACTGATGCACTATTGTGAGTCTGGGAGTGGACTTTGCATGTAGAATCAATTGCTTTTAATGCTTTTGGAAATAAAATGTAATATAAATGCGTTTGAAGTTTTTTCATTGACCTTACTCCATCTTTACGAAGTGTGTTTTTTTGGTGCTTTGTGGTGTGGGAAGAGAAATGAACAACAGCCTGGAACCTGTAACATACAGACTGCTGATCAAAAATGGAGGAAATCACACATTTTGACTGGGTTTGCTACAAATTTATGTTATACAGTCTCAAATGGGCCCTCACTGATGCCCAGCAATCCTACTCTATGTTTCTTATTAACTCACTCTCCTGATCTCCACAGCAGCTATTCCAAACTTTCTCATCCCCACTCAGATCTCCCATGGCTCCCCGTCCCCCTATTCTCAGCTGAGAACTCTGCCTCATATTGTACAAAAAATAGGCCATTCTCCATGAGCTCCCTCTCCTCTTCCTCATCTCCCGTCACTTAGATGCCTTCTGCCACTCCCTCCTCCTTTACTCCTGTCTCACATGATGAAGTGGCCTCACTCCTTTTTTTTTTTTTTGGAGGGCAACTGGGGTTAAGTGACTTGCCCGAGGTCACATGGCTAGTTTTTGTGTTAAGTGTCTGAGGCTGGATTTGAACTCAGGTCCTCCTGACTCCAGGGCCAGTGCTCTATTCACTGTGTGACCCAGCCACCCAGCTACCCCCAGTGGCCTCACTTCTTAGCTAGGTCAATCCCTCTCCCTGTTGAAGCAATCCCATTCCATTCTGAGTCTTCCAACATTTGCCCCCCTCTGTCATTCCCATTCTTTTACTTATTTTTAATCTTCCTTGCTTCACTGGCTTATTTCCTACTACCTATAAATGTGCCAGTACTGAAAAAACCCTGACTTGAGCCTCCCATCCATGCTAATTATTATCCTATATCTCTTCTGTCCTTTGCAGCTAAACTAAAACATGTATCTACAACTGGTGCCTCCTCTTTCTCTCCTCTGTCTCTCTCTCTCTTTTTTGCTTTTTTGGATGGGGGAAAGCAGGGCAACTGGGGCTAAGTGACTTGCTCAAGGAAGTAAGTGTTGAATGTCTGAAGCTGGATTTGAACTCAAGTTCTCCTGATTCCCAGGCTGGTGCTCTATTCACTGTGCCACCTAGCCACCCTGTCTCACTCTCACTCTCTTCTTAAGCTCTTGCAATCTGTCTTCCAACCTTATTCTTCTGAAGCTGCTCTCTCCAGAGTTTCCAATAATCTCTTAGTTTCCAAGTCCAGTGGCCTTTTCTCCATCCTCATTCTCCTTGACCTCTCTGTGGCTACTGACACTCCCCAGACTCTCCCTCTTCCTACCTTCCTATTACATTACAGGCAATACCATCCTCCCAGTTTCTCCTAGGAGTCATCCTTAGCTCCTCACTATCTCTCAACCCTGTATATGCCAAGACCTGTCAACTTCTCTACAACATCTTTCCAATACCATCCCCCCTCCCCTGACCCTGCCACCCCTTTGTACATCACCTCAAGCCTGAATTATCACAATAGCTACTGGTGGATCTGCCTGCCTCAAGTGCCTGCCTGCCTCTCCCCGCTCCAATCCGTCCTCCTTTCAGCTACTAAAGTGATTTTCCTAAAACCCAGGTCCTGTCATGTCCCCCTCCTATTCAATAAACTCTAGTGGCTCCCCCATTGCCTCCAGAATCAAATATAAAATGATCTGTTTGGCCTTTAAAGCCCTTCATAACCTGCCCCCTCCCTACTTTTTCAGTTGAATGGCCCCAGAAGAGCCAATGTATTCATCTGAGGATACTATATTTTTTTTTAATTTTGCTTTTTGGAGGGCAATTTGGGGTTAAGTAACTTGCCCAAGGTCACACAGCTAGGTTTTTGTGTCTGAGGCCGGATCTGAATTCAGGTCCTTCTGACTCCAGGGCCGATGCTCTACTCACTTCACCACCTAGCCACCCCCGAGGATACTATTTTTTTCCAGGCTTACCAGAGTATTAACTGCCTTGACCTAAAGAGTCTCAGGGAGCCTGACCTTAGGCACCATCTCATTTCTTTGGCCTTTTGATTGCTCATCCTGAAAAGGAGGGTGGTGTCATGGCCTATTTGTGGATGACGCTGGCCTGATTGCTTCTCTCTCCCTCCCCCTCCCCCCTCTCTCTCTTCCTCCTCCTCCTCCTCCTCCCCCTCTTCTTCTTCTTCTCCTTCTCCTTCTCCTTCTCCTCCTCCTCCTCCTCTCCTCCTCCTCCTCCTCCTCCTCCTCCTCCTCCTCCTCCTCCTCCTCCTTCTTCTTCTTCTTCTTCTTCTTCTTCTTCTTCTTCTTCTTCTTCTTCTTCTTCTTCTTCTTCTTCTTCTTCTTCTTCTCTCCTCTCTCTTCTCCCTCTTCCTTATCTGTGTGACCCAGGCATACACATAAGAAGAGGTGAAACAAACTCTTCAAACTTCATGTTCCTTAATTGCAAAATGAAGGGTTGGACTCAAGTAGCCTTTAAGACACCTTCCAGCTCTAAAAACTGGTGAAATCTAAGCTAGGCTGGTTACCATGGAGCAACATGCCTCAGGGGAAGTTAATAAATTAATAAAACACAAAAGAAAACAAAACCAGTGAGGAGGAAAAATGGGATTTGATTGAAGAAATCACACAGTTGCACAGTGAAACACCCCAACTAACTTAGATTTTAAAAAGAAATGCAGAGAAGATGGAAGAAAGACCAAGTGATGGAATGAATGTAACATCTGGCACAGGCATGGAAAAGGAGTGTGATGGATGCTCCAGCTCGGTGGGAGTCGAGGCTGGTAACTGAAGCTCCAAGGACAAGAAAGAGAGTTAAAAAAAACAAACAAACTGCTACTGGGAGAAAGAGGTGGCTTAATGAAGGCAGAGAACCTTGGTTTGGGGACATGAGACAATGACCACAGACAACACAGAGAAAGGAGAGCTGCTCAGTGTTTAATATGCTTCTGTTTTCTTTGCCAAGAAGAATCTTCGCGTTGTAAATAGTAGGACAAAGATGCTCTTCAGGGAGTTTAAACCTAAAAATAAGTAAAGAGATGGTGAGAGAACCATTCTCTGCTTTTGGTGAATTCAGTGCAAATTGACAAAGGACTTAACTCTTTAAATGAACCCCCAATTTTTCTTACTAAAGTGTCAACATTAACTTCATCCAAGGACATGTCATTAATATGTGAAATTAAAGGCGGCTAGGTGGCGCAGTGAGTAAGTTCTGGCCTCAGATACTTAACACCCACACAAAAACAACTGTCCCTGTAACCTTGAGCAAGTTACTTAACCCCAATTGCTTTTTTTTAAAAAAAATGTGAAATTAAGTTATCAAATTACTCCAAATCCTCTCCTGTTGAAGTATTTCTAAAAACTCCTAATAAATGATTGAATGATTTAACTTTGTCCCACTCATAATCAGAGCTATTTTTATCAGAGCTATATTTTACTGGTGTAACACAAATAGGATAAAATTTATAATCACACTTCATCAAAACTGTTTCTGCAAGCTTGTCTTTCACAAATTCTACTGTTTCCAACTATTCTAATACATAGATTTTATACAAAAGATCCTTATCTATATTCTGTTACGGAAATATTTTTGATAATTCATTAACACATTGTGCAGTTTGGATGAATATTTTATGATAATTCATTAACATATTAACATATTGTTGTGCAGTTCAGATTTTTTCTTAGTAGAGAAATTGGCTTTTTCTTAGTAGAGAAATTGCAGACACAGTGGTTGAAAGTATCAATAATAGTAGGCAAAATAATAGTAGGGCAGTGAGGTAGGGCAGAGAAATTTAGTATCATGACAAACCTTTCCCCCCTTCTTTTTTTTTAATAAATCAGAAATTTCATGCAATGCCTATTCCCCTGACATTTGATACTAATCACAAGTGACTGAAGATTGTTCAACAATTACAACAAATCCCTATTAGATATGCATTGAGTAAGAGTACAACAAATGCAAGCAATATTCCATACAGAGGAATCATACATAGACAGGTGTATCCCTAAGTACATTGGAGAAGGAGTGTGGTCCCAAGTGTACACTGGTAATTCTCTTAGTGAAGAAATAGAAGACATGGTTGCAATTAGTTCCATGAGTAAAAGTACATTTGTGCAGGTTCCCTCCGAAGTCTGAAACCAAAAGAGGGTGATTCTACAAACAGTATAATGACACCATAACCACTAATACATTGTTTGAGAGTACAGTTAAAGCAAGGTATATTCCAATAAAATGTAGTATGGACTTATATAGTCTGTAAATGAGTTACATTAGTAGAAGTAAGGAAGGCTTGAGGGGGTCAGATCCATGTAGTTACAGTTATATAATGAAACAAGTGATGTGACAGGGGTAGGTGTCAAAACTCAAATCAGGATGTAACCAGTTCAGTTTGTATAGAAAGCAGAGTGATCACAGCAAGAAACACAAATCCTGGAGCAACAGGTTTCAGTTCTTTGGGTTGATATAAAAATGTTTGATCTGCCCCCATGGGGGCATAGCTTTTTTGTGTAGTGGCTGCATTAGGAGACCTCTTCTTCTTTATTCCCATGTTCTGTCCCCTAGATTTCTTCTGCCGGGGAGTTTTCATCTTTCTGAGTGATTTGGAATACACGCCCTGACATTTCTGTTCTGGCACCCTCACTGGTTGTTTCCAGGCTTCTGGAAAATATATAAACACAGCCTCGCCCCCACAGTACCTTCATTTCTGGGAATATGTGCCATTCACATTCTTTTACTGCTGGTGTATACTTTTTTTTAGCAATGTTTTTATTTAGCTAATGGATGTATTTTGGGTGTATAAATGTATGTTGGATGTATAAGTGTATTTTGGGTGTGCAAAGCAGTAGCTAATGTGGCTAATTTCTCCCCCCCTTTTTATTGTAGTAACTAGGTTGTAATATCTTTATTTATATGCCTATAATTAATATTATTTGAAAAATGATCACAGAAAGATTGAAATAAATTGTTAGTGGCAGGAACATTGTCAGCATTCAATTGTGTCAGAATGCCCATTGCAGCAAAAAACTGTATGGTTGAGCATTTTTACTTCAAGTAGTGGAGGAGTAGTAAGGGAAACACAGGTAGAGGGCAGTTATTAAGGATCTATGTAGCTTGTTCCTATGGAATTGTTGATGTCCAGAAAATGAAAAATGAGCTCCGCTATGAGTCACATACATATAAGTTGTGACTTCCATCTTATAAGGGTTTGCAATGTGAGAAAAAAGGTTAAAAGGATCTGTATGCCATATGTATTTAATTTTATCAGTACCAATATGTTGGCATATGCACACTAAATATTTGCTGTCTGACACAATATTAAGGGGGGGACGTTTGAGCAGAAGTAGAATGAGTTCCAATAACTTTATCACTCTTAGAATTAGTGTAGTAGCTTGCATTGTCAGGAAGCTGATAGACAAAAGAAGTTCCTGATGAGAACCATACAACTGAATAGTAGACATACGTCCTTGATTCACAAAGCTTGTTTATCCTCTGATTGTATTTATTTTGGAAGAAATAGAAGCTTCAGAAATTGAATATTTTACCTATCATAAGTTCAAACACTATGTAACTCTTGCTTAGGCCATGAAATGACTATAGATAGAGATCAAAACAGCAAAATTTATTCTACTTCACTATAACTTAGCTATAAATTGTCTTGGAAATAAAAGTTTTAGTAGGCCTCCTAAAAATCATACTGAGGATTGAAAAGAAATTTTAAAAGTATATTCCCTTTTAAAAAAGAGTTTAAGATTCATAACTGATCACTAAACTTTTATGAAGAAAATTAATTGAAAAGTTTTAAAATGATAGCTCTTTTTTTTACTTTAAAGCAACAACAAACTTGTAAGATATTCATTTAGTAATATTAAATTTCCCATAAAGCTCACACAAAAGAATTCGTATGTTGTACTGACTACTTGCTTTGAGCATAGAAAAAATATAGTCTTAGGTACTTTGTATCTTAAACAACAATTTTCATAGCCAAATTATAGTTACATTTATTCTCATGGAGCATGAGAATGATGGACAATAAAGATTTACTAGGTCCCTCATACTTAAGGGATATTATTTAACATTTCAAATTTAAACTTGTCCTGGTATAAAAGCCAATACTTAGAAATATTTTTTAATCTTTTGAAACTTCATAGCAAGTTAGGTTCATAAAAATTATATAACTAAAACAAGCTCCTTTCCTAGGCTGAATGATCTTGCCCACAGAGATAGCATTCAGGGTTCTTGACAATTTTACAAAATAGGAATAACTGAGAAGGACTTTAGGGAGGGGCTGGTGGTGATGCCCTCACTTTGTCAAATCTCATACATGCAGGAGGAATGGTCTGAATGGGCATTATTAATCTGAAATAAAGTTTTCTAATAGAATTTCACTATAGTTTAGAAAGGCCACAATGACATTGTAACATTAATTTTATTTGCAAATCATCACTTGAAAAAACTGTTGTTAAAAAATTGGGCTTATGGAGTGTAGAGGTTTTTCTCCTCTCTTCACGGCTGCAGAGCCTGATTGTGGATGTAGGGGTTTGAATTGGAAAGATCTATCTGCTTGCTTCAAGGTGTGGGCTTTCAGAGTGCCTCAGGACTGTTGCTAGTGGGGTCCTTGATAAATTTAGTATACTTCCTCCCTTTTGCCAGATTGGGGAAGGTAACTTAAATTCCCTATTAATCTTTAGCACTCTCTTTTAGCCTAATCTGGGATGAAAGGTTTTAATGAGTTTTTGTGAAATGCTTTTTGCTGACAAAACTTTTACTCCAATAAACTGTACTTATGTGTCCACTCCTTAAAAGCTTCTTTGAAAGCAAGAGCTCTGAATCTTCTAGCACACAGGGAGTTGGAAATGGTGCCATATCCCTTCTTCCCCATACTAGAGAGCTCAAAACTGCATGGTTTTTTAAATCAGATCTTAGAAAAGTTGCCTAAATAGAAAATAGTATAATAAATTCTGACCTATCTTTAGCATCAAATCAGGAGTGACACTTTTTACTTTTCACATGAATTCAATAGACTTACAGTTGTATTCCAAAATTTATCTCCTATAGGGAGGCAGAAATAATGAAATGCTCATCTGTTTGCCTCTTTGATCAGAGGGGAAAAGTCCTTTACCTTACATCCTTGTCAGCACCCAATTTGGCACAGTTGAGTGAAAGAAAGCGATCTTCAGGCTTTTAAAAACCCTAAAAACTTCCGTTCACATCTTTCATGCAAATAATTTATACCTATCTTAAAATTTTCTACCTAGCTTCTCTCTTTGCCACATGCTTCAATTTCTTTCTAATTCTGACCTGATACTGCTCCATACCATAACCATTTTATAATCTGTAAAATAATAAAATACTTTATTTTCTGGTGAGAAAGAAGGGAGAGGGGGAGTGAAAGAGATAACAACATTTCATGGAAAGTTCCGCAGTCCAGCTGCATTTTAAATCTTATAGAATGACAAATTACACTCACTCATTCTCACAAAGACACATAAGCAAAGCAGAAAGATACAGAAAATAACAGAATGGATCACATAGAATTTGTAGGCAGTCTCCTGAAGAGATTAAACAGTTGCTGGCTCTCCAGATAGTAATGGAAGACAGGTAAGACTTACTTGATAATATTAGAGATAACTGCATCGCACTGAAGTGTTCGAGCCACCCCTGGCACTTTCATTTCTGATGTTAAACATATCATTAATATGTTCCATAGAAAAAAGGCAAAAATGGGGAAATGCTGGAGTCCTTCCTCCATTAGTCCCTCACTCCTCTCTCTCCTGGTTGGCCCCCAATTTACCAAATAGGGCCAACATTCCAAGAATTCTTGTAACTGACTGCTAGTGATAAATAATCCTCTTTCTCTTACTAATTTCTTTAAGAGTCTTAAGTAACATGTTCCACTTTGTACTTGTCCCATTTTCTCCTGAAAATTTTCTAAGATGGGGTTTATCTGCTTACTTGTTACTAAGTTCCCTGCTGATCCCACTTTCGCCTGGTGAATCATCTGTTGAATAGCCTTTTGGAGGGGGGTGAGCATACTGCATTCTTGCTGCCCAGCTATATCCCCAGTAGGGATGTGCATGTTCTGTGTAGTGCCCTCTGTCCCAATTGGGGAGCAGCCCTTTTCTCCCTGCTTACTCCCCTGTTCTCATTTTACTTCCTCCTCTTTCTCTACCTGTGTTCCTGCGTTGGACCTCTGAATCTCTCAGCAGTGATTTGGACCGATTAAGCATAATTTAAGAACATTATATAGTTGAAATCACTGTACTGGGAACTTTTCTTGCCCTACAATGATGTAATATTCTGTCAGTTGTTCACCTACCACTTTCCATTTTGCAGGGTTTAATGTGCCTTTTTTGGGCAGACATGGAGATGTGATCCACAGCAGATCTAAAATTTCCTGTACCTGAGTCTTAGTAACAACGAGTCCTCTTTCTTTCACTATACATAGGAGGACCTTTTCATACATCTCTGGCTAGGCTGCTTAATTTGTACTTGCCCCATAGCCAGTGCTGCTCAGGAGGAAAGAAAGTACTGAAAGAGGTTCATCTGAGCCTTGCCCTTACCTTGTCCTAGGGCCCTGTGTTACTCTGTGTTTCTCTGTGTTGCTCCAAGGGAGACCTCTGGGCAAAACCAACATGGGCTCGCTACTCCCACTCGGCCTGCTGTTTCTGTGCCTGGCCCGGCACTCCTGTGCCTGGGCCCGTTTGTCCCTGTGCCTTTGCCCCATGCCCCATGTTGGGTGCCAGTTGTGGTGAGCCAGGTACAGGGGACCCCTGCCCTTCTGTAGCAGACGGTGGTAGAGAGGAGCCCTGCTGACCAGCAGCAGAGCTGAGAAAGAAAAGTCAGGTGGAAAAAAGATACTTGAAAAGAGTTACTTGCCCAGAGGCACACAATCATAAATGAGACAGGACAGAATGGTGTATAACAGTCAATTTTATTTGGCTAAGAGTCCACTATATATAGTGTAAAACTCCATAGTCATCATAAGCCACTATCTTTGGGATTGCACCATCACCCTAGTTCCCATTTGCCTTATACATGATGGCCATGTATTCTGTCCTTGTTATCAGGGTGTGAGTACTGGGCAGGATGTTCCAAACCTCCCTAAACCTCCCTAGAAGAGGATGGAGTTTTCTCAAGGTTTCTAATTAGTACTACGTTGCAACATTACGATAGTTTCCCCTGAGAACACTTCGAGCATCCTTGTTCCCAAGCCAGGAGCGCATACCACACTTCTCATGAGGACCTGATGCTCATGTC
Organism: Gymnobelideus leadbeateri; assembly: GCA_011680675.1. Taxonomy (NCBI): domain Eukaryota; kingdom Metazoa; phylum Chordata; class Mammalia; order Diprotodontia; family Petauridae; genus Gymnobelideus; species Gymnobelideus leadbeateri. The sequence continues at coordinate 114,411 of WOXC01004597.1, forward strand.
TGTGAGCCTTCCTGGGGGGTGGGAAACCAATCCGGACCTGGTAGCAGGGTCTTCAGCTGAGAGGGCTTATTCAGCCATCAGGGTCAGAGTCCCACTGGCCTGTGGTCCTCTACAATAGGGCACTGCAGAGATACCACCAGCAAAGTTTGAAAGAGCATGGAAAGTGGGAGAAGTGTCACAAGATTGGAGAAAGGCAACTATGGTCCTGATTGTCCAAAACAGAAAGAATAGCCTACAAACGCTAGGCTTTTAGTGTTCCTTTGATTTCTGGGAAAACTCTGGGGAAAGCACCTTTAAAGCTATCTTTGGTAAATATTTACAAAGGCGAGCAGTAGGACAACAGGTCAAGCCAGACTCGCCTGATTTTGTTTATTGATGGAGTCACCAAGCTCATTGATGAGGCAAATTCTGGGGATATTGTTTATCTGGATTTTAGCTAAGCCTTTGATTAAGTATTTTATGCTGTACTTGTAGAGAAGATAGAGAGACATCTATTAGACTGGATTCAAAGAGTCATTACTGGTTCTGTGTCAACATGGCTGAAAGTCTCCAATGGAGTACCCCAGGGATCTATCCTTGGCCCTGTTCAGTTTAGCATTTTTTCCATAACTTGGATGAAAGCATATATGGTATACCCATCAGATTTCATGACAGCAAGCTGGAAGGGAGAGGTGAATGAGAAGCAGGGTCTAAAAGAGTCTTGACAGGTTAGTGTATTGGGCTAAATCTAAAAAGATAAAATTCACGAGGGGTCAATGGAAAGTCTTGCACTTGGGTATAAGTAATAAACATCAGGTGTTCTGAAACTGACAGCGGTGTGCTGGATGTGTTTAACAACTGGCTCTGAAATGTTTTGCCCACTTTTAAGTTAAATCTGCACTAGTAACATTTTATCCATCACTTTTTTTTGAGGGGGTTAAGTGACTTGCCCAAGGACATACAGCTAATAAGTGTGTCAAGTGTCTGAAGCTGGATTTGAACTCAGATCCTCCTGACTCCAGGGCCGGTGCTCTATTCACTGCACCACCTAGCTGCTCCCATCACTTTTTAAAATTCAGACAATCAACAAAACAATAAATCAAGCCCAGATTTGTAGTATTTTCTGGTTTCTGAGGTGTAAATGCTCATCTTGAAAACTTAACAGTTTGTTCTTACCAGTAGGTGAAAGCTGGCTCCACCATATCCTGAGACCTAGCTGGGGGGCCACCTCAACCTGCTGCTTAGAGATCCTTAAACTAAGGACTGAGGCTATGCTGCCCAGAAACCCAGTCAGATCTGGAGACTGATGCAAGGAGTTTTCTCACAATTGTACATCTCTGGCAATCCACATGTCTTATCTGTAAACTGGGCCCTTAGTGGTTAATTAGTTATTGTTTCCATGGTCCTTGAACTGAATACAGACACTTGAGGCAAATGGGACACCTCTTTTTTTTTTTCTGATCTTAGGGCACTTTCTCCTCCCAACTTAAAAAGGTCCTAATTTTTCATCTAATTAGAAATCAGATTACTTAATTTTATATCCTGGTTATTTGTTTCCTTTTAATTAATTGGTCACACTTGATTATTTTTAATGTATGAAAATCTGTCGTCTCCTGTATTCTGGGTCCAGTGCCAAAGCTGAGGGGCCTGGCCCTGGTTTGTTGGGCAATTGGCATGCATTACTTAATAAATGGATATTCTTGGAAAATTAAACCTTTGTTTCCTCAATCATTTCAGATTCCATCTGCCACACTTGAAGAGAGTCAGGAGTAACATGCCACCCCTTAATCTAAGCAGATAGAAGAATTTCCTTTCCCTCTGCTCCTGATTAATACATTCCCTGCTTCTTATAACATAGTGCCAAGGAGCCTCCTCTTGTGAACTGAGTCATGCAGACGTAGGTAGGGGCTAAAGAGAGAGGGAAGCAGGCATTGGATTTGGGAAATGGAATTTAGGCAGATTTACCAGGATGACCACCAAGGCCTGGGACAAGTGGTTAGAAGAAGGTGAGAGGCAGTTTGTTGCTCTGGGGCTTGGCTTCCAGAGGAGGTGGAGTTGCAGGAAGCTGCCACCATTCACAGAGACCAGAGGCTTTGGGTCAGAGGATTCACCACCTTGACCAGATCAGAACTTATCCCTTTTCCCTATCCATGAGTGTCTAAAGGAAGACTACTCCAGACAAGGCTGGCTTGTGCAAACACTAGTTAAAGAAATTGGGATTGTTCAGCCTGGGAAAGAGAATACTCTGGGCTCTCATGATTTCTTTCTCTTGAAGAGATTTTCACTTTGTGGGCACTTTGCATTTCTTTAACTCCATACAGGTTTCCTCTCCCCTTCCCTCTCCTGACTCCCCTAGAATATAAACTTGTTGGAGTCAGTCACTGCTTTTTTCTTTTTGTAGACTTTTGTAGACCCACCAGAGTACTTGGCCCAGGGCAGGCTTTAAATAAATGCATGTTGAATCGAGACTTTCATGGCTGGCTTTGGAGATTAGACTTTTTTGACTGGGCTCCAGAGTCCTAGAAGAACCTGGAGCATTGGTGGGTAGGTAGGTGGGTGGGTGGAGCCACAGAGATAGATTTTAACTCAATTCCTCCCAGGTAGAGCTGCTCCCAGGTAGCCTTGAGAGGTAGGGGGCTCCCTGTCATGGGCGGTCTCCAAACAGAAGCTGGGCTCTTTTCTCTACCCCATGCTGTCAACCGCCCCATTGAGACTCACATTATTCCTGGTCTGGTAAAACAGGTTCTGGAGGGCTTGCCTAGGCCTGGGGCTACAGTTCTTGGGGACTGGTTTTCAGACCCTCCATGTACCCTCCTCTCCCAATGTCCTGAGCCCTGGCTCCTGGCCCATACCTCCTCAGCCTCTCATTGGCTAGTCCTGCAGGTGGATCCTCTCTGTGCAGCATTGATCCCCACAATGGCTTTCAGTCTCTCCTCTGCCTTGGTACAGAGCCAGCAGGTAGCTTGCTATGAACTGATTCTAGGGGAAAACAAACAAAGAATTTATCACTGATCCATGATAAGATCTTGTGGCCTGACATAAAAGACAAAAGTTGCACCCTATCCTTGAATTTTCTAGCTCTGCACTCTCCTGGGAAGGATCTTCATTCAGCACTATGGGCACTGGCCTAGGATCACCCTGGCTCTTGGGAGACCTCTTGAGCCTCCTCCAGACCATGCTCTTGCTTGGTTTGGTCCTACTGCTACTGAAGGGGGCCCGGTTGTATTGGCACAGGCAGAGGCTTCTTAGAACCTTCCAGAACTTCCCAGGTCCTCCTGCCCACTGGCTCTATGGGCATCTCCTGGAGGTAAGCAAACCACAGAAGGAAATACAGGGAGGGGGGAGGTACTGGGGGATGTGAAAGAGAAGCCAGTCCATATGGTTGCTGACACAATACCCACCCCAGTATTAGGTCCTGGCCTCAGCAATGCCTTCATTCCATGGAATCCCAGAATCCCAGGCACTTCCAAGGCCATTTTATGCATCCATTTAGCATTTGTGTCTCCTGAGGTGTGAGAAAGGAGAAACAGCACCATAGGATCAGAGGGTCTTACATGTGAAACTGCAAAGAATGTCAAAGATTATTGAGTCCAACCCCCTCTTCTGACAGGTGAAAAACCGATGTCCACAAAGGTGAAAGGACCTAGGACCATAGGTTTAGAACTGGAAGGGACCTCCTAGGTCTTCTTTAATTTAACCCCCTCATTTGGGGGATGAAGAGACTGAGGCCCAGGGAAGTTGTAACTTGCCTAAATCAATCAATCAAGGAAACAAGCGTTTATTAAGGACCTGTTACACAACCAGGCACTTATGTACCAGAACATATATATATATGAGGAAATACAAATGCATACCAAGTAATGTGAAATGGAAAAGGCACCAAATATGGATGATGGAACCAAAAAGGGCTCATGTGGTTCACAATTCAGAGAAACACCATGTGATCTCTGAATTTCAGAGGTGTCACCTCATGCCAGAGGTGAACTTAAAATGCAAAGACATGTGCATTTGGGGGCATGGCCAATGTAGAAATTTGACCTGAATTTCAGGCCCATGCCTCTTGAGCTACCTTGTGGATAAGATGGAAGGATGTGGATTGGATAATGGGAGAATTAGGAGAATTTGGAGTTGATTGAATGATTAGACCTAATGGAGATTGATGTGGTTTCAGAGGAGTCTCTCTAGTGGGGAGATGACTTTGTCCTTAGCCGTAACAAGTTAAACATTTAATTGATGCCTTGCATGAAGACAGGTATTAGACTTACCAGATTTGCAGGTGATACGAAAGTGGACACTGAGAACAGAGGAATAGTGCATTTACCCCCATGAGCCTTAGTTTCTTCCATCTGGTGCAAACCATACCTAAGTCCTCACAATGTCACTCTCTACTTGAAGACCTTTAATGATGGGGAATTCTCTTCCTTATGAGGCAGCTCACATGATGAGGAAACTGAACTCCACAGATAGGAAGCTGGAAGACCAGCCCAATGTCATATAGCTAACCAGTGGCAAAGTTGGGATCAAGAGACTTGAATTTGTTTTTAAGACTCTCTCTCTCTCTCTCTCTCTCTCTCTCTCTCTCTCTCTCTCTCTCTCTCTCTCTCTCTCCCCCTCTCTCTCCCTCCTACTCTTACTGGGGAGAAAAATCCCCCAAACCCAAAAGTAAAATCTTCTTCATAAACATACTTAGTCCAGCAAAACAAATTTCTACATTGGCCATGCCCCCAAATGCATGTGTCTCTGCATTTTAAGTTCACCTCTCTGGCATGAGGTGACTAGTATGCTTCACTTTCAGTCTTCTGGATTCAATGGTTTGTCATTGCACTGATGGATGTCCTGAAGTCTTTCAAAGCTGTTATAAGAGAGACACATAGAAGTTAATTTTGGCCAAAATAATTTAAACTTTCTGAACCTCAGTCTCCTTATCTGTAAAACAGGGATAATAGCATTCATATTATCTGAGGAAAAACACTTTGTAAGTCTTAGAATACCATAGAAATGGGAACTGTTTGTTGCCATTTTCTTTTTTTTAAGTGAATTTTAATTATTTTGTTAAATATTTTCCAATTACACATAAACTTTTGTTAGTAATCATTTTTCAAATTTCAGAGTTCCAAATTATCTCCCTTCCTTCCATCCCTCCCCTCCCCTTTAGAAGGAAAACACTGATTTTGATTACACATGTGAGGTCATGCAAAACATTTCTGTATAAGCCATGTTGCAAAAGAAAATAGAAACAAGGATCTAAGGAGGTGGATCCAAGATGGTAGAGCAGAAGCAGGAAATTCCATGAGCTTCCACCACAACCACCTCTAATACCTGTAAAATATGACTCTAAACTAGTTTTAGAGCTATAGAACCCACAAAATGACAGAGAGAAACAAATCTCCCACTGAAGGCAGCCTGGCAAGCTGTCAGGAAGGTTCTATTGCACTGAGCTCAGAGCCAAGCACAGTCCCACTTGAGCTATGTGGTCCCAGACTTAGGGCAGCCCTGACCAGTGGCCTAGACTGGCTAGAGCAGACTTCAAGAGAGTGAATCACCAGTAGCTGTGATGATTTCCAGACTTCTCAACCCATAAACACCAAGGAGAAAGTAAAAGGTTAATGGGGAACTCTATTGGAACTGGGTGACAAAAGAGTGCAGTCCAGTCCCTGACCCCGGGGTGAGAGGTGGTGGAGGCATGGTGACTGCAGCTGATGCCACATGGCTGCCTCCAGAGCTCCTGGCCTACAGATCATAGGGGGACCAAGCAACCATTCAGAGAGTAATCACTCTTGCTTTGACCTGCTTGGATCTGGATTGCAACCTTGGATGGTGGTCCTGGGGTGAGAAATGCCAGTGTGCCAGAGCTTGTGGTGGCTGTAGAGATGGTACCCTCCTCAGGCCTCTGACAACATTTGCAAAACCCCCAGCAATTCAGAACAAAGCTCTCCACTCTGGAAGCAGAGTTCTACCGTGGCAAAGAGCTCAAACGTCAAGTAATTGGCTGGCAAGGTGAGGAAACAGAGAAAGTGCAATCAGACCATAGAATCTTTTTTGGGGGACAAAAAGGATTAAAACATGGAACCAGAAGAAGTCAACAAAGGCAAGCCTCCTGCATCAAAAGCTTCCAAGAAAAGTGAGGGGCAGGTAGTAGAGATAATGAACTATTAAGGTCTTAAAGGAAATATAAAGGAATGTTTACATCTTACTAGTCCTTTATAAGGGGTGAAATTCTCAGACTGAATTTGTTAAAATTTGAGGGCAGCTAGCTGTTGGCTGGCTGATGGTCCAGCCACAGTCCTGGAAAAATTGGGAAGGGAAATGAGAATGATGCAAGAAAATCATGAAAAGAGAGTCAACAGCCTGCTAAAGGAGACCCAAAAATACACTGAAGAAAATAATAGCTTAAAAAATAGACTAACTCAAATGACAAAAAGAGGCCCCAAAAAGCCAATAAGGAGAAGAATGCCTTAAAAAGCTGGATTTGGCAGATTGAAAAGGAATTTCAAAAAGTCACTGAAGAGAATAATTCCTTCAAAATTTTATTGGAGCTAATGACTTTATGAGAAATCATGATACTATAAAACAGATCCAAACAAATGAAAAAATTAGAAGGCAATGTGAAATATCTCATTGGAAAAACCACTGACCTGGAAAATAGATCTAGGAGAGATAATTTAAAAATTATTGTACTACCTGAAAGCCATGATCAAAAAAAGAACCCAGAAATCATCCTTCAAGAAATTCTAAAGGAAAATTGCCCTGATATTCTAGAAGCAGAGGGCAAAATAAACATTGAAAGAATTCACTGAATTCATTGAACCAATTCATCAAGAAACTCTTGAAAAAGATCCCAAAAAGAAAATTCCTAGGAATATTATAGCCAAATTCCAGAGTTCCCAGGTCAAGGAGAAGATATTACAAACAGCCAGGAAGAAACAGTTTGTGTGTTGTGGAAACAATCAGGATAACATAAGATCTAGCAGCTTCTACATTAAGGGACTGAAGAGCTTGGAATATGATATTCTGGAGGTCAAGGGAGGTAGGAGTAAAGCTAGGAATCACCTACCCAGAAAAATTAAGTGTTATGCACAGTGGAAAATATGGTCATTCAATGAAATAGAGAACTTTCAAGCATTCTTAATGAAAAAACACAGAGTTGAACAGAAAATTGGGCTTTCAAATACAAGAAGCAAGAGAAGCATGAGAAGGTAAACAGGAAAAAAGAAATCATAAGTACCTTATTAAAGTTGAACTATTTACATTCCTACATGGAGAAATGATAATTGTAACCCATGAAATTTTTCTCAGTATGAGGATAGTTGAAGGGAATATATATATGTATAAATGTGTATGCATACATATATATGAATATATAGGAGGGTATAAGTGTGTATAAATACATATGTGAATATGTGTGTACATGTATACATAGACAGAGGGCACAGGATCAGTTAAATAGGAAGAGATGGTATCTAAAAATAAAATTAAGAGGTGAGAGAGGAATATCATGAGAGAAGGAGAAAGGGAGAGATAGAATAGGGCAAATTATCTCATATAAAAGAAGCAAGAGAAAGTTGTTATAATGGAGGGGAAGAACAGGAAGGTGAAAGGGAATGGGTCAACTTTACTCTCATTGAATTTGGCTCAAGGAAGGAATAACATGTACACTCAACTGGGTATCTTACTCTGCAGGAAAGTAGGGGGGAAGGGGATAAGAAGGGGGATGATAGAAGGGAGGGCAGATTGGGGGAGAGGGTAGTTAGTACACACTTTTGAAAATGGACAGGGTCAAAGTAGAAAATAGAATAAATGGGGGACAGTATAGGATGAAGGGAAATATAGTTCATCTTTTACAATGTATCTACTGTGGAAACGTTTTACATAACTACACATGTATAACCTATATTGAATTGCTTATCTTCCCAGTGGGGGTGGGAGAGGAGGGAAGAAGGGAAAGAATCTGGAAATCAAAGTTTTAAAAACAAATGTTATAAAAAATGTTTTTTTTACATGCAACTGGGAAATAAGATATATAGGCACTGGGGTGTAGAAACCCATCTTGCCCTACTAGAAAGTTAAAGGGGAGATGGGGGAGGATATAAGAGAGAGCAGATTGGGGGAAGGGGTATTCAGTAGGCTCGATATTTTGGGGTGGGGGGTAGGGGAAAGATGGGGAGAAAATTTGTAGCTCAAAATCTTTTGGAAATGAATGTTGAAAACTAAAAACAAACAAACAAGCAAATAAAGAAGGGGAAAACCTAAAAAAAGAAAGAAAACAGAAACAAAATAAAATAATAAAAATACCCAATGTAAAAAAAAGTCTTCAATTTGCATTCAGAGTTCATCAGTGCTCTTTCTGGAGGTGGATAGCATTTTTTATCATGGATTCTTTGGAATTAAATCATTGTCTCAATCAAAGTAGCTAACTCTTTCACAGTTGATCATCATTACATTATTGCTGTTACTGTGTACAATGTTCTCCTGGTTCTGCTCACTTTACTTTGCATCAATTCATATATCTCCCTAGGTTTCTCTGATAGCATCTTGCTCATCATTTCTTATAGCACAATAGTATCCTATCACAATCATATATCACAACTTGTTCAATCATTTCCCAATTGGTAGGTGTCCTTTCCAAGGTCCAATTCTTTGCCATCACAAAAGAGCTATTATAAACATTTCTATACAAATAGGTCCTTTCTCCTTTTCTTTGATCTCCTTGGGACACAAACCTAATAGTGGTATTTCTGGATCAAAGGGCATCCACAATTTAATAGCTCTTTGGGTTTAGTTCTAAACTGTTCTCCAGAATGGTTGGACTATGGATAAGTGAAGAGTTTATGGTCAAATGAGATAGAGGAGATTGCAGGAAGTAAAATAAATAATTTTAATTACATGAAATCCAAAAGCTTTTGTGGGAACAAAAGTAATGCAGCCAAAATTAGAAGGAAAACAGGATGTGGGGAAAAAATTTCACAAGTTTCTCTGATAAAGGTCTTGTTTGTCAAATATGTAGGGAACTAAATGAAATTTACTTAAAAAAGTAAGTCATTCCCCAGTTGATATATGGTCAAAGGATATGAACAGAAAGTTCACAACTCTTCTAACAATGCTAGTGTTCCAATTTTTCCACATGCCCTCCAGCATTTGTAATTTTCCCTTTCTATCACATTAGCCAACCAGATAGTTGTGAGGGGGTATTTCAGAGTTGTTTTAATTTGTATTTCTCTAATCAGTAGTGATTTAGAGCACTTTTTATGTGACTATTGATAGCTTTGATCTTCTGAGTGAATTTGCCAATAAATAAGGACTCAACTTCCCCAGCAAGCTAAGACCCCAAATGGGGGATGATGGATCATTGTTATAGACAAAAGGAGTATAAAAAAATAGAAGGCAGAATCATCAATGGGGAAAACAATTGGTTACAGTCATAGATGTGGAAGACAAAATAATTGGTTGGAAATAGGGAATGAGAGGCTAGCAACCTTTCCTCCCATTTTGTTACTAGGAAATTCTGATTGATTTAGTCTACTTACAAGAATAACTAATGATATATAGATGACATATTTCCTCTAATTGGTCAAGGATTGCTAGTGGTATATAAATAACAGATTTCTTTTAATGAAGTCCAGATATTGCCTTCGGCACCCATCTCTGTCCATTTAGCAAGTCAGATATTTGTTGAAGAGGGTGCTTTTGGGGCTATTTTGGTTTCCTTGTAGGAACAATAGATTCACATTGATTAAATTGTTAGATAACAGTATTCTAGGGTAAGGGGGAAGGGAGATGGAGAAGGGAACAAACATTTATTAAGCACCTGCTAAGTACCAGGCACTATACTAAGTGCTTTATCAATGTTATCTCCTTTGATCATCAATATATCAATTCAACAATATCACTATAAGGTAAGTGCTGTTATTATACTTATTTTATAGTTGAGGAAACTGAGGCAGACAGAAGTAAAGTGATCACATAGTTAATGTCTGAAGCTGGATTTGAAGTCAGGGCTTCCTGATGCCAGACCCAGAGCTCCATCTATCGTACCATGTAGCTGCCCATTATAGACATTCTCAACATCATTTCTGTTACCCATTTCCTATTTTTGATTTTCACATAGCTTGTTTAAAGTTTTCAGGGTTAAATCTTCTTAATTGCACATTATATTTTTCTCTCATTATTGTTCTTTCTCTTTTTTATTATCAATTTTTGAATTAGCTCTGGATAGTCTGATGGTCTGCTTGTGTACAGAACTCTGACTCAGGTCTAACACTCATGTCCATAATAAGTTTCTTCCTTGTCTGCCAAAATGTAGTCAGTTTCATTCTTTGTGATCACCATGTCTTGTGTCTAGCAAAAATTTTTTTGAAGAAAGTGTATAATTTACAGGTATATGGCTTCTATATAAACTACAACTCTTTGAACTCATTTATTTCTCCTGAATCATACCTTCCCATACGTTTCATCTTTACCTTTCCTCTCCTTAGTATTGAAGCCACCAAGTATCAGAGTTTATGCTGATTTGATTTGGAGGGTCTTCTCAAATTCTTCATAGACTTTCCTTACCATGAAATCAAGCATTACATCAATTAACAAATGCTTATTAAGCACTTATTATATGCCAAGAATTGTGCTAAGTCCCGGACTAAGAAGAAAGACAAGAACAATCCCTTCCTTTATGGATTTTGCATTCTAATGATAAGGTAATATATAAATAACATGTAAAATTTAAAATGTTAGATAATTTTAAATGAATTTCAATGTTAAGAATTAATTTAACATCAATTAACTAAAATAAGTACATTTTAAATGATATAAACTATTAGATAAATTGTATGTAAATGGTTGGTTGTTGATTGCTGTCCTTTGTTCTCCAAGGGGACCAAAATGACATCACTATGTTATATCAAGTTACAGCCAATTGTGGCTGCTCAGACCGATATGAGCTCAGAATGCTGTACCACAGGTTGGGCACAAATAATCCATGTGAACATCTGGGGTGGATTTTCTAAACGCACACATCTCACATTTATTTTGAGTTACTTTAATTCTGCTTTGCTCATAGAAAACAGTACCTTGTATGATTAGGACATGCTATGCTGGGTGGTCCTAGGCCAGTGTCTCCCATGTCACAGAATTAATTCCAAAGTTCTTCCCAGAGACCGTGAGAGTGTCCTTGTATTGCTTTTTCTGACTATCATGTGAGCACTTGCCCTGCGTGAGTTCTCCATAAAATAGTCTTTTTGGCAAGCATATATTTGACATTCAAATAGTCTTTGCATAAGTTTTTGTATTTTTGTGTGTGTGTGTTTTGACCAAAGGGTGGGATCCCCGCCTGCTGTGATAATCAGTCCAGGGTTGGGTAAGCAGACAATTTTTATGGCACCTTTTCTAGCTTCTTCCTCACACTGGGAGGTGAAGAGTTAGATCCTTAAAAGGCTGCTCACACACCCAAGGGACTACTGAATTCCACTGCTACCACCAGTAAGAATACATGCATTGTCATAATCAATCAAAATGTTATTACTTTGTGGTTCCTTGTATGCCTATCTTATGATAGGTAGGCTGGTCCTTGAAAAATAGATTCAGAGGTATACTACAGGTATTGGACTAGGACTCTGTGGAGTAAAAATAAAAGAAAGGAGGGAAAAAAGAAAATCAGAGGGAAGGGAATGATAGAAGGGGCAAAGTGCCAAAAGAGATGGGAAAGGATGAGATAAGAAATGCAATAGAGGAAATAGAATTGGCAAGGAGAAGGATTATCTTCCTCTGAGACTGGAGAAAAGGAGAGGATGAAGGATGATGTTGGGATTTGAAGTGTGGGATGGGGTTGATGAAGAAGATCGAGACAGATGGCCTCGAATTTTTTCCCCCAATTTAATGTGGGGTCTTCAAGGGCAGCTAGGTGGTGCAATGGATAAAGCACTAGCGTTGGAATTAGAAAGATTCCTCTTCATGAGTTCAAATCTGACCTCAGACACTTACTAGCTGTGTGAGCCCAGGTAAGTCACTTAATTCTGTTTGCCTCAGTTTCCTCATCTGTTAAATGAGCTGGAGAAGGAAATGGGAAACCAGCCAGTATCTTTGCCAAGAAAACCCCTAATAGAGTCACCAAGAATTGGATATGACTGAAATGACTCAACAACAATGGGATCCTCTGCTTAGAGGGAGTGAGATGATAATGCTCATCTTCTCACTGGAAGGTCAAGACACAGACACCTGGAAAGCAGTAAGACAGGAGATCAATAGCAGTCCTGGACAACCAAGGGTGGCTCCAACACTTTGGAGCTGGTAGGACTCCCATCCACCCGGTTAACATCCATTTACCTATCCATATGTTCATCCATGCATTCAACTGCCCTTTCATCTTTTAGCTGCCATTCTGCATTTCTGCTCTTCCTCTCTACATCACTTTCATTCATTAATTTCATTCAAGTGCCTATATTGTGAAAGGCACTGTAATTGGTGTCATTGGAGATACAAACACAAAAAATGAAATTATCCCTGCATTCAAGGAGCTTATATTCTCTATTAGTACTACAAAAGTACAGAGCCTTTCCTGGTTTTCTGTGCTAGGTAGGAAGAATGCCCAGTGGAATGTTAGGGAAAAAAATCATGCCAGATAGTGGCAGGTTTACACTTGATGTAAAAAAAAACCCACAACTTTGTAATCCTGAAAGATATCTAGGAACGGGATGTCTGAGGAGGTATCGAGCTTCCCATCACTGTGAGTCTTCGAATAGAGCCTGGATGAAAACTACCTTATCTTTCTTTGTATTTTTTGTGCTTAGCCTGGTACACAGCAGGTGATTAATAAATGCTTATTGACATTTGATTGTTATTTGTTGGGAATGTTGTAGATAGGACTCTTTTTATGTCTGGGTTGGATAAGGTGATCTCTGAGATCTCCCCTGCCAACTCCAAGGGTCTGCGATTCTGAAGTTGGGGTCATCACCCTTCTTTTTAAATTAAATTTATTTTATTTCATTATATTATTTTTAAACACACATTTGTTTTAAAAACTTTGAGTTCCAGATTTTTTCCCTTCTTCCCTCCTCTCCCACCCCACTGGGAAGATAAGAAATTTAATATAGGTTGTACATGTGTAGTTACGTAAAACATTTCCATAGTAGGTATATTGTGAAAGACTAATTATATTTCTCTCCATCCTATCCCACCCCTCACTTATTCTATTTTCTCCTTTGATATCATCCCTTCAAATTCAATTTGTCCTGTGCCCTCTGACTATGTATGCATGTACATACATATGCACATCCTTACATATATATATATATTTATACACACCTACACCCTCCTATATATACATATATACGTATACAGATATATTCCCTTCAATTGTCCTCATACTGAGAAAAGTCTTATGAGTTACAATTATTGTTTTTCCATGTAGGAATGTAAATAGTCCAACTTTAATAAGTTCCTTATGATTTCTTTTCCCTGTTTACCTTCACATGCTTCTCTTGCTTCTTGTATTTGAAAGTCAAATTTTCTGTTCAGCTCTGGTTTTTTCATCAAGAATGCTTGAAAGTTGGGAGTGGCTAGGTGGCACAGTGAATAGAGCACCAGCTCTAGAGTCAGGAGGACCTGAGTTCAAATCTGGCCTCAGACACTTAATACAAAGACTAGCTGTGTGACCTTGGGTAAGTCACTTAACCCAAATTGCCCTCCAAAAAAAAAAAAGAAAAAAAAAGAATGCTTGAAAGTCCTCTATTTCATTGAATGACCATATTTTTCCCTGAAGCATTATACTCAGTTTTGCTGGGTAGGTGATTTTTGGTGATTTAGGTGATTTAGTCCTAGCTCCTTTGACCTCCAGAATATCATATTCCAAGCCCTTCAGTACCCTAGCTAGAAGCTGCTAGGTATGGGTTATCCTGATTGTGTTTCCACAATACTCAAATTGTTTCTTTCTGACTGCTTGCAGTATTTTGTCCTTGACCTGGGAACTCTGAAATTTGGCTATAATATTCCTAGGTGTTTTCTTTTTGAGATCTTTTTCAAGAGGTGATCAGTGAATTTTTTCAATGTTTATTTTGCCCTCTGACTTTAGAATATCAGGGCAATTTTGCTTGATAATTTCTTGAAAGATGGTGTCTAGGCTCTTTTTTTTTTTGATCATGGCTTTTAGGTAGTACAATAATTTTTAAATTCTCTCTCCTGGATCTGTTTTCCAGGTCAGTGGTTTTTCTGATGAGATCTTTCACATTGCCTTCTATTCTTTCATTTGTCTGGATCTGTTTAATAAGTATCTTGATTTCTCATAAAGTCATTAGCTTCTAGTTGCTCCAATCTAATTCTGAAGGAATTATTCTCTTCAGTGAGCTTTTGAAATTTCTTTTCCATCAGGCAAATTCAGCTTTTTAAGGCATTCTTCTCCTCATTGGCTTTTTGGGCCTCTTTTGCCATTTCAGTTAGTCTATTTTTTAAGGTGTTATTTTCTTCAGTCAGGCTGTTGACTCTCTTTTCATGATTTTCTTGTATCATTCTCATTTCTCTTCCCAATTTTTCCTCTACATCTCTTACTTGGTTTTCAAAATCCTTCTTGAGCTCCTCCATGGCGTATAACCAGTTTGTATTTTTCTTGGGAGCTTTTGATGCAGGAGTTCTGACTTCTCTGTCTTCCTCCTGTTCCATGCTTTGATGCTTTTTGTTCCCACAAAGGAATCTATGGTAGGATTGCATTTCCCCTGCTTGCTCATATTGCCAGTCAATTACTTGACTTTTGAAGTCTTTGCCATGGTAGAACTCTGCTTCCAGAATGGAGAGAGCTTTGTCCCAAATTGCTGGGATTTTTTTTTTTATTAAACAAATGCTTTATTAACTTCTGTTTTACATCATTCATTTCCGCCAGGTTTTGAGTTACAATCATTTTCCCCCCATTATTCCCCTACCCAACCTCCCAGAATAGCAGTCCCACAAGATATCGCTTCCTCCAATCTGCTCTCTCCCATACCTTCTCCCATACCCCTTTGACTTTTCCATTAGAGGAAGGTGAATCTTTGTGTCCCAATGCCTGCACATCTTATCTCCCAATTATAAGCAAAAGAGTATTAATAATAGTATTTATATATATTTGAAACATTTAATCTTAAGACCTCGAATTTCAGATCCATTTCCTTCCTACCTTGTCACCCATTCCCTCTGGGGAGATAGGTAATTCAGTATATGTTGTACATGTCTAGCTATGCAAAACATTATCATAGTAGATATATTGTACAAGGCTGCTTATAATTCCCTCCCACTCATCCCACCCCCCACCTGGTCCATTCCCTACATGATCCTGTCCCTCTTCTATAGTGGGTACTTCAACCACCCCTCCCCACAAGGATACCCTCCCATCCATCTTCCCTCCTCTCATCCCCCTTCCCCCTATTCTGCTGCAGGTTGAGATATCCCATTTAGTATGTATGTCATTCTCTCCCTGAACAAAATTCAATGAGAATGTGGTTTTGCCTTTTTGCCTTCCTATTCTTCCCCCCCTTACAACCACTTCCCCTTGCTTCTTCTACATAAGATAGTTTACCCTACCCTGTCTCTCCCCATCTCCTCTTGCCACTTTCCTCTCTCACCTCATAATTTCATCCCTTGAGTATTCTCCCTTCCCAACAAATTCAACCTATGCCCTCTATCCATATATAACTGTAACCATATACACACACATTCACATATGTATTCATATGACCACACACCCTTCTTCCATTATTTTCATAGTGAGAAAGATATCATTAGTCACAGTTATTGCTTTTCCATATAGGAATGTAAATAGTTCAACTTTGATAAGTTCCTTTTGATTTCTTTTCCCTGATTACCTTCTCAGGCATCTCTTCCTTCTTGTGTCTGGATGTCAAATTTTCTATTCAATTCTGGCTTTTTCCTCAAGAATGCTTGAAAGTCCTCTATTCCACTGAATGACCATATTTTCCCCTGAAACAAAATACTCAGTTTTGCTGGGTAGGTGACCCTTGGGTTCATTCCCAGTTCTTTTGCCCTCTGGAATATCATATTCCATGCCCTTCGATCCCTCAGTGTAGAAGCTGCCAGGTCCTGGGCTATTCTGATTGTGTTTCCACAATATTGAAATTGTTTCTTCCTGGCTGCTTGTAGTATTTTCTACTTGATCTGGGGATTCTGGAACCTGACTATAATATTCCTGGGAGTTTTCTTTTTGGGATCTTTTTCAGGAGGTGATCTGTGGATTCTTTCAACCTCTATTTTGCCCTCTGGATCTAAAACATCAGGGCAATTTTCCTTGAGAATTTCTTGAAGGGTGATTTCTAGGTTCTTTCTTTGATCATGGCTTTCAGGTAGTCCAATAATTTTTAAATTGTCTCTCCTGGATCTATTTTCCAGGTCAGTGGTTTTTCCCATGAGATATTTCACATTGCCTTCTAATCTTTCATTTGTTTGGATCTGCTTAACAGCATCTTGATTTCTCATAAAGTCATTAGCTTCCATTTGCTCCAGTCTAACTCTGAAGGAATGAATCTCCTCAGTGAACTTTTGAGATTCTTTTTCCATCTGGCAAATTCGACTTTTTAAGGCATTCTTCTCCTCATTGCCCTTTTGGGCCTCCTTTGCCATTTGAGTTAGTCTATTTTTTAAGGTGTTGTTTTCCTCAGTCAGGCTGTTGACCCTCATTTCATACTTTTCCTGCATCCTTCTCATTTCTCTTTCCAATTTTCCTCCACTTCTCTTATTTGATTTTTAAAGTCCTTCTTAAGGTCCTCTATGGCCTGCAACCCGCTCATGTTTTCCCCTGGGGCTTTTGGAGCAGGACTTCTGACCTCACAGTCCTTTTCCTGCTCTATGCCCCCAAAATAGGAGTCTAGGGTTGCATTTTTCTGTTTCCTTTGCCTTGGCATGTTGCCACTTAATTGCTTGACTTTTGGGCTTGTTGACACACTATGGCTTTAAGGCCAGATAGAGGAATTTTCGTCCCGAACGTGTGGGGGGCAACTTCCGTTTCTGGCAAGCTGTAAACCCACCCACGACTTCCACCCTAGATCACAATCCAGATCCAGGGAGGTTAAAGCAAGAGCGATTACCCCCCAAGACTGATCGCTGGATCTCCCTACGGTTCCGCAGGCCAGGAGCTGGAGCTGCCTCTGAAAACTACAAAATGACGTGTCTCCTCAGTGGCTTCTAGCCCCCAGGGGAGGGAGCCGACGCATTCCCCAAATACAGGTCCCAAAGTCCATAGGACACTAACCTCTTACTTTGTCCTAGGCATGTCTATGTTGATAATTCTGGAGTCGACACAGCTGCTGGTGTTCTGGGGTTCCTCCAGCCGGCTATTGGCCCTGCCGCCCTGGGGCTAAAACCCCAGCTCACGGGGACCTCGGCTCCGGCTTGGCTCGGCTTCCCGAGCTCTGTGCTCTGCGCGCTGCCGACTCCCAGATCGCTGCGCTGGTCCTTCCTGCAGGGCTGCTGGGCTGTCCTCAGCGGGAGGTTAGCTTCTCTGTGTCGTTCTGTGGTGCTGGGGCTCCAGAAGTTGTTCAGAGTCCCCTTTTACATAGTTTCGGGGGGAATCTGGGGGCAGAGTGGCTTGGATGAGCTTTTTCTACTCCGCCATCTTGGCTCTGCCTGGGATTTTTGCTGGAGCAATTAGGAGGGCACCCTCTCTGTGGCCACCACAGGCTCTGGCACCTGGCCACACACCCCAGGACCTCCACTTAGGACCTTGATCCAGATCCAAGCAGGTCAAAGCAAGAGTGATTACCCTCTGAATGATTGCTTCGTTCCCTACAATCTGCAGGTCAGGAGCTCCTGAGGCAGCCACATGGGGCAGCTGCTGCTGCACCTCTGCCACTTCTTGCCCTGGGTCAAGGGGGGAAGGGGGTGGACCATGCTTTTCTGTCCACCCCTGTTCCAACAGAGTTCCACACTGGCCTTTTACTTTGTCTTTGGTGTTTATGGGTTGAGAAGTCTGGAAACTGCCACAGCTGCTGGTGATTCACTCTCCTAAAGTCTGCTTTGGCCACTACTGGGGCTGCCCTGGGGCCAAAACTGCATGGCTCACAGGGGGCTGGACTTGGCTCCCAGCCTGGTGCTATAGCCCCTTCCTGCTGGCCTGCCACATTGCCTTCAGAGGGAGATTTGTTTTTCTCTGTCACTCTGTGGGTTCTGTAGCTCTAAAACTTGTTTAGAGTCATTTTTTTACATGTATTGGAGGAGGTGGAAGCCAGAGCTGTGGGGAGGTCCTGTTTCTACTTCTCTATCTTGGCTCTGCCACTCCTGGCTCGGAATTTTGGTCATCAGCTTTGTAAAGAAGCAATGGCAACTTTTATTTTTTCTGAATGTGAAAGGGTTTAGGAAATAGTTCTTCCTGGTAAGATTCTTAAAGGAGCAGCAGATGGGAGGGATCTCAGTGGTAGCCATTGTTTGTCCTGGGACTCAAGCAAATGTCAGAGCCACAGTATCTCAGAGTTGGAAGGGACCTCCAAAGGCTGATAGTCCAATCCCCAAACCCAGGTGGGATTTCTCACAATGACACCATTGATGAAATGTCGTCCAGCTCATACTTGAAGAAGGAGGGACATGGAGGAAAGAGTGCTGTATTTGGGGTCAGAGGCCTTTGGCTGCCAACCTACCTCGGCCACTCACACAAAGGTGGCTGTGGCTAGCTCCTTTCCCTTCTCTAGCCTTAAATTCCTCTACTATAAAACAAGAGGGCTAGACTAGGTATAAAATTCCAGTGAGTTGTAAATTTTATGAACCTTTAGTGGCAGGGGATGCAAGCATTTATTAAGCACCTCCTGTGTTCAGAGCCTTGTGTTGAGTGACAGGGGACACAAAATCTCAGAGACTGTAGTCTCTGCCCTCACAAGCACACAGATCTAATAGAGAGATGGGATACAAATATAGGTAACTAGTTTAAAATAATGCCTGATAAGTGGGTTATGTAACATTTATATAGCACCTTATGTACATTAATAACAATAGCTAGCATTTATATGGCATCTCTTATGTATCAGACTAAGTGCTAGGTAAGTATCTCATTTGAGTCTCACAGCAGTCTTGGAATATAGCTCCTATTATTATCACCCTCATCTTACAGAGGAGGGAAGTAAGTCTGAGTCTGAGAAAGGTTTAAGTGACTTGCCCAGGGTCATACAGATGGTGTCTGAGATGGGATTCAAACTGAAGTCTTCCTGACTCCAAGCCCAGAGCTTTGTCCACTGTGCCACTTAGATGCCCATGAGAGGTATAAACAAAGGTATGTGTGAGGGTTGTGAGAGGAAGTTTTTACCGATCAGAAGGAGAAGGATCATGAAGAGCACTACCTACTCCTGGCCAGACCCTTCCAGCACTAGTCAGCTTGGTTCTTCTTCAGGTCTGGTACCACCCCCGCCCCTCCCCAACCCCGAAGCTGTCTCTAACTCTGCTCCTGTGGTTTAATGCCCAGGGAGGCTTGGGCAGGACTCTGCTCAAGGTTCAGCTCTTATTTGGCCTGAGGCCTCTGTCTCCATTGCACAGAGTTAGCTTCCTGGGCACTGACCCCTCTTCTTGGCACCCAGCCTGAGCACCTTTGCTTTTGGCCCCAGGGCCATCACCTTGCATAGATTTCTGGATGGACTTTGATCTCTGAACTTCATAAAAAGCACAGACCTTCCTTTCTTGCTATTCTGTGAATTCTAAGAATGAAGGTTCCAAGTCTTATCTAAATTTTCTATCCCCCAGGGAGGGTCACAGGGCTCTCTACATAGTAGTCTCATAATTAATGTTGTAGAATTACATTAGACTTTTTTTTATTTGAATTTTCAGTTACAAATTCTCTCCCTCCTCTCCTACCCACTGAGAAGGAAAAAAATACAATACCTTTATGCATATGAATTAAATTAGATATGACTAAATTTAAATATGATTAGAAATATAAGAAGTTGGATGTGAGGGACATTCCAGTCTTAGGAATGGTGTGAGCAAAGATGATGAAGAAGGACAGTAAGGTTGCTTTCAGATGTGGAGCATCCTGAGTATCAAGCTAATTTCTATCTTTATTGCAATAGAGCTTAAGGGTTTTGAGCAAAGACCCGATACAATCATATCTCTGTATATGGGAAATTATTCTAGCAGTTGGTGCTGGCTGGGTTGAGAAGAGAGACAAGCATAATATCAGGAGGCCAGTGCTAGTAAGAGGGTATCCTAGGGTGGTGGCCACAGCTGTAGAGAGGAGGAGATGGAGGAGGGGTGTGTGAGGGAAGGGCTGCCCTTCACACTCTTTCACATATCTCTTTTTTTTCTCAGCCTACATTCTTCCATATTCAATGGGCAGCCTTAGGCTGACATGTCCAATCTGGACAGCTCAAGCAAATTGATATCTCATTGTCTTGTTATGCCTCTATCCAGAGCTTACTCAATGATCATTTATTAATCACCTACTATGTGCCAGGCCCTGTGTTTGGCACTAGATTTATGAAATCAAAAGTTTTCCTTTTAACAGAGGGGACAACATCTATATCTATGTATATGTCTACCTATATATGAGAAACTGAATGGCAGAGTGGTAGGGAGAAGGGGGACTGGGGAAGTAATCATATAGAAGGTGGAGCTTGCTCTGACTTGAAGAAACATATAGATCAGGGATGGGAAACCTGTGGCCTCGAGGCCACATGTGGTCCTCTAGGTCCTCAAGTACCCGAAGAAATGCATAGATCTTAACAGAACCAAAGACATAACATGTAAAGGAAACACATTTAGGCTTTGCCAGACAAGCAAAGGCCTGTATTGTCTCAATAACTCATTGTAATAAAAGTGAGGTACAAGGTCTTACTTAATCCCTTGCTTCCTCATGTTGTGGCTTTAGTTCTTGGCTGCCTATTCTCTCAGGACCCTATGAGTGAGCCTCTTCTCTCTCTAAGAGGTCTTGCTGCTCATCAGATTCCCCTTCTCTGGATAGAAGGCTACACCCCTAAACTCTCAAACTCAGGGCAACTTGTGAGACAGCACAAGGCAGGAGCTTCCCTTCTCTGCCTAGGTTAGGTTCTGGTATCCTACTGTTAAGGAAATCCTTCTCCTCTCTCTAACTGGAGGCCAGGGGCTCAGGAATGACACTGTCCATGAATTACACCCTTGGCTACCTGAAAAAATCTGAAACTCCGATCAGGTTCAGCAAGCAAGTAAATGAAGCTGCAAAAATTTCTCTCCCTGTGTGCAGGTGCTGTGCTTTTGCTAATTATTTGGAAGAGAGTAGGGTAAAGGTGGCAAAGGAGTGAAAAAAATGCAAGGCAGACCACCTGGTCCACTTTCATAATCTAGTACAAAGGATAATCCCTCAACAGCTAATGAAATCTATCATTCTGAGTCTGTTGTTGTTCAGTCGTTCAGTCACATCCAATTCTTTGTGATTTTGGGGACCATAGTACATCAATACTGTCCATGGGGTTTTCTTTGCAAAGGTACTGGAGTGGTTTGCCATTTCCTACTCCAGTAGATTAAGGCAAACAGAGGTTAAGTGACTTGTAAGTGTCACTAGTGAAAAAATGCTCTAAATCACCAATTGATTAGAGAAATGCAAATTAAAATGACTCTGAGATCCCACATCACACTTATCAGATGGGTTAACATGACAAAACAGGAAAATGATAAATGTTGGAGAAGATGTGGGGAAATTGGAACACTAATGCATTGTCAATGGAGTTGTGAAATGGACCAACCGTTCTGGAGAGCAATTTGGAACTATGCCCAAAGGGCTATAAAACTGCATTCCCTTTGATTCAGCAATTCCACTACTAGGTCTGTATCCTAAAGAGATTATAGAAAGGGGGAAAGGGCCCACATATACAAAAATATTTATAGCAGCTCTTTTTGTAGTGGCAAAGAATTGGAAATTGAGGGGCTTCCCATCAATTGGGGAATGGCTGAACAAGTTGTGGTACATGAACGTAATGGAATATTATTGTTCTATAAGAATGTGAGCGGGCAGATTTCAGAAAAAACCTGGACTTACATGTCACTAGTCATAGCTAGGAAGTGTCTAAGGCTGGATTTGAAGTCAGGTCTTGCTGACTCCAGGGTTCTATCCACTGAGCCACCCAGCTGCCTCTTCCTCAGTCTAAGCTAAACCATTAAACTACAGAGCAGCTCCAGCCATTGAGATCTGTCTCTATGGAAAATCCAAGGGATGGCTCCAAAACAATTGATTCATTTTGGGGCAGCCCCAGGCACTGAGATTTCATCAGGAGCTGAATTTTGTCCTCTTGCCAAGCTTCCATTGGGCATGCCTATTCCTTTAGTGAAAGGAGACCATTTAAAGGGTCCCCAAAGGACCCATAACACTGATCACTGAACTTCCCTAATTAATGTCCTTTAAACTATTCCCTCCCCCCCCCCCCCAATTTGTAGTTGTAGCAAATCTAACTGGGTATGCCTTTGGGCACATTATTTCCACTTCTAGATAGCTCCCTGAGGGACCTAGGAGAGCTCTAGCATCAGGAAATTCACCTGCTGCCCCAGATGCCTTCTTCATCACCCTCTCTAGGGCCCCTCATTGAGACACTTCCTAAACCAACCCAATAGCCTTTTGTGAGGGTAGTGAGCTCTCAGTTAGGCAGGTGCTGATCTCCCTTGCTTAGATGGGTGCTGAGCTCCCACAGATCCCCTAACATAAAACTCCACAAAGTCAACAAACGAACACAGTTTTGTAAAGCCTCTCTAGGTTCACATTTGCCTTTGTGCTTACAAAGGCCTGTTTCAACCCACATCCAATAATTAGGAAAGAAATGCAAAAATAAGTAAGAGTGGAATGGTCAACTATCAAGAAAGAAAAAACAGACAAGGTAGGAGGGGAAAAAAGCCTCAAATTTTCCTTCCAAAATGAAAAGGAGTCAGCCAATAAACATTTATCTATTAGGCACCTACTGTGTGCTTGGAACTGTACTAGGGATGCAAAAAGAGGCAAAAGACACCATTTCCCCTCAAGGAATTTCTAATCTAATGGGGGAAAACATCTTGCAAACAACTATGTACAAGCTATAGACAGGATAAATAGGAAATAATCAATCTTTCTCTCAGTCTCATTTTCCTCATCTATGAATGGGGTAATAATAAATACCTATTTCTATAGGGTTATAAGGATCAGCTGAGATAATGTCTATGAAATGCTTTGCAAATCCAAAAGAACTCTATAAATCCTAGCTATCATCACCACCATCATTCAGTCAATAATTCAATTGATCGATCCAGGAGGTACTGAGCTTCTACTTTGTGCAAGATTCAGGGCTGAGCCAGGGGCAGGGGGCATAGAAAATCAGGAGGACTGGCATCTGCCCTGGTTGACTATGGGCTGGAATCTGGTGAGATCAAAATGGCAAATCCATCGGATTAATTGCCCCACTTAGACATGCTGGAGCCTCTCCCTTAACCTATGGGTGGTTCTGTTGCAGTTCCAGAAGGAAGAAGAATTAAAGGTGACAGTGTCTTGGGTGAAGAAATTCCCTTGTGCCTTTCCCCGATGGTTCTCTGGGTTCATGGCACTTCTCCAAATCTATGACCCTGACTACATGAAAGTTCTTCTGGGCAGATCAGGTGAGTGGTGTCCTTTTGCTCCTTGTGGGGAGTTCTCCAATTTCCCTCCCCCTCAGGACCCTCAAAGATTCCATCTCAGTTCCCTGACAGGAACCTCATCCACTCCCCAGACTTTCTATTTAATGCTCACCACCGCAACCCCTCCCATTTTCTTCCCCTGCAGGATCCTCTGAAGCCTCACAGATAGTTAACCCAAAGTCTGGCCCCATCTGTCCCTGGGAGTTTCAACAGAGTAAGGGGAGTTTGGGATAGGTTGCCTTTCAGATCAAGTGTACCTCTTTTTCTGTGTTTCAGATCCAAAAGCTAATATAATCTACAAATTCTTGGTCCCCTGGATTGGTATGTTCACCCCCCCAAGATCTTGGGGGCCCCCACTTGCTACCTGTGCTCTATCAAATCCTTATCCTTCCCCTATATCACCCTCTATTCCCCTGCCACCACTTTGTCCTGGCCTCTCATTCCCTCTTGCTGGACTACTGTTCTGTTCTAACCAGCCTCCCTGCCTGCTGCCTATCCTCTCTCCAATCTTGCCTCCCATTGCTCAGAAGCCTCCATGGGCTCCCCACTGAAAATTGAGGAAGATTCAATGGGATAATATTTGTATAGTGCTTAGTACAGTGCCTGACCTTGAGAAATGCTTGTTTTCTTCTCCCTCCCCTTACTCCAGGATAAAGTACCTTAGAAAAGATATGGGATGTACCCATGATCCATGTCAGGCAGGATGTAAGAAGGGCTGAAGGAGAGTGTTGGGTGGGTGCAGAGAAGAGAGAAATGCTTGCCAGGTAAGAGGCATCAGGAATATAGCCTCCTGCAGGGAGGAGGTAACATGACACCTGGCCCTTGAAGGGTGGTAGGATTTTAACAGGGATGGGAAGAAGGCATTCCAAGTGTACAGGATAATGTCAGTAAAGGGTCAGTAGGAGTGTGTTCAAGCTTCTTCTTGGAGAATCCTCTTACACATTCCCTCTCCTCAGGCCACAGGCCACCTAGACCCTTCAGGGTCTCTCTATCCTCATCTTTGACCCTTTGTCTGTATCTCCTGGACTCAGGGGAAGGGCTACTGACCCTGAATGGGACAGTCTGGTTCCAGCACCGGCGGCTTCTGACACCTGCCTTCCATTATGATATCCTGAAGCCTTATGTGGGGTTGATGACTGATTCTGCTCGAGTGATGCTGGTGAGTCTTCACAAGGGTGTCCCTGTGCCCAGGTGGATGTAGAGACCTTCATGTGCCTATGCATACACCCCCACCCCCACTCCCATCCCCACCTCCACACCAACCCACACCCACCCACCTACCCACCCACATGTATAGCCCATGCCTTGCCATACTTCATAAAATCCCAGAGCTGGAAGGGACTTCAGAAGTCTGCTTGCTCACCCCTCACACCTAGACATGAAGCCCCACTACAGCATCCAAAATGTCACCCAGCCTGTGCTTGCAGACTTCCAGGGAGGGAGGGTTTGTTGACTTCCTCCTGTGGCCATCTGTTACCCTTTGGGGTAGTTGTCAGGAAATCTGTCTCCACATAACACACATCTGTGGCAGGGAGCAGGGTTTTTGGTGGAGGCCACCTCCTGTCCCTCCTTCCACAAATGATGTTTCTCATGTTTTTTTTGCTTTTTGGAGGGCAATTGGGGTTAAGTAACTTGCCCAAGGTCACACGGCTAGGTTTTTTTTTTTTTTTTGGTTTGTTTGTGCGTTAAGTGTCTGAGGCCGGATCCGAACTCAGGTCCTTCTGACTCCAGGGCCGACACTCTACTCACTGCGCCACCTAGCCGCCCCTCTCATGTTTTCTTAAGCTTCTCTGGGCCTTAGGTTACTGTTTATGGACTGTCCCCAGTCTGGGGGGGTAGGAAGATGATGGGAGATAGGAAGGCAAAGGGGAGCTAGTATCTATGTTTTTCTCTAGTCCTAAGAGACTCAGTCAGAAGTATTGACTCAATGGTAGACACTCTGTCTGAGCCCTGAGTTGAAGAAGGGTAATGGAATTCAATCATGGTAACTGGGTAAGAGAGTAGAAATGGTTGCTTAAGGTAAGTAGGGAGGTCCTCCCCATTGCCTGAAGGGACATTTTATGTCTGTGGGAGTGGAGACAGACAGTAGGAAGCAAGAAGCATCAATAAGGCAGTGGAAATGGGGATGGAGAGAAGTAGTGGGCAGTGTTGATTGTGACCACTGTGATGTGAGATCAGTGCATTAAGGCATGAGAACTAAATGGGGACTGGAGCCTGACCATGGTCAGGCACTGGCATTTATGCAGGCTCGAGGCCAAACACAAACCAGGATAGCTAGGGGTCACCATGCAGCAGAGGGGTCATTTTACAGGCCTTCCTTCCTGCCCCCCCATTCCAAGGAAGAAGTTTGTACTGAATCAAGGAGGACCTATCTTATTAGCAGGAAGCTGCTTCCCCAATATAATCATATGACTTTGGGAGTCTGATCTTCCCAAGACCTGTTGTTCTGGTTCTTCTGTAAAGGAGTGGTCCTTGGTAAGAGTAGCACCCTGCTCAGGTTGCTACCTCAACCTGCATTTGTATTGATGGGTTGCTTATTCCTCCTCAGGGTTCTATAGGGGTTAGATTTCTAGTTCTGTTGCTCATGAGCCCCCTCTGGTGAGCTGCCCGCTAACAATCAGGCAGACATAAAGCTTTCAGCAAAGGCATTTACCAAGATGGTATAACAAGAACAGTAGTTACAAAAAACTTTCTCCTCCCTAGTCTGGGGCACACTCTCCTATGAATACACATAGTACCAATGGGGAGAGTGGGCACAATCTTAAAGCACAAAAATGGTGAGGTATACATGTAAAGAATACATGGGACAAAGGGGTAACTCACAACTCTTTTTTTTTTTTTGCTCTTTGGAGGGGCATTTGGGGTTAAATGACTTGCCCAAGGTCACATGGCTAGTAAGTGTCAAGTGTCTGAGGCTGGATTTGAACTCAGGTCCTCCTGACTCCAGGGCTGGCGCTCTATTCACTGAGCCACCTAGCTGCCCCTCAGTTCACAACTCTACATTACAGTTAGTCCTTTGATCCCTTCATAGAGTCCCCATGAAATTCCTCTTAGACCTGTCTTTTTCTGGGCTGTGAGGGTCAGTGCCTTCTAGAGTCCACAGCCAGCACTTCTCTTCATCATGAAGAGTCACATTATCTGATACCATCTTTCCTCAGTGACTACTGGTTAGATGTGTTCCTTTCTACTACTTTGATCCCAACTAGATGCACTTATTGTCTGCTACTGTCCAATCTCTCCAATGGCATGGTCATTGGGTAGACTGAGAAGGAAAGAAACTCTCAACTCCTTCCCACCACCATTATCACCAAAGGTCAATACCTGATACGGGCCATGGCTCCAACTCTTACACAGAGATCATCCAAAATAGAATTCTCCCATTTTTGACTGGCTCTACTTCACTTACTGCCTCTGAGCTGTCTTGCTATTTTTATAGGTAGCCCAAAAGGATGACTTGACCTCCTCAACCAATCATAAAATGCTTCCTGTATGGTTTCATCTGCATTTTGTCCAATGATCAAAACCCCATAATCCTCTTAAATAAATTACAGATTTATTAACATTATTTACATTTTGATGGATTGGTTGGTTGATTATATTGAGGTATCTGGGCCTTTTGTGACTACATTAATGGAGATGGAACCGTATCCTTACACAAGGAAAAAGGTCAAGTACTTCTTCAAGCCTGGAGAGAAGTGGTGAAGCCAGTTTCCCCGAACCCTCTCTTTCACTATCCCAAACAGTCAGAAGGTAGTTGAGCATCAGCAATAATTGTGGTGTTGCCAAAGATTGATTGCTACATAGGCAAGTGCTTAATAATACTTATACCTGAACCAATCAGTCAACAGTGACTTATGAAATTCTTACTATGTTTTCAGCATGGGGAAACAAAAGGAAAAACAAAAATGGTGCCTGTCCTCAAGGAGCTTATGTTCTGTTGAAATGATAGAATACATGAATTGATAAGGAAATATACACTATGTTCAAAATAAATAGAGTGATTTGAGGGACACTAACAACTTGAGGGGTCATGAAAGGCCTCCTGAAGAAAGTGGCACCATAGATGATCCTTCTCTGGACCTAGGGTTCCAGGAGCTTGTCAGGAAGAGAAAGAGGATTCCATGCATGAAGGACACACAATATGTTCAAAGGTATAGGGGCAAGAGATAGAATATCATGTTCCAGGAAGAGCGAGTTTGGCTAGATTGGGGAATGCATGACAAGAATTATGTGTAATTTGTTGAAAAGATAATCTGGGGCTAGATAGTGAATGGTTTTAAATGCCAGAGAGGAGTCTGTATTTTATCTTAAAGAGAATTGGGGAGCCACTGGATATTTTTTAAATTCTTTTTTTGAGGTTGGGTCTCCCTATCTCTCCCAGGTTGGTGCCAGACTCTTTGATGACACTCAATTGAGTTTAGGCCTACTATGGCCCAGAATGCCTGGGCATAAGGGATCCACAAGCCTCAGTCTCCCCAGCAGCAGTGACTATAGGTGTATACCATCTCACCCAGCCCCACTGGAACTTTGTGAATAGTGGAGTAATATTGGTTGGCCCTGTGATTTTGGAAAATTATTTTGGTATTTGGGTGGAGGATGGATTGTGGAGGCAAAGAAACCATTTAAGAATCTATTGCAATAATCCAGGTATTGAGGACATGAACTAAGGTGGTTATGTTATGAGTAGAGGGAAAGGGATAGATTCAAGATATGTTTCAGCTATGGGATGTAAAAGACTTGGCAATTGGTTCAATATGGTGGGGGAGGTGAGTGGAAGTGAGAAGTTGAGGATGCCTCCTAGGTTATGAACTTGGGTGACTGAAAGGATGGTAGCATTCCTGACAGTAATAGGGAAGTTAAGAGTAGAGGTAGGTTTTTTTTGAAAGATGATTGAGTTCAAGTTTGGATATATTGAGTTTGAGACAACTGTAGGACATCCAGGTAGAGATGTCCAACAGACAGTTGGTGATGTGAGACTGGAGCTCAGGAGAGAAGAGGGTATCAAGGAGAAGAGGGTGATTGAGAGTGTCAACCATTGCAAATAGGTCAAGAGGAATGGGGATTGAGAGAAGGCCGTTGGATTCGGCAATTTTCTAATTTTCCTGTTGCTGTTAAGGATGCTACTATCTTTCCAGTCATCACAGGATCACAACCTAGATGTCCTCCTTGACTCCTCAATTTGTCTAACCCCCCTATATGGAATCATTTGCCAAGTCCTATCTTTCCTACCTTTGTAATATCTCTGGTAACATCTATATGCCACCCCTTCTCTTCTGATGTTGCCACTACCCTGGTGTAAACCCTAATCACCTCATGTTTGGACTACTGCAATAGCATGCAATGGTCTGGCTGCCTCAAGTTTATTCCACTTCAGTACATCCACCACTCAGTTGTTAAATCGATCTTCCTAAAGTACAGGTCTGACCATGTCATTCCCCCATTCAACCAACTCTAGCAGCTCCCTGTTGAAACCTCCAGGATCAGGTATAAAGCCCTTTGTTGGATTTTTAAAGCCCTCTATAACCTGGTCCCTTCCTACCTTTCCAGTCTTCTTATACCTCACACCTCACTTATCTACTCTGGAACCCACAGACACTGGCTTCTCTGTTGTTCAGCAGAAGACAATACATGTTTTTTATTGGTTGTCTCCCATGCCTGGAATGCCCTCTCTCCTTATCACTGACTTCCTTTTAGTTTCAGCTGAAGTCCTACCTTCTTGAGGAAACTTTCCTCAATCTTCCTTTCTTCTGTTGATTATCTCCAGTTTATCCCATCTATAGCTTGTTTGTACAGTGTTGTCTGCATGCAAGCTCCTTGAGAGCAGAGACTATTTTTTTTCTTCCCTGAAACAGTGCCTAGAACACAGTAGGTGCTTAATAAATGTTAGTCTGAGGAGCTCATCACGAAGTATGAGGACCAAGAAAAGACAATTCAATTTAATGTTAAAGAGATTATTGGCAACTTCAGAGAGAACAATTTTACTTGAGTGGTAGTCATTGAAGCCTGAATGTAAGGGGTTTGAGAAGAGAGTAGGAGGTGAGAAAGTGTCGGTACTAAATGGATGCAGTTTTTCCTGGGAGTTTGGCTCTAAAAGGAAGGAAAGAAATAGGATGATGCCGGGAGGGAAGGATAGGGCGCTGAGAAGGGTCGTTGTTCTAAAGGATAGAGATCTGGACAAGTTTGTATGCAGCAGGGAAGGAGAGGTTGAAAATTAGGGAGAGCAGAAAGGAATTAGGGGCAAGCTATTGTAGGAAACAGGAGGGGGTGGAATGAGATTAAGGGTGGGATTGGACAGGGAGAAAGGACACATTCTTCCCCAAGACTGAAGCAGAGTAAAGGAGAATAATGGAGAATGCTGAAGTGATTCAAGATGCGGAACTAGGTAGGAGAGAAAGCTCAAGACTGTTAGTGAAGCACGAAGAGAGATCCTTAGCTGAGAGGAGTTAGGAGATGCTGTTGTGGGAGGTCCTCGGAGAGAATAGAAGACTTGGGATGGTTGCTGAGGGAAACACTTTAGACCTGAACAGGAAAGAGATTGTCATGCAGCAGGGAGGGCCCAGGTGACATGAGAGAACCTCATCATGTAGTGTACTCATCCACACAGTGTCCTGTACAGAAAACTCTAGTACTTCAAGACCGATAGTGACTGCGCACCAACAGGTGTGTGTGTGTGTGTGTGTGTGTGTGTGTGTGTGTGTAAAACTTTGGGTCACGTCTCCCACTTTATGTAGATTGTGAATGGATAGAATCAATAAATTATTGCATAAAATCACTGGGAGGAGTTTCCCTTAAAAATTCACAATGTGTTTCAAGCAACGCTTCCCAAGCACATCCTGCCTATAAGTAAGTATATGAGCACTTCTTTCCATATTCTTGAAGACCTGGTCAGTTTTCAGAAGCAGGCCTGAAAAAGATAACTTGATTTAAAAATATTTATTAAATGAGGAATCTATACAAAGCCCAAAGATGGCTCCTGTGGAGACAAGAGAAGGCAGGACACTGATCTTTCTCTCAAAGAATCTATAATCTAGTGTGGGGAGGCCAAATTGACAAATGTCTTTGATTCAAAGACAATCAAGGAACATTGCCTTTGAGTCAGAGACATTATCTGTTCTATGGATCCTCTTCCTCCTTTCCCCCCAGCTCTGGAGATCTGGGACTTTGTCTCTGAGCAAAGGCAAGGGGGACGGATGAAAAAATCCAGACAAAGGATCATGAGGAACTTGAGGATGGGCTGATCACTTTTTGCTGTGGGGATAGAGGGCTTTCTGGAGGAGTCTGTGGCATCTGAGCTGGGTTTAGAAGGAAGAAGGGGGCTTGGGAAGATGAGGGAGGTGGAGTATATTCCAAGCCTGATGGATGGTATCAGCAGAATACAGAGACAGGAGAGGGTGGGCCAAGGTGAAAGGGTGGATTTGCCTGCAGCAGGGGAGCCATGCATGCTGAGAGTCTGTGCTGTCTTCTTCTGCCCCAGGATAAATGGGAGAAGCTCATCACCCAGAGCTCCAGCCTGGAGGTCTTTGAGCATGTCAGCCTGATGACCCTGGATACCCTCATGAAATGTGCCTTTAGCCATGAGAGCAACTGCCAGACAGAGAGGTGAGTGATGGCCAGATTGTCTACACTCCCTAGGAAGCCCATCTGACCCAGTCACTACTTTCTCTTCCTTTAAAGCTCAGCTCTGTCACTGCCTGTGTATCAGCAAGCATCCTACCCAGGATGGCCTGCTAACACAGGTTCTTTTGATCTTCTTTATAAAGGAAAGACAGTTTTTTTTTTCTTTTTGGTGGGCAATTGGGGTTAAGTGACTTGCCCAAGGTCACATGGCTAGTTTTTGTGTTAAGTGCCTGAGGCTGGATATGAATTCAGGTCCTCCTGACTCCAGGGCCGGTGCTCTATTCACTGCGCCACCCAGCCACCCCAAGGAAAGACAGTTTTAAAGGGGTTAACAATCCTACTTTAATTACAGAAAAAGAAGTGAGTATAGAAAGTATAATCAGAGAAATTAGCACAAAGACCAACAGACAGGGCTCCCCTGTTTGAACATAGCAATATTGCTATATACTTTACAGACATCATTGGATTGGGGGAGTACAAACATCTAAGCAGTCTGGGGGCTCTGAACATACAGCTACTCAGAGTCTCAACTAGGAAATCAAAATATTCTCACCAGTGAACCCCCAAAGCAAATTGCCAACCCCCTAGACTACATAACAAAGACTCGACCACAGCTGTGAGTTATCAAGGCTCAAAGGACCTTCAAAATCCTTCAGATGTTTACAATTTAACCTGAGCCTGGGAAACTGAACCCTGGAAAAAAAACAACAAAAATCCCACTTTGCTTGTGCTTACAGCCTCCTACAGAAAGCCTAGACTGCAGCATCTCATTCTACTTCCAATGACTAGTGCTGCTCCTCCCCCCCAAGGAAATTTAATTTGTCCAGGTTGAATTTTCTTTGTTCAGATTATCTCCCCCTAGTCACCCTCTACTCCTGGAGGGCAAAGATTGGTTCATTTTTGTTATCTTTATACATATCCCTAGTACCTGGTACATCAATGGCACTCATTGAAGTTCATCCCTGTATAGTCGCAAGGTATGGTGGGACAATGGCTAGAGCTGATCTCACAACCAGTAAGATCTGGGATCAAGTTCAGCCTTGGACATGAAATGGTTGTGTGATCCCAGAAAATCACCTCATGTCTCAGTGGCCCAGGCCACTGAGTTTTAGTCAAGGTACTGACCTGTATTCGTTGAGGGACTTTGCATACCAGGGAGTGCCCTATGCCAATGAAATGATAAAACCACTAATGGTCAGCATTTATATGGCACCTTTAGTGTTGGGGCCCTTTAAGACTCTACCCGAACTCTGAGAACCCACGGAAAACTCAGGCAAAGGACAGAGCAACTCAAGCAGGGTTGGAGGCACCTGAACGTGTATTCTACCCCGTGATTTT
The DNA here is from genome assembly GCA_011680675.1 of Gymnobelideus leadbeateri. Classification (NCBI taxonomy): domain Eukaryota; kingdom Metazoa; phylum Chordata; class Mammalia; order Diprotodontia; family Petauridae; genus Gymnobelideus; species Gymnobelideus leadbeateri. Next base: position 146,892 of record WOXC01004597.1, read on the forward strand.
GGGGTATTGAGTATGTGCTGCTAACAGGGGAGCACTCCCCTGCCATGAGAAGCTTGTTACTGCTGAGGCATGAGGGAGAACAGAGTTGGGGGAGGGGAAAGGAGCTAAAAGGAGGGAGGCAAGGTGAAAGGAGGAGGAGGAGAGAGAGGAGGGGATTGTGAACGAGAAAGAGATTAAACGGCAAGACATTGCATCTTGGTGTCAGGACTCCTTTGTCTGTTTGGGAGGAGCAGGCTCCCCCAAGGGGCTCGTGGGAGCGAACCAGAAGTCGCAGTGGGGTGACTGGGAAAGGAACTCTCCAAGGGGTCACAGTGGGGCTACCATAAGGGTCGCAGTAGGGTGACCAGAATCGCAGAAGGTGATTGGAGTGCTGCAAAGGCCACTGGAGAGGTGAGTTTGACGTATGCCCTGAAAGGCGGGCCCTAACACTTTAGGTTTGCAAAGAGCTTTATATGTTACCTCATTTTATCATCATGGGCTTAGGTCCTGCCCTAGCTCTGCCTCTCAGACCAAAGGCTCTTTCCTAGTTCTGACTGGCCTGGGCCCTTCACCCACCCTGTGCCCTTCTTCCCTGTAGGAATGCTGACTGCTACATCCAGGCTGTGTGGGAACAGGGGGCCCTGATAATCTCTCGGATTCGGCATGCCCTATATCACAATGATATCATCTACTGGTTCAGTCCCCAGGGCTACCAGGCTCGCCAGTCTACTCACCGGGCCCATGAGCACACAGGTACCACTTGCCCTTGCCTGTTGTCTGCCAATCAAATGTAATTTGTTCTTTCAACAGGGCATTGAGGGACCTCACAAGGGGTGAGATACCACTCAGTGAAAGAAGCCCCTTCTCCAGTGTCCCTGGGAGGGCCTCCTCAAGGAGGGGGATGTCCCTGGCTTCCAGGTTGGCCTATTACTTATCATGAGCTGAGATTGGAATCCCTCTGACTTCCAGCCATTGTTCCCAGTTCTATATTTTAGGGTCAAGTGGAATCTACACTACAGCCTTTCATAGCTGGAGTCACTGATCCTATCCTCCTGAGCCTTCTTTTCTCCAAGATAAGCATCTGAAGGCAGCTGATGCTCTCATGACCCACTCAGATCTGAATCCCCAGTGGGAGGGTCTCAGTCTTCTGGGTACACAGTAGACTCAGGAAAAAATTTGTGGAAGACTGTGAGGCATAGTTGAGCTGGGCATGAAAAATCTCCCAGAGAGTGACCTTTATCTGTTTCAGAGGGAAGGACTCTATTCAAATTGCTGCATCTACTTTGATATTTGTTCTGGATGAACAGCAAGTAATCCATGCTGATAACTAAAGGTGTTGCAATGTGTCAAGTCTATGAGGGTGTGTGTTTGTGTATTTGGGACTGATTCTGACCTGGTTCAAGGAGGAAAGGCCAAGGTCCATGCAACTCTGAACTTCTATCATTCAAACACAACTATTCTCACTCGTAACACAATACCTGGTGGCACAGAGTCAGTGTTTAATTAATGCTTTTTTCATTGATTCATTGATAGACACATACATAGAGCCTCACATAATTGTGTAAAGAGCAGGTCAAGCCCAGTGGCATCCAACTCTACTCATTGATGGGGATGATTGGTTTGTGGTCTGCTCCCAAGAGCAAGAGCTTTGGAAAATATAGAATTTTCCCAACCCTAGCTCCCAACTTAAAGAGGGAAGATGTTTGATTCTAGATTATCTTTGCAGACGTCTCCAACAATGAGGAGAATCTTATGTAACTGAATTTGAGACCCTGGTTACATTCATACTCTCATACACATACATTCATGAACACACACAAACACAAACACACACAAAACATTATTCCTGGCACTTTTCAGTGGAGGGGAGATAGAAGTGTGAGTTTATAGGATCATAGCTTGAGAAATGTAAGAAACTTTGGAAGTCATTAAATCAAACCCTCTCATTTTACATATGAGGAAACTGAGGCAGACAGGGGGTGAAGTGACTTGCCCAGGGTCATACAGCTAGAAAGTGTCCAAGGCAGGATTGGAACCTACTTCTTCTTGACGTCAAGTCCAGTGCTCTCTTCAAAATGGAAGAAGAACAGGGAGAGTTGCCTGTGTGTAACACAACAAGCCATGGGCATTGAGAGCTAACTACTTCCCAAGGGAGCTTGGTCTGTATAGTCTGAGACCATGAACCCCTTTCCTGCAGATATGGTGATTAGGAAGAGGAAGCAATACCTCCAGCAGGAAGGAGGCTTGGAGGCTGTCTCGAAGAAACGACACTTGGATTTCCTGGACATCCTCCTCTGTGCCAAGGTGAGAGCTGGCCAAGCCTGGTTGTCACCCCTAGGTAGGAGGAAAGGGCTTCCCATCTCTTCTCTTTTTTGGTGCTTTCCCTCTTCCCTGTGTTGATGTTTGAGAGGCACTGGGACCAGAGTGAACCCGGGAGTGGTCATCCTGATTTGAGAGGTTATGCAAGTGGTGGGGCTGGCGTGTCTAGGTAGGGTCTCTGTGGCCCATAGGACCATTCTGAAATCCAATCTTTTTACAGCTGTCATCTGCTTTCTTGAGAGCTGCCAATCATCATCATTAGGAGCTCCTGGTGCCATATTTAGTCATGGAAAGAAATCCTCTGAGCTGATTTTGGTGCCTTGTGCTCTGATAGAAGGATATCCCACCTTGGTGTATGCCTAATGGTTCTGATTGCAGCCCATCCATGCCCTCTTACCCTTTGAGACCCTGGTCCATGTCTTCTCATGAGTCCTCCCTAGTGAGTCACTGAAGAGGTTGGAGCCTTCCTATAGATTTCTTGATGTTTCATGGATATCATTCGAGCATTTTAGGCCAGTCATTAATTATTCTCACTGTCCATCTTTTTATTTTTATCTTATTTACTTCTAGCTTCTCCCTTGAGCTCCTTTCTTGTATCACTAACTGCCTTTTGGGCATCTTGAACTAGATTTCCTATAGCAATCTCAAATTCAACATCTCAAACAGAACTCATGAGATTATTCCTCAAACTACTCCTCTTTCCTACTTCAGTTTACTTTCTAGTTGTGTGACCCTGGGCAAGTCACTTCACCCCCGTCTGCCTCAGTAATAAGTGATCACTAGGTACCAGGCACTCTGATGGACATTCAAGTTAAAAAATAAATAGGTCATCTTTGAGCACCCAAATGGAGTGCCACCTCCTCCCAGAAACCTTCCCTGAAGCCCCAGTCTATCTAACCTTCTTTGCACCTTTTAAAAGTACTTTTCACTGGAGTTTGGAGTTAGGAGCATTTGGCTCTTATCCCTTGGGTGGCCTGGGTGTAGGCTTCCTGAGGGCAGGGCCTGGGTCTTCTCTAAACTTCATCCCTCCCTCGGCACAAGTTCCTGCACATGGCAGACCCTTGAGAAAGGGTGGCTGGTCCATGATGTTAGTGGCTTCTCTTCACTAGACAGAGAATGGAGACAGCTTGTCAGACAAAGAGCTAAGGGCTGAGGTGGACACTTTCATGTTTGAGGGCCATGACACTACCGCCAGCGGCATCTCCTGGATTTTCTATTCTCTGGCCATGAATCCTGAACACCAGCAGAAATGCCGGGAGGAGATCAGGGGCATCCTGGGAGATGGGACATCTATCACTTGGTGAGTGGCTGCGGGATCAAGGTTTGCTTTGCTTTTCCCTCTTTGTGCTCCAGAGGAGAAAACCCTTGGTTCCCCTGATGTTCCATTGCCAGTCTGATGCTTCCCCCCTGACAGTCTCTTCGTCCCCTAATCTCCCTGTGCTTTCAGGGAGCACCTGAGCCGGATGCCATATACCACTATGTGCATCAAGGAGTCCCTGCGCCTCTATCCTCCAGTGCCAAGCATCTCCAGGGAGCTCAGCAAACCCATCACCTTCCCTGATGGTCGCTCCTTACCTGCAGGTAATAAGTTATATCCATTTGTTCATTCTACAAGCTTGTGGGGCCCTCTCTGTGTGGCAGGGAGGTTGGATTTGTTAACCTTTGAAAAAGCCGTATGAAAATTCTTCAACAAGGACCTTCCAGGTCCCACAAAGTCCCCCCACTGAGTACTCTCCAGGGAAGGCAAGGGTATAAGCATTTATTAAGCACCTACTATGTTCCAGGCATTATGCTAAGTACTTTAAAAATACTATATGATTTGATCCTTACAACAATCCTGGGGAGTGGGTGATATTATTGTGTTTAGTTTACAGATGAGGAAACTGAGGCACAGGTCACATGGCTTGTATCTGGAATTGGATTTGAACTCAGGTCTTCCTGACTTCAGGCTTAGTGCTCCAACTGCTGCTTCACTCCAGTGCCACTTAGGCTCCAGGAAAGGGTCTTCAAGGGAAGAGTGTGGGGAAAGGGCGATCAATGACCAGCCACTGACTGAAGTGAGGCTGGGAATGGTTGCCCTTTGTGAAATGACTGAGGAAATAAAGGTTCGGATTTCCCAAAACATCAATTTATTAAATAATGCATGCCAATTGCCCAACAAACCAGGGCCAGGCCCCTCAGCTTTGGCACTGGGCCAGAATACAAGGGACAACATTTTCATGCATTAAAAATAATCAAATTTGACCAATTAATTAAAAGGAAACAATTAGCCAGGATATAAAATTAAGTAATTTGGTTTCTAGTTGGATGAATGATTAGGAACTTTTCAAGTTGGGAGGGAAAAGTGCTCTGAAATCAGAAAAAAACCAAAGTGTCCCATTCACCTCAAGTGTCTGTATTCAATCCAAGGACCATGGTAATGATAACTGATTAACCACTATGGGCCCAGTTTGCAGATAAGACATGTGAATTGCTAGAGATGTACAATTGTAAGAAAACTCCTTGCATCAGTCTCCAGATCTGACTGGGTTTCTGGTCAGCATAGCCTCAGTCCTTAGTTTAAGGATCTCTAAGCAGCAGGTTGAAGTGGTCCAGTTTCCCAACCATGTAGGGCTCAGTTCAAACAATGCAGTAAGGTTTTCTCACTTTTCTCATAACTGAAGAAAGCTTTCTTACAAGACAGAAATTGGACTTGACCCCTCATTGACTAGAAAGGGCATTGCACTGGCTCCAGAACTGAGTCACAAGATGGAGTCAATGTGGTTCCCTCAATTCCCACAACCCCTTGCTGTTTTAACCCCTCACCCCCCACATGGAGGAGAGAAGGGAGAAGGAATATGTTTTCTGTCTTCAAGTGTTTGGAAGTCTATCCCGTGGTAGATTGGATTTATTCTTGGTGGAGGGGGGTGGAGTTTCAGATATGAGGGTTTAGATTTGATATCAGGATAAACTTCCTCCAAATCAGAAAGGTCCACAAGAGGAATGGGCATCCCCAGGTGTGCTAATGGTTCTGCCCCAGATTTAGAGCTGGTAGAAGTCTCAAAGGCCATAGAGCCCAACCTGATTTCTTGCCTCTGCTTATGGAGTGTGAAGGAAGCTGGTCCCTTCTCAGAGCTGTTGGTCATCACTGCTGCCTCCCTGATTCATACATCATCAGCCCTATCTCAGAGACAGTAGTAAAAGTCAGTGCCCCTCTGGCCCTCATGGACCTTGGCCTCTGAAGTTCGCTGATCTCCTGCCCAGATAGAGGCAGGGTCTGAGGTGTGAGGAGGGGCGATCTTGATATCTAGCCGTAGAAAACCTTTGTCTCAGGGCGTGCTTTGTTTCACCCTATTTTTGCTCTTCTTAGTCCTTAGTCCACTTCCCACCCTAAGCCCTGACAGTCTTATCTTTCTCAAGCTCAGAGATATGCCAATGGTGAGGCCAGTTCCCCGAATTCTCTATGTGTTTGCACCTTGGAAGGCTGCAGGGATCCTTGCATAGGACCAAGGAAGAGGAAGTAGACTGAGTTGGGAGGAAAGCCAACATTAACTGAAAAGCCACATTGGGTTAGTGTCAGGGTGGCTGTAGGCCAGGGAGGGCTAAAGGGTGGAGGTGAGCATGGGTCCAGAGCTGGGGCATCTACTGTAGATCAGAAAACCAATCTAGTGGAGTTGAATGGAAGGAGCCTGGCTGGGCAGCTAGAAACTTGGGTCCTAATGATGCCTCTGCCCCTTTCCACTGAAGAGGCAGGTGACATCACTGGTGTTACTGTAGGCAAGGCATTGCCACTTGAAGGCCTTCATTTCTATATCCCTGGGTGGAAATCAATGAAGCTTTCTTCCATCTCTAGGTCCTATGGTTCCATGGTCTTCTGAGCCTTAGTGGGGATTTCCAAGGGCCTAATCACTTTCCTGATCTAACCTGACCCCACAAAGTCCTTTACCCTGATACCCTGGTAGCTCAACCATGGCTGGAGAGGGTGAAGTGCCAGAGAGATCTGGTTAGGTCCTAGAAGTTTCTACGACTCAGATACTACAGGGACTTTAGTCCTTCTACTGACCAAATAGCTATTGCCATGGAGCTAGGCCTTAGGCTGGTAGACTGAGAGCCCAGCACCTATGGGCCACGAGGCAGAACAGTGACTAAAGTGCTGGACGTGGAGGCAGGGAGACCTGAGTCTGAATTCTGCTGCAGCCACTTTACTAGCTGTGTGACCCTGAGCAAGTCATTAAACTCTGGCCCATCAGTTTCCTCCTCTGTAAAATGGGGATGATGATAGGGTTGTTGTGAGGGCTCAGGGAGATAATGCAGGAAGTGCTTTATTAGCCTTAACGGCCATGAGAATGCTAGTCATTCTTGTTGCTGCGTTGGGGGTGGGGGGGCAGGTCAGCGGCTTTCTCCAGCTGCTCCTTTTTGCCTTTCCAGGAGCCCCTGTCACTATCAACATATACGCCCTTCACCACAATCCCAGCGTGTGGCCAGAACCAGAGGTGTGTCTGCCCCCTAAAGGGGGTGGGCTTGAGGGTCCCTCAGAACTGATGGGGAGGGTGGCAGCTGGAAGGGGCTGCTCCGGGATGACCAACAGAGAACACTCCATCCCTTCTTGGGGTGATGCAACAGTGAAGTTGGTGGTGGTGAGGACAGCCCTGCTGTTCAGAACACATCTGGAGGGAGAGCTGTGCTCAGTTCTGGGCACCACAGTTCAAGAAGGCCAGTGCTGGGCAGATAGGTGGTGCAGTGGGTAGAACACACCTGCCCTGAAGCCTGGAAGCTCTGAGTTCAAATCTGGCTAGCTGTGTGACCCTGGGGAAGTCACTTAACCCCAATTGTCTCAAAAAAAAGCCACTGCTAAATTGGAGAGTATCTAGAGGCAGGCATTCAGGGTAGGGAAGGGCCTGGAGGCCATGCCATAGGAAGATGATTAAAGGAACTAGACTTTTTAAGGCTGGACAAGGGGATGGGGCACATGATAGCTGTCTGTCCTCAAGTACCCCCAGGGCTGTCCTGTGTAAGAGCAGTCAGATTTGTTTTGTTTGGCCCTGGGGGACAGACCCAGGGCCAAAGAGCAAAGTTCCAAAGAGGGGGCTTGAAGCTGGAGGTCAGGACAACCTTCCTAACAGTCCAGAGGGGGGAATGGTCAGCCTCAGGAGGCCTTTAAGAGAAGGGGGAGTATTGTAGGGGAGATTCTTTCCTGGCCATGAGCTAGACTGGATGTTTGATGAGGCCCCATTCCAAATGTGGAGAAGGTTTGAGAAATGAAGGAATATTGGGCCAAGGAAGATCAGGGTGGGAGTCAGTTAAGAAGTGGGTTAGGCAATCTGCCACAGGTGGGAGGTTGAGACTGGGCTTGGTGGTGGAAGGAAAGAAGTCATGCCGGTAACCAAGTGGGATGAAAGAAAGAATCAATATGGATAGAAGAGAAAGCTTGCCAGGCAACAGGGAGGGTCACAGAGGCCTAGATCTGGAGCCACAAAGGCCAATCCCCTCATTTTACAGGTGAAGAAATAGGCCTAGAGACCTATTGGACCACTGGACATCAGAGGCAGGAGCACCAGGCGTTTGTAGCTGGTGAAATCAGCTCCATTTCATGGTTTTCTTTTCTTTTTTTTTTCTTTGTCACTTTGTAAAATTTAGTTTTTTTCCTATAAATAAAATTTATTTTCTTCCCCTTCCACCTTCCCCCTTACCAAATGGAAAAAAACCAACCAAACTCTTCTAAGAAATATGCATAGTCCAGCAACAAAAATTCCATATCCAAGAAATGTCTTATTCTGCACCCTGAGTCCATCACCTGTCTATTAAGAAGGGGATAATTTGCTTCATCATCACTCTCATACAGTCTAAAATAATGATTGCTTATTGCATTGATCAAATTAAATCTTCCAAAATGGATACTAATCTTTCAACTCCACCTAACCTTTTTACTTCTCTGTACAAGGGCTATGGTCCTTCAGTGACACTTGGGGCAGTACCTTTGTAGCACTGATCTACCTCTGATTTTGTTTTATTTCTTTTTTTGGTATTTCTTTTTTTCTCTCTTTTTAAGAATTTTTTAGTTTACATCATTCATTTCCACAAGATTTTGAGTTACAAATTTTCTCCCCGTTTTTCCCCTACCCACTACCCCAAAACAGCCATCCCACTGAATGTCCCCTCCCCCAATCTGCTCTCTCACATTTCTTCCCCAGTTCCCCCTCCTATTTCCCAGCAGGGCATGGTGGATCTCTATGCCCCAGTGCCTGTATATCTTATTTCCCAGATACATGGTAAATAATAGTAATAATAGCATATATATATATATATATATATATTTAAACGTTTGATTTTAAAATTTTGAATTCCAGATTCTTTCCCTTCCTCCCTTGTTACCCACCCTTACTGGGAAGATAAGCAATTCAGTATAGGTTGTACATGTGTAGCTAAGCAAACCATTTCCATAATGGATATATTGTGAAAGACTGACTATATTTCCCTCCTCCTATCCCATCTCCCACTTGTTCTATTCTCTACTTTGATCCTGTCCCTTTTCAAAAGCGGGTGCTTCCAACTTCCCTCCCCCCCAACCTGCCCTCCCTTCCATCATCCCCCCTCTCATTCCCTTCCCCCCACTCTCCTATAGGGAGAGATACACTATTTAGTGTGTATGTCATTTTCTCCCTAAGCCAAATTCAATGAGAATAAGGTTGACCCATTCCCTTTTGCCTTCCTGTTCGTCCCCTCCATTATAACCATTTTCCTTTGCCTCTTCCCTTTACCCCATTCTGTCTCTCCCCATCTCCTCTCATTATATTCCTCTCTCATCTCTTAATTTCACCTTTTAAGTATCATCCCTTTCTATTAAATTGGTGCTGTGCCCTCTATGTATGCCTGTATGCATATATACACACACTCACATATGTATTCATACACGCATATACCCTCCTATACAGACATATATATGTATGTGTATATATATATGTATATATATATATATATATATATATGCATTTCTATTCCCTTCAATTATTCTTATACTGAGAAAAGTTTCATAAGTTACAATGATCATTCTTCCATATAGGAATGTAAATAGTTAAACTCTGATAAATTCCTTATGATTTCTTTTCCCTGTTTACCTTCTCATGCTTCTCTTGCTTCTTGTATCTGAATGTGAAATTTTCTATTCAACTCTGGTTTTTTCATCAAGAATGCTTGAAAGTCCTCTATTCCACTGAATGACCATATTTTCCCCTGAAACATGATAATCAGTTTTGCTGGGAGGTGATTCTTGGTTTTAATCCCAGCTCCTTTGACCTCTGGAATATCATATTCCAAGCCCTTTGATCCCTCAGTGTAGAAGCTGCCAGATCCTATGTTATCCTGATTGTGTTTCCACAATATTCAAATTGTTTTTTCCTGACTGCTTATAATATTTTCTCCTTGATCTGAGAATTCTGGAACCTGGCTATAATATTCCTAGGAGTTTTCTTTTTGGGATCTTTTTCAGGAGGTGATCAGTGGATTCTTTCAACCTCTATTTTGCCCTCTGGTTTTAAACCATTAGGGCAATTTTCCTTGAGAATTTCTTTTACTTTTTCTTTTTTACAGCAATTGAGGTTAAGTAACTTGCTCAAGGTTACATGGCCAGTTATTTTTGTGTGGGTATTAAGTATCTGGGGCTGGAACCCATCCCGGGTCCTCCCAATTCTGGGCCGGCACTCTTGCTCACTGTACCACCTAGCTGCACCTAAGAATTTCTTGAAGGATAATTTCTAGGTTCTTTTTTTGATCATGGCTTTCAGGTAGTTCAGTAATTTTTAAATTATCTCTCCTGGGTCTATTTTCCAGGTCAGTGGTTTTTCCAGTGAGATATTTCACATTGCCTTCTATTTTTTCATTTGTTTGGATCTGTTTAATAGTATTTTGATTTCTCATAAAGTCATTAGCTTCCATTTTCTCCAGTCTAATTCTGAAGGAATGATTCTCCTCAGTGAGCTTTTGAGTTTCTTTTTTCATCTGGCAAATTAGACTTTTTAAGGCATACTTCTCCTCATTGTCTTTTTAAGCCTCTTTTGCCATTTGAGTTAAGGTGTTATTTTCTTTCTTTCTTTCTTTTTAAAAGCAATTGGGGTTAAGTAACTTGCTCAAGGTTACATGGCCAGTCATTATTTGTGTTTGGGTGCTCATTTTCTGAGGCTGGATCTGATCTCGGGTCATCCCAACTCTGAGGCTGGTGCTCTTACTCACTGCTCCACCTAGCCACCCCAAGGTGTTATTTTCTTCATTCAGATTATTGACTATCATTTCATAATTTTCTTGCATAATTCTCCTTTCTTTTCCCAATTTTTCCTCCATTTCTCTTATTTGGTTTTCAAAATCCTTCTTAAGCTCCTCTATGGCCTGTAACCAGTTTGTATTTTTCTTGGAAGCTTTTGGTGCAGGAGTTCAGACTTCACTGTCTTCCTCCTGTTCCATGCTTTCATTCTTTTGTCCCTAAAATAGGAGTCTAATGTCGAATTTATCTGCTTGATTTGCTTCCATTGCTTGCTCATGTTACCACTCAATTAACTTTTGAGCTTTTTGCCACAGTAGAACTCTGCTACCAGAGAGGAGAGCTTTGTCCCAAATCTCTGGAGTTTTCTCAGCTGCTGGAGCTATTAGTTGGGTGCCCTCTCTGAAGCCTCCACATGCTCTGGAAAACTGGTCATGCACCCCAGGATCTCCACCCTAGACAGCAATGCAGATCCAAGCAGGTTAAAGCAAGAGGGATTACCCCTCAGACTGTTTGCTTGGTCCCCTACAATCTGTAGGCCAGGAACTGAAGCAGTTATGTGGCAGCACCTGCATCGCCACCATGCCTCAGCCACCTCTCCCTCCAGGGGGCAAAGGCTGAACCGAACTCCCAAGCTCCCAGATTCCAAAGTCCACACTGCACCGATCTCTCACTTTTTCCTTAGCACCTATGTGTTGATAATTCTGGACACTGTCACAGCTGCTGGTGATCTGAAGTCCCTCCAGCAGGTGGCTGGTTGTGGCTGCCCTGAGGCAAAAACCTCTGGCTCACACGGGATTGAGCTTGGCTCCCAGAGCACTGTGCCGACCCCTTCCTGCCAGCTTGATGGGCTGTCTTCAGTGGGAAGTTAGCTTCTCTCTGTCATTTTGTGGGTTCTGTAGCATGTGGAAGTCCTGTTTCTACTCCACCATCTTGACTCTGTCCCCTTCCCCCATTTCATGGTTTTCTCCAGTAGCCCTGGAGTAAGAGCAGAGAAGGTGGATGGTGGGGTGCGACCCAGTTGCTAGACCTGTGGTTTGGAGTGAGGGAATTCTGATAAAGTGGACAAAAGCATCTAGTGTAGCAGCTAATGAGACTGAAAAGGCAAACCATGGGGGCCAAGCTGGATATAGAGAAGAGCCAATCCAGAGGGAAGGGAGATGGACTACCGGACTAGGGGTGGGCCAACTGGCTTAAGGTCACCATGAGAGTTACAAGGAGCCTCAATATGGAAGTGAGAGGTGCAGGACAGGAGGTTGTTGTTGGGAAGAGGAATTTCAGACTTCACAATTTTGGTCATAGTGTAGTTCAGAGACATGCAAGATCTGAGGTCAACATGAATATTGAAACACAGGAGAATGAGAGCAGGGGGTAAGGTAAGAAGCCTGGGAGCTCAGTGCTAAGCTAGTCGAAAAAGTTGCTAAACCAGTCCAGTGGTTGGCAGAAGATGATTCCAAAACCCAAGAAAAGATGGTCTGAGTATAGTACAGGTCTCAGAAGATCAAAGGATCCCAAAGGTTGGTGGTAGAAAAAGGGCCTGGAATTGTCAGGGGGGAGGAGGAAGGGGAGGGGAATCATGTTGGGTCTGTGAACCAAGGAAAGTAGGACCCTTCCCACAGCCACCCAGCCCCACATCTCACTGATTCTGGCATTGATTGGCAGGTGTTCGATCCTCTGCGATTCTTACCAGAGAGTTCTGCCCGGCACACCCATTCCTTCCTTCCCTTTTCTGCTGGTTCCAGGTGAGTTTTTCTGGGTGATGATCTGTGTGTGTCTCTGCATATGTATAGATATAGAGAAAAATGATCCAGTAAAGACATGGAGACCAGAGAAGCTGGTGTGTGTTTATATATGGGTGTGTGAATGTGTGTGAATGTGTATGTGTGTGTATGTGTATGTGAGTGTGTGTGAGTGTATATGTGTGTGAGTGTGTGAGAGTATGAGTGTGAGTGTGTGAGAGTATGTGTATGTGAGTGTGTGTATGAGTTGTGTGAGTAAGTGTGTGAGTGAATGTGAGTGTGAGTGTGAGAGTGTGTGTATGTTTGTGTGTGTATGTGTGTGAGTGTGTTGAGTATGTGTGACTGTGTGTGTGTGAGTGTATGTGTGTAAGACTGAATGTGTGTGTGAGTGTGTGTGAGTGTGTATGAGTGTGTGAGACTGTATGTGTGTGAGTGTGTCAGAGAGAGAGAGAGAGAGAGAGAGAGTGTGTGTGTGTGTGTGTGTGTGTGTGTGTGTGTGTGTGAATGTGTGGAGGAGATAAAGGGCTGGGGACAGGAGCTGGGGATGGAGGCGGCTCTAGGAGACCCTGGAGGCTGGACTGTCTGCTGAGCCCCTCTGGTTTCTGTTCTCACTGACCTGTGCCTGGCGCCCTTAGGAACTGCATCGGGAAGCAGTTTGCCATGATTGAGATGAAGGTGGTAGTGGCTCTAACCTTGCTGCGCTTCTACCTGGCCCCAGATGACACTCAGCCTCCAGAGTTCTGCTCCAGGCTGGTCCTCAGGTCCAAGAATGGGCTCCACCTGAAGCTGAAGATGCTCTGAGGATGCTGTCCTGAGGAGAAAGATGGCTTCTCATGTCCTCATCCCCTCCCTATGTTCCCCCCTCCCCATGTTCCCCTCTCCTCCTCCCCATGTCCCACCCTCACCCCATCTCCATCCCCTCCTCCTCCCTCCCCCTCCCCACATCCTCTCCCCATGTTCCCCTTCTCCCCATCCCCATCCCCCCTTCCTCCCCCTCTTCCCCATTCCCATCCTTCCTCCTCCCCCACCCCTCACCCAGCCAGCCAGCCCTGCCCAGGCTCAGCTGGGGGGTGGGGAGGGCCTTTGTCTACCTGTCCTCAGGCCCCATCTTCCTCTACCCACAAATACTTTTACCTGTAATAAAAGTTCAATCATTCAGATCACAGTTCTAAGGCTTTCTGTGGGGGCGGGGGTGGCTATGGGCAAAGGAAAGAAAAGGAGAGGTTGATTAAGAAAAAAGAGGTGGGAGGATATGGATACTGGCAGGGGAGTCCCCTGGGCAGGGGCTGCAGGGAATGGAGAGCTCTTAGGGGCCCCTGGGCAACTGTAGTGACCCCACAGGGATGGAGGGTCCATTTTCTGGTGTAGTCCAGTGAGAGTTACTTGGAACCTAGCAGAGGGAGCTGTCCTGTCTCCTGCCCCCTTGCTTGACATCGATGACATGGTAGAATCATGTTCATGTGGGAAAGGGGGGGGCTTTAGTGCCCGGCTGAGTCAGTGTAAGTCAGCAGTGTGAGGCTAAATCCTACCTCCTACAGGAAGCCTTTCCTGATTATCCCTTAATGCTAGATTATTACTATTTTTAAAAATGTTGATTATTTCCAATTTATCCACTCCATAGCTTGTTTGTACATGGTTGTTTACATGCTGTCTCCCTTGTTAGACTGTGAGCTCCTTGAGGGTAGGAACTGTCTTTTTATTTTCTCTTTTTGGAGGGGGGAAGGCAGGGCAATTGGGGTTAAGTGACTTGCTCAAGTCACACAGCTAGTAAGTATTAAGTGTCTGAGGCCATATTTGAATTCAGGTCCTTCTGACTCCAGGCCTGGGGACTGTCTTTTACTTGGTATATTCAGTGTTTGGAAAGTAGGTTTTTAAAAATATTAGTTGACTGACTGAGTGGTACAGGGGGGAGAGCACTGGCTTTGGAGTGAGAAGAGGAAGGTTCGAATTCTGCCTCTGGTCTTGGTCCTCTCTAAGCCTCAGTCCCCACAATGGTAAAAGTTGGTGCTATATGGCCTTGAAGCTCCATTGCAGCTCTGCATACTACGAACATCTTCTAGAAAAACCAAGGTGAGTGTATCTATCAATGCAAGCAACTCAACTAGCTTAAAGGTGAGGGAGATGTGTTGGGAAAGGATATGCTCAAAGTTGGGGATCAAATAGCAAAATTACACACCCGAAGAATGGGCTTGGTTGAGGACAGTGCCAGATATGGGGATGGGGGAGGTGTTCCTCATCAGACCCAGGTGTGAAGACATTCTTAGGGTTTGAAACCAAACTTGGTTGAGGCTCAGGTGGGTAGAATTTCTTTATTGGGTCCCCAAACTGGGAGAGGATCTAACGCAGAAGAAGAAAAATCACTCAGACATCACTCCAGAGGAGGGGTTGAGGATTTTGTCCAATGGGAAGCTCCCAGCATTCTACCTGACTTTGCACAGCCCTCCCTTACTCAAATCCAATTCACTTGCATGTCCTGGCATCACCTCCCTCATGCCATGGTCCTCTTGGAGAACAAAGACCAAACAGCATCAACATCTAGTTCACCCTAGAAAGCTTTAATCAAGTTCGGTTCAGTAAAGATCCAGGAGGCTGTACACATTCCATGATGCTGCTGTTGGCCCAGACAAGTATCTTTGGAGGGCACCGAGAGCCCAAAAAGATTCCTATTCTGACAGGAAAGCCTACCCATTCATGTTACTGGCCTGAGGGTTCAATGGAAAGATCACTGGCCTGTATTCAAATCCTAATACAGGCAGATGATAAGACCAGTGTTCAAATTCTATTTCCTCCTTACTGTCTTTGTGACCTTGGGCAAGTAACTTGTATATATACCTCAGTTTCCTCACATACAAAATAAAGGAGTTGGACTAGTTGGCCTCTCATGTTCCTTACAGTTCTGGATCTGTGCCTCTGTGCTCCTGATTCCCAGACTGGCTCTTCCTTTGCACATACATTTGTGGGTCTCTCCAGTTAGGGGCTAGATCTCTTCGTCTTCTGAGTGAAATATCCATATACTCTCTCTCTACATGTGGACCTTTTAATTGTTCCAAGAAGCTTCTGTAAGTCTTAGCACTATTCCCTCTCCCCACCCCTCCAGCAGGGAGACCCAGGTGCTCCCTCTGACTCCAAATCCCACATGATTTTCCCAGTGCCTGAAATTTGTTGTTGGCAGTGACCTCTGGTCTGGGATTAGGGCCAACTCTGCTGATGGGGATCACAAAGATTCTAGTATAAAGGTCAGGGGGAGGGAGAGAGAAAGATGTGTCAGTTCTGACAGAGAGTGATAGGGGTAGCAGCACCATGAGCTCTCTGCTCTCCTTTGCTTGGTTCCAGGGCAATGTATCTGGGCTTCTGCAGGTCTCGCTCCTGCTGTGTCTGGGCCTGCTGGTGCTGAAGGGGGTCCAGTTGTATATGCACAGGCAGAGGCTGCTTAGAGATTTCTGGAGTTTCCCAGGCCCTCCTGCCCGCTGGCTCTATGGGAATGTCTTGGAGGTAGGTGAGATCCTGGGAGAAGGGAGTGTGGCTATGACTGGGTGTGAAGTAGCTGTCCATCTGCTCATTTATGGAGGGTTCAGAGGAGGCATGATTGCTTGGACCAGTCCTCTGAAAAGCTCCCTTGAAGTCTCAGCCACAGAGTCTGAGGTGGGAGGCCCTTCAGAGGCACCAAGTCCTGTCAAGGCTTCAGCAGGAATGTCCTCTACAATTCCCCTGACCATGGTCATCAATCCTCCACATACCTGGGAACCCTTGCAAGGGCCTGGACTCTATAGTCTTCTAGGTCACTCTCAGCTCCAAATTTATGAATTTAGTATCTAGTGTGGGGAACCTGTGGCTTCAAGGTCACATGTGGCCTTCTAGGTCTTTGGGTGTGGCCTTGTGACTGAGTCCAAGTTTTACAGAACAAATCCTTTTATTAAGGGGATCTGTTCTGTGAAGTTTGGATTCAGTCAAAGGACTGCACTTGAGGACCTAGAGGACCTTGAGGTCACAAGTTCCTCACCCCTGATAGTACCAACTTATTCATTTGACAGATGAGGACAACAAGGGCCATATCTGTCAGTCAGTCAAAATGCAATTTTCAGTCAGGTACTATGCTGGGCGTTATAACTCAAGCTGACTTTCCCAAATCACATAACCTCTACAGACAAAACTAAGATTAGAATCCAGATGATATGATTCCTGGTGAAGTGCTCTTTCCCTTGCACTACAGCTGCTCTGTCTTTAAATACTTCTAGTGAGAGGGGCGGAGCCAAGATGGCGGAGTAGAAACAGCTCTTCCAAGCCTCTCTGCCCCCAGATTCCCCACAAACTATGTAAAAAAGGACTGTGAACAACTTCTGGAGCCCCAGCACCCACAGAACGACACAGAGAAGCTAACCTCCCGCTGAGGACAGCCCAGCAGCCCTGCAGGAAGGACCAGTGCAGCGGTCTGGGAGCCGGCAGCGCGCAGAGCGCAGGAGCCGAGCCGAGCGGAGACGAGCCGAGCCCAGGTCCGCGTGAGCCGAGGTTTTAGCCCCAGGGCGGCAGGGCCAGCAGCTGGCTGGAGGAACCCCAGAACACCAGGAGCTGTGGTGACTCCAGAATTATCAACATAGACATGCCTAGGACAAAGTAAGAGGTTAGTGTCCTATGGACTTTGGGACCTGTATTTGGGGAATGCGTCAGCTCCCTCCCCTGGGGGCTAGAAGCCACTGAGGACAACGCCATTTTGTAGTTTTCAGAGGCATTTCCGGCTCCCAGCCTACAAATCATGGGGAGATCCAGCGATCAGTCTTGGGGGGTAATGGCTCTTGCTTTAACCTCCCTGGATCTGGATTGTGATCTAGGGTGGAAGTCGTGGGTGGGTTTACAGCTTGCCAGAAACGGAAGTTGCCCCCCACATGTTCGGGACGAAAATTCCTCTATCTGGCCTTAAAGCCATAGTGTGTCAACAAGCCCAAAAGTCAAGCAATTAAGTGGCAACATGCCAAGGCAAAGGAAACAGAAAAATGTAACCCTAGACTCCTATTTTGGGGGCATAGAGCGGGAAAAGGACTGTGAGGTCAGAAGTCCTGCTCCAAAAGCCCCAGGGGAAAACATGAGCGGGTTGCAGCCATAGAGGACCTTAAGAAGGACTTTAAAAATCAAATAAGAGAAGTGGAGGAAAAATTGGGAAGAGAAATGAGAAGGATGCAAGAAAAGTATGAAATGAGGGTCAACAGCCTGACTGAGGAAAACAACACTTTAAAAAATAGACTAACTCAAATGGCAAAGGAGGCCCAAAAGGGCAATGAGGAGAAGAATGCCTTAAAAAGTCGAATTTGCCAGATGGAAAAAGAATATCAAAAGTTCACTGAGGAGATTCATTCCTTCAGAGTTAGACTGGGGCAAATGGAAGCTAGTGACTTTATGAGAAATCAAGATGCTGTTAAGCAGATCCAAAAAAACGAAAGATTAGAAGGCAATGTGAAATATCTCGTGGGAAAAACCACTGACCTGGAAAATAGATCCAGGAGAGACAATTTAAAAATTATTGGACTACCTGAAAGCCATGATCAAGGAAAGAACCTAGAAATCACCCTTCAAGAAATTCTCGAGGAAAACTGCCCTGATGTTTTAGATCCAGAGGGCAAAATAGAGGTTGAAAGAATCCACCGATCACCTCCTGAAAAAAATCCCAAAAAGAAAACTCCCAGAAATATTACAGCCAGGTTCCAGAATCCCCAGATCAAGGAGAAAATACTACAAGCAGCCAGGAAGAAACAATTTCTATATTGTGGAAACACAATCAGAATAGCCCAGGACCTGGCAGCTTCTACACTGAGGGATAGAAGGGCGTGGAATATGATATTCCAGAGGGCAAAAGAACTGGGAATGAACCCAAGGGTCACCTACCCAGCAAAACTGAGTATTTTGTTTCAGGGGAAAATGTGGTCATTCAGTGGAATAGAGGACTTTCAAGCATTCTTGAGGAAAAAACCAGAGTTGAATAGAAAATCTGACATCCAGACGCAAGAAGGAAGAGATGCCTGAGAAGGTAATCAGGGAAAAGAAATCAAAAGGAACTTATCAAAGTTGAACTATTTACATTCCTATATGGAAAAGCAATATCTGTGACTGATGATATCTTTCTCACTATGAAAATAATGGAAGAAGAGTGTGTGGTCATATGAATACATATGTGAGTGTGTGTGTATATGGTTACAGTTATATATGGATAGAGGGCATAGGTTGAATTTATTGGGAAGGGAGAATACTCAAGGGATGAAATTATGAGGTGAGAGAGGAAAGTGGCAAGAGGAGATGGGGAGAGACAGGGTAGGGTAAACTATCCCATGTAGAAGAAGCAAGGGAAAGTGGTTGCAAAGGAGGGGGAGAAGAAGGAAGGCTAAAAAGGCAAAACCACATTCACATTGAATTTGGTTCAGGGAGAAAATGACATACATACTAAATGGGATATCTCAACCTGCAGCAGGATAGGGGAAGGGGGATGAGAGGAGAGATGATGGATGGGAGGGCATCCTTGGGGTGAGGGGAGGTTGGAAGTACCCACTATAGAAGAGGGACAGGATCATGTAGGGAATGGACCAGGTGGGGGGTGTGATGAGTGGGAGGGAATTATAAGCAACCTTGTACAATATATCTACTATGATAATGTCTTGCATAGCTAGACATGTACAACATATACTGAATTACTTATCTCCCAAGAAGGAATGGGTGACAAGGGAGGGAGGAAATGGATCTGAAATTCGAGGTCGTAACATTAAATGTTTCAAATATATATAAATACTATTATTAATACTCTTTTGCTTGTAATAGGGAGATAAGATATGCAGGCATTGGGACACAAAGATTCACCTTCCTCTAATGGAAAAGTCGATGGGGGTATGGGAGAAGGTATGGGAGAGAGCAGATTGGAGGAAGTGATATCTTGTGGGACTACTATTCTGGGAGTTGGGTAGGGGAATAATGGGGGGAAAACGATTGTAACTCAAAATCTGGCGGAAATGAATGATGTAAAACAGAAGTTAATAAAGCATTTGTTTAAAAAAAAAATACTTCTAGTGAAGGGGAGCTCACTACTTTCCAAGTAGTGTATTACCTTGTCAGCTCTCATAGCTAGAATATTTAGCCAGACATGGAGCCAGAAGAGGACTCTTTGTAATTAAAGGTACTGGTTGTCCCTCTGGGGCCACACAGTCGCTCTCCTATATGATAGCCCTCCAAGTGTTGGAAGAGACCAGTCGTATGGCCCCTGAGTTATGTCTTCTTAGTGAAATGTTTCATCTTTCCATCCTCCAAATTCTCAGGGCTCATTGTCTGTATCCTGACCTCATCATCCTTTGGGCTATGACTCTTTTAGTGATTTATCTTCGCCACCAGTACACTGAGATCCACAAAGGAACCAGCTGTATGTCCTTCATCTGTGCTTTCTACCCTTTTCTTCCCCCACCAGGTCCAAACACTAAGTTCTCATTAGGATCATAGGTTCCCAGAGTTGGTGATATCACCCCCTTGGGGGTGCTGGACCAATCCAGGGGGGCAGTAGTAGTCTCAGGTGCGACTAGGGGGGCATTGAATAACAATAAGGGGGTGGTGGAAGCATAAGAAAAGGGAAGATAAGAAAATTTTGGAAAACCATTCATACATGTTTCATCTGTTGTGTAACAAAGTTAAAGTCATAGTGATTATATTATTTTCCAAATAAACACACAAAATGCAAGTTAGAACCAATCGGGGTGGTCCAATCCATTGACCACTCTTAACAAGCAAGTTTTGGGAGGTGACTGTCTTGTGCATTGTTGGGAAATCCAGCAAGCATCTATAGGAATATGTACATGTAATGATGTCTACAATATGATACTATATGGATACATGATGCAATATTGTGTTGTCGAAATTTCAATTCAGGAAAACCCCCACAAATTCACAATGAGTTGTTAAATTTAAGATGCATGATTTTACATTTTTTGAAATGACACAAATTTTTAAAAACCATTAAAGGGTTAAAGAAAATAGATTTCCAGGGGGGAACTGAATACTTTTTTTTTTTTGAAAAGGGGACAGTAGGTCAAATAAGTTTGGGAACTACTGCACTAGGAGCTTAATAAATATTTAAAGAGGGGTGACTAGGTGGTGCAGTGAATAGAGCACCGGCCCTGGAGTCAGATGGACCTGAGTTCAAGCCCAACCTCAGACACTTAACACATACTAGCCGTGTGACCTTGGGCAAGTCATTTAAACCCAACTGCTCTGTCTTCCCCCCTCCAAAAAGCAAAAACAAAACAAACCCCCAAACAAAATAAATATTTAAAAAATTAATGTTGGGGGCTTACTCTGCTTTCTCTACCAGGGGATGGGGGTGATCTTTTCAAAGAGAAACTTATAGAAGCTAATGTTTATCCAAAATAAAGGAGTCATGAATGGTGAAGTTCCAAAGCTAAGGGGGAGAATTTTTCAGCTTTAAGGCCATCCTAATACCCATCAGATCACACAAACCACACCCAAATCCTGGAAGGAGAGAGGTACTGCTATCAAGGTGTTCCTACTTAACTGGGCTTAGTCCCACTCTGTTGCCATAAACATTGCCAACCTACTATGGACAAGAATGACCCTAGCTCTGTTTCCTGAGTCAAAAGGTCTGCTGAAAATGAAGTTCCAAGAACCATTAGGCTGACTGGTGCCAAGATGATTTTGGTAGATGTTCAGCAGACAGATTCTAATTGCCAAATGATAAGGAAAGAGAAGATAAGAAAATTTTGGAAACCAGATACTCCTGGGTATATGGAAACAAGGTTCCAGGAAGCTTTAACCTCAGGATGGAGGCTTGAAATCAGTGAGACAGTTCTGCTTTCACTAGACCTATGATTTCATCAGTGCAGAAAGTTCTCAATAAGAACCTCCCTCTACCAAAATGTCAGTGCTTTCTCTGTAACTCCTAGATTTAGAAAATTGTCTGGGAAATGGTAAAAGAGGTACAAAAAATCAATGAGGAGGGGGGTGGAGTCAAGATGGTGGAGTAGAAACAGCACTTCCACAGAGCTTCAGCCAATACCACTTCAAAATTATGTAAAAGGGGGATTCTGAATGACCTCTGGAGCTCCAGAACCCACAAAATAACACAGAGAAGCTAACCTCCCACTGAGGACAGCCTGGAAGCCTGGCAGGGAGCAGCCATCACAGTGCTCTGGGAGCCAAGCCTAGGCCCCCATGAGTCATAGATTTTAGCCCCAGAGTGGCTAGACCAGCAGCTGGCTGGAGGGACCCCAGAACACCAGAAGCGGTGGCATTTCCAGAATTATCAACACATAGATGCCTAGGACAAACTGAGAGGTCAGTGCCCTATGGACTTTGGGACTGGTTGAGAGAGCATGTCAGCTTATTCCCCTGGGGGCGAGAAGCCACTGAGGAGCCAGTGCAGCTTGCGCCATTTTGCCACATTGCAGCTTCAGCTCCTGGCCTGAGAACTGTAGGGGGATCTGGCAATCAGTCTGGGGGGGTAATTGCTCTTGCTTTACCCTTCTTGGATCTGGATTGCAGTCTGGAGTCAAAGTCTTGGGGTGTGTGACCAGCTTGCCAGAGTGTGTGAAGGCTTCACAGAGGCCACCCAACTAATACCTCTGAAAGTTGAGAAAACCCAAGTGTTTGGGATGGAAGCTCCCCTAGCTGGTGGCAGAGTCCTATTGTGGCAACAAGCCCAAAAGTCAAGTAATTGAGTGGCAACATGCCTAGGCAAAGGAAACAAAATAAACAGAAAAATTCGACATTAGACTCCTATTCTGGGGGCAAAGAGGGTCGAAGCATGGAACAGGAGGAGGACTGTGAGGTCAGAAATCCTGCTCCAAAAGCCCCAAATGAAAATAAGAGCTGGTTACAGGCCATAGAGGACCTTAAGAAGCAGATAAGAGAAGTGGGGGAAAAATTGGGAAGAGAAATGAGAAAGATGCAAGAAAAGTATGAAATGAGAGTCAAAAGCCTGACTGAGGAAAATAACACCTTAAAAAATAGACTAACTCAAATGGCAAAAGAGGCTCTAAAAGGCAATGAGGAGAAGAATGCCTTAAAAAGTCGAATTTGCCAGATGGAAAAAGAATCTCAAAAGCTCACTGAGGAGAATCATTCCTTCAGAATTAGAGTGGAGCAAATGGAAGGTAGTGACTTTATGAGAAATCAAGATGCTATTAAGCAGATCCAGACAAATGAAAGAATAGAAGGCAATGTGAAGTATCTCAATGGAAAAACCACTGACTTGGAAAATAGATCCAGGAAAGATAACCTAAAAATTATTGGACTACCTGAAAACCATGATCAAAGAAAGAATCTAGAAATCATCCTTCAAGAAATTCTCAAGGAAAATTGCCCTGATGTTTTAGAACCAGAGGGCAAAATAGAGGTTGAAAGAATCCACTGATCACCTTCTGAAAAAGATCCCAAAAAGAAAACTCCTAGGAATATTGTAGCCAGGTTCCAGAATTCCCAAATCAAGGAGAGAATATTACAAGCAGCCAGGAAGAAACAATTTGAATATTGTGGAAACACAATCAGGATAACACAGGATCTGGCAGTTTCTACACTGAGGGATCAAAGGGCTTGGAACATGATACTCCAGAGGGCAAAGGAGCTGGGATTAAAACCAAGAATCACCTACCCAGCAAAACTGAGTATCATGTTTCAGGGGAAAATATGGTCATTCAGTGGAATAGAGTACTTTCAAGTATTCTTGATGAAAAAACCAGAGTTGAATAGAAAATTTGACATTTCAGACACATGAAGCAAGAGATGCTTGAGAAAGTAAACAGGGAAAAGAAATCATAAGGAACTTATCAAAGTTTAACTATTTACATTTCTACATGGAAAAACAACAACTGTAACTGATGAAACTTTTCTCAGTATGAAAATAGTTGAAGAAGGGTATATGGGCATATGAATACATATGTGAATGTGTGTACATATGTTTACAAGTATACATAGATAGAGGGCACAGGTCGAATTTAATGGGAAGGGATTATACTTAAGGGGTGAAATTGAGAGGTGAGAGAGGAACATAATGAGAGGTGATGGGGAGAGACAGAATGGGGTAAACTATCTCATGTAGAAGAGGCAAGGGAAAGTGGTTGCAGGGGAGGGGAAGAACAGGAAGGCAAAAAGGCAAACCTTATTCTCACTGAATTTGGCTCAGGGAGAGAATGACATACATACTAAATGGGATATCTCACTCTACAGGAGAGTGGGGGGAGGGGGGTGGGGGAGAGATGATGGAAGGGAGGGCAGGTTGGGGGGAGGGGAGTTGGAAGCACCCACTTTTGAAAAGAGACAGGATCAAAGTGGGGAGTGGACCAGGCAAGAGGTGGGATAGGAGGGAGGGAAAAATAGTCTTTAACAATATATCTACTATGGTAATGTTTTGCATAGTTACACATGTACAACATATACTGAATTGCTTATCTTCCCAGTAAGGGTGGCAAGGGAAGAAGGGAATGAATCTGGAATTCGAAGTTTTAAAATCAAATGTTTGAAAATATATAAATACTATTATTAATACAATTTTACATATAATTGGGAGATAAGATGTGCAGGCATTGGGGCAAGGGGATTCACCTTGCTCTACTGGAAACGTTGAAGGGGGTATGGGAGAAGAGCTGGGAGAGAGCAGATTGGATGAGGGGATATCCTGTGGGACTGCTATTCTGGGGTGGTGGGTAGGGGAAAAATGGGGAAAAATTGTAACTCAAAATTTGACAGAAATGAGTGATGTAAACCAGAAGTTAATAAAGCATTTGGGAAAAAAAGTCAATGAGGAGAAGAATGCCTTAAAAAGAAATATTGACCAAATGGAAAAAGAGGCACAAAAATTTACTGAAGAAAAGAAATTCTTTAAAAAGTAAAATTGCAACCAAGAAACAAAACCAAAAGATTGAAGCATACTTTTTTTTCAAACTTTATTTTTTCATGAGGTTTTTTTTTTTGGTCTCTTTTTTCTTTCACAACATGACTAATATGGAAAGGTTCTGCATGTCTACATGTGTATAACCTATATTAAATTGTCTTCTCACTGAGTGGGGTTGGCGAGGGAGGAAGGGAGAGAATTCGGAATTCAAAGTTTTAAAAACAAATGATAAAAATAGTTTTTACTTGTAACTGGAAAAAATAAAATGCTAACTAAATTTTAAAAAGAAAAAGAAAAAAAGAAAATTGCCTGGAGACGTTAAGGGAGTTCTCCAGGGTCAATCAACTTGGATGTGGTAGAAGGACCGAAATCCAGGAATTCCTGTTTCTAAGACAAGTTCTCTATAAAGTCACACTAGCTGTTAGAGGGGTTTTAAGAGATTAATTGCCCCGTCTCTGAACTGAATTCAAAGAGGATCATAATACAAGTGACTCAGACTTACACCACTTTTAAATTTCTTGGTTTACAAAGCCCTGTTGCAGATGGCAGCTAGGTGGCACAGTATATAGAGTCAGAAAGGCTCATCTTCATGGGTTCCAATCCAGTCTCAGGTACTTATTAGCTGTGTGACCTTGGCCAAGTCACTTAATCCTATTTGCCTCAGTTTCCTCATCTGTAAAATGAGCTAGAGGAGGAAATGGGAAATGGAAAACCACTCAAGTATCTTTGCCACAAAAACGCCAAGTGGGGACACAGAGAGGCTGAACTAAAGAGACTAAACAACTAAAGAGACTGAACAACAAGAAATTGCAGATGGTGTCTAGTTTGATGATGATGATGATGATGCTCATGTTGTGTCAGGGCAGAAGTGATTATTTACATTTTACAGATGAGATAGTTGAGAATCAAGTTACTTACCCAGCCCCTTAAAGTCATTGAATTTCAAAGTTGGAAGTCATCATTTTATAAAATTAATTTTCTCAAACAGAGATATACCTTCTCTCCCCCGCACCTTTCTTTCCTTCTCCCTTTTCTTGATAAAGAAAGAAAAACAAAATCTCTGTAATAAATATGCATAGTCAAGAAGAACAAATTCCCATATTTATCTCCCAGATGGAGAAGTGATAGACTCATAGGACAAATTGAAACTTTTTTTCAACATATAAAAAAGTTTCAATTTGTCCCATGAGTCTATCACTTCTCCATCAGGAGGTGAGTAGTATGTCTCATCTTGGGCCCCCTGGAATTGTGTTTGGTCATTGTGCTGACAAGAGTTTCTCAGACTTTCAAAGTCAGTTGTTGGTGTTGCATCCATTGTTTCCCCATTTCTGCTCACTTTGCTTTGCATTAGTTCACAAAAATCTTTTCAGGTTTTTCTGAGCCTATCTCCTTCATATTTCTTGTAGTCCAATAGTACAGTTGAATATCATCTAATTCAACCTCTATATGAAACATGAATGACTTGTGTAAATTACACCTGTACCCAGTAACTAATCAGCCTTTCCTTAAATTCTTTTGGGGAGGGGAACTTACTATGCAATTTTCAGAGAGCACTAATTTCTGTAACTCCCTCTCCTTGGTTCTCTAGGACTACTTTATATAGACACACAGAATGAACCTGATCCTTCTTCCACATGACATGCATCAGTGCTCTAAAGTATCTCTAATTTTACCAGCAGGATTCTAACAATGCAAACTCAGAATGGTGGGGGAGCCACAAGATGGCTTAGGCTTCAGGATTTCTTGGCCCTGAAGGGGGACCTGAGTTAGGCTTGACAATATCCAAGGAAGTAGTGTGCTTGAGCTCTCAGTGGTCTGGTTCCACAGGTGACACATTGCCCAGAGAAGACTGAGAGGAAACTAGATTAGGGCAATGGCACCCATGGTCTCTCTATTTCCCTCCATATCTCTAGGGTGCACTCTCCCACAAATGCACACAGAATCCAAGGGAGGTGGAATTAGTCAACAAAAATTATTCCTCTCCAATAGTCCATGATCTTAAGAAGCTCTCAATCTAATGGGGGAGATAACACATGCACAAAATAGAGCAGATGGAAGTTATCTCAGAAGGAAAGGTACCAGCTTCTGGAGGATGATAGAAGGCATGATGTGAGCTGAATCTTGAATGGAGAGAGGGAATCTGGAGGGAAGATGAGGAGGGAAAATATTCCCTTTCAGGTATGAAAGACAGCCATGGCAAAGACATGGAAACAGGGGAGGGAGTTTGGGATGTGAGAAATAGCAAGTAGTTGAATATGGCTGCATCTTGGAATTTGTAGAGAGAAATAATGTTCAAGAAGTCTGGAGAAGTGGTAGGGAACAACACAGAGGGGAAGGAGGTTGGAAAGGACCTAGGACAGAACCCTGAGAGACATCTATGATTAGAGGGTGTGATCTGGATAAAGATCTAGGCAAGGAGACAGGGAAGAACTGGTCAGAGAGGTAGGAGGGGAACCACGAGGGGGGGGTATCCTAAAAACCTAGAGAGAAGAGAGTATTAAGGAGGAGAGAGTGATTGACAGTGTTGAAGTCTTCAGAGAGGTCAAGAAATATGAGAATTGAGAAAAGGTCATTGGATCTGGCAACTAAGAGGTCGTTAGTAATTTTAGAGCAGTTTTTGTGGAATGATGAGTCATATTGAAGAGACTTAAAATATATTGAGAGAAGAGAAAATAGAAATGGGTACAATGCTTCAGGTGAGGTCTGACAAGGGAATGGGATTGTACAACCATCACCTCCTTATTTCTGGAAGCTATGCTCTTCCTAATGAAGCTGAAAATCACTTTAGCACTTTTGACTGCCAAACCATAGTGATGGCTCATGTTCGGTCAGCTTCCATATGAAATTATTATGGTTAGTATTGATGTCATTTTTGTTCTCCATTTCTCATTTTAGATTTAAATTTTTATTTGATTTGAATTTTAAAATTTTAATTAATTTGTTTATTTACTTTTAGTTTCCATCATTCAGTTCCACAATGCCTTGAGTTTCAAATTTTCTCCTCCTCCCTCTTCCCTCCCTCATGACAGCATGCAGTCAAACATAGAATCTACAAATACCTTCACATTAAACATTAGTCAGGTTGTAAAGAAGGATTATAACCAATGGAATAAATAATGGGAAAAAGGAAACAAAACAAAACAAGAAAAAGAAAGAGAGCAAGTAGTTTGCTTCAATCTGCATTCACACTCTGCAGCTCTTTTCTCTGGATGTGGATATCTCTTTTCATCATGAGTCTTCTGGAGTTGTCTTATAACCTTACATTGCTGAGAGGAGCCCAGTCTATCAAGATTAGTCATCACACATACATTGTGTCTGTAATTGTGTACACATTTCTCCTGGTTCTGCTCTTCTCACTCAGCATCAGTTTATATAAGTCTCTCCAGGTTATTATGAAGTCTGTCTGCTCCTCATTTCTTATGGCACAATAGTATTCCATTATATTCATATACGTCAACTTGTTCAGCCATTCCCCAATTAATGGTCATCCCCTTGATTTCCAATTCTTTGCCACCACAAAAAGAGCTGCTATAAATATTTTTGTACATACAGATCTTCCTCCCACTTCTATGATCTCTTTGGGATACAACCCTAGAAGTGGTATTACTGGGTCAAAGGGTATGCACTTATTCATAGCCCTTTAGGCATAGTTCTAGATTGCTCTCCAGAATGGTTGGATCACTTCACAACTCCACCAACAATGCATTAGTGTTCCAATTTTTCCACATCCCCTCCAGCATTTATTATTTTCCTGTTTTGTCTTCTTAGCCAGTCTGGTTAAAATGTGGTACCTCAGAGTTGTTTTGATTTGCATTTCTCTAATCAACAGTGATTAGAACATTTTTTCATAGGCTTATAGATATCTTTAATTTCATCTTCTGAGAACTGCCTGTTCATGTCCTTTGACCATTTATCAATTGGGAAATGACTTGTATGCCTATAGATTTGACTTAATTCTCTGTATATTTGAGAAATGAGGCCTTTATCAGAGATACTGGTTGTAAAAATTCTTTCCCAATTTTTCACTTCCCTCTTTATCTTGGTTACATTGGCTTTATTTGTATAGAAACCTTTCAATTTAATGTAATCAAAATTATCCATTTTGTATTTTATAATGCTCTCTATTTCTTGTTTCATCATAAAATATTGCCTTCTCCATAAATCTGACAGGCAAACTATTCCTTGCTCTCTCAGATTGCTTAAAGTATCAGTATCAATTACTTATTTAAATAGTTCAGGTTTAAGTTGAAGGAAGGGAAGATACCAAAGGTATAGAAAAAAATCACGTACCTTATTAATACCAAAAAATGGCTAATGGGAGAACATTAGTGAGGAAGGCCTCCTTCATATTGGGAAGACCCCTTAATGGGGAACTTTTGCAGGACCCATGAGTTACACAAGATGGGTAGTGGTATTGTTGAAGACACTTCTGAGTGGTAGATGAGATCCTTTTGAAAGTCTCTCCCTCCCTCTCCCTCTCCCTCTTCTCCTCTCTTCCCTCTCTCCCTCTTCCTCCCTCCACCCCTCCTTCTATCTGTCTGTCTGTCTGTCTGTCTCCCTCTCTCCTCTCCCTCTCCCCTTACCTCCATCCCTTTAGGGAGCTAGGACCAAGCCTAGCTTTGCCACTGTGACTGTAGATCTCAGTGTCCCATTAGATGATGTCCAAAGTCAATTTTTGCATAAATGTTCCACGTCTCTACTAGCTAATGGCTTGGGCACTTTCCTTCTTGAGGGGTTTGTATTTCTTTCAGGGCCAGGAACAAACATTAAGAATCTACAATGTTGTAGCAAAATGCTGTGGCTAGATGCAAGCCTGGGCCAAGGGCTCCCTCCTTGCTCAGTGGCTCTTCCAAAGGAGTCCTACCAGCACTTCACATAAGCCCCTCTGTTCTTCATACTCCTTCAGGCTTGACTTACTCTCTATCCATTTGACTGTTTGCCTCTTGGTTTCAGTTTCCGGCAGAAGAGGAGCTACGTAAAAAGGTTTCTTTGGCAGAGAAATTCCCATGTGCCTTTCCCCGGTGGTTCTCAGGCTTCTGGAGTCTTCTCCAAGTCTATGACCCTGGATACATGAAGGTGATTTTGAGCAAGAGGGGTAAGACAAGATCTCTGTGGCTCTGGGGCTGGAAGGTGGTCCCTTCCCCTGTGGAGTTCCTGTCCTTCAGGCAATGAACTAGCCCTCCGAGTTTAAGCAATGTTTGGTCAGCTATTTGGCCAAAGCTTTGACCAGTAGGGTAGAGGATGGAGCAGACAGCAGCTGGACCAATCAGTGTTTCGTTGATGCCACAAAAGGTCTACAAGTCAGATAATAGGTTGGCCCAAGGTGTCCAAAGGAGAGGCTAGGGTACGTTCTGGACTATCCTTCTAAAACTTGCCATCTCAGTCAGGAATTGGGATGATGCTATGCCTTTTGGGGCAGCACCCCCAGCTGTGGAGCTGAGGAGTCAGGGCATCTAGGGAGATGACTGGATTTGGTGCTGGAGGGGCTGGTGCTGGCATGTGGTTGTTTACTGGCCTGGCTTTGTTTCAGGGACTCCAGCTACCTAAGCAAGAGGAGGGGGACTTGTGGCAGTGTGGGCCTTTTGCCTGATGTTTTAAAGATCTTTTTTCTTGGCTGATTTCTTTCCTTTCTGTTATGAAGATCAGACTGATATTACTAGGAACACAGGATTTAGAACCAGAAGGGAGTCTAGGTACCACCTAACAATAGCAATAGTTAACAGACAGGTCTTTCAAAGCACTTAACCCATGTTATTTCATTGGATCTTCACAACCCTGGGAGATGGGTACTCTTGTGTCCATTGTATAAATGAGGAAACTGAGGCAGCGGTTCAGTGACTTGCCAAAGGTCACATAACTAGGAAGTGTCTGATGCCAGATTTGAACTCATATGTTAGTGCTCTCCTCATTGAGCCATTTAGCAATTTTGAGCCTCTCATTTTATGGAGAAGGAAAAAGGCCCAGAAAAAGGGGTTTGCTAAGGTCACAGAGCTAGTAAGGGGAAGACCAGGGCTTCAGCCCAGGCTTCCTGACTTTCATTATCCCAAGCCAGCCCTTCCTGAGTTTGTACTGACTGCCGGTGAGTGTGTGCTGGAGACAAGGCCCTGAGTTCTCCCAAGGACGCAGGGCGGAGCGGTGGCAGTGGGTCACTGGGCACATCATGGCTATGCAGAAGCTTGCTTGTGTCTGACAGCCTAGAGCAGGTGCTTTTGGGGTCACTGACAGTTTGAGAATCACAGTCTGGCTTCTCAGAAAAAGATCTAGGGTTTTTAGGGGACCAAAAACTCATTGTGTGTCAAAAGTGTGAGGTAGCTGCCCCAAAAGCTACTGAGATCTTGGACCACATTAAGAGGGGAAGACCTTCTAGGACCAGGGATAGCCTCATTGGTCCGTTGTCCTAATCTGGTCTCATCTGGAGGACTGTGGTTACTTCTTGGCACTATGGCCCAAGAGGAACGTTTCCAAGCTGGAGAGGGAAACCAGGCTGGCCAAGGGATGGGCCCAAGTCACATGGGAATAAGCTGATGGATGTTTATGGAGCTAGAGAAGGGAAGATGCTGCTGGGGGAGAAGAGAATGGGGAGGAGACATGCTAGTGGTCTTACACTATCTGGATGGCCCATGGAGACAAGTGATTGGTCTTGCTCTGCTTGGCTCAGGACTAAAGAGGGGAGGTTTCAAGGAGGCAGATTAAGTCTCAATGTCAGGAAAAATATCCCCCAAATCAAGGCTGCTCAGAGAGGAGGGGGCTGCCTCAGGGGCTGATGGTACCCCCACCCCCAACCCCACTGGAGGTCTCCAGGCAGACTGGACCATGCTCATCAGAGATATAGGAAGGGGGGCTCCCTCTGGTTTGGACCAGACGACTTGGGGATCCCTCCTGGTGAGACTAGACCTTGACCCAAAGGACTAATGTGTTCACCGACCTTGCGTCTAATGGAATAAGACTCCCTGATGTTTCCAGGGCCCTTTACAGGTTAATGCTTCACCCCAAAGTGAATGCTTATTTGATCCTCACAATAATCCTGTGGGGTAGGGGCCACTATGATTATTATCCCCTTTGTATGGAGGAAGGAATGGTCTCTCAGACAGTATAAGGTACTTGCCAGAGTTGTCGAGTCAATAGATGTTGGTACATTATTGTGAGATTCCTTTTGCATTTGGGTTGAACTAGGTCACTGACATTCCTTCCAGTCCTGCTGGTGGGTGATTCTGGGCCTGAGTGGCCTGATCTGTAAAATGGAGATAGTCATGCCTTTCTTTCCTGAAAGCAGGAGTCTGGAGGAGCTAATCAGGCAAGGTCCCTTCCAGCCCTTGAGCTGTCCAGATTGTCCAGCCTGCGCAAGGCCAAGGGGTTCAGGGGCCCAGGTCTTCCCTAGATCACAGGGATGGGCCCCCAGCAGGCTTTCCTTCTTCCCTCCCACTCCCTTGTCATCCTCATCAGTCTTCCCTATGGGCTTCCCTGAGGAGATAGCAGAGAGGAGCAGCAAGGAGCTTGGGTCTGGCATTTCAGAACCTCCTAGTCCCACAGACATGCATAAAGCAACTTCCTCCCCATTGGCAGGGCCCAGATGGATGCTGAGGGAGGGAGGAAGGAACATCATCAGACTCTGCCCCAGTGGGGCTCAGTCTAGGAGGGTCTGGGCTATAGACCAGAGAGCTCTTTATCTCTTGGCTCAGTCAAAACATCAGGGAGAGGCAGGTCCAGAGGTAAGGGAGGTGTGGGGGTGTGATCATTCCAAATGAGACTTCATCCTCACTCTGCTCCCAACTTGTCTGCCTAATCTGGGTCCAAGTCCCCTCCTCTCTCTGGGCCTCAATTTCCAAAATTAGGGGGCTGCACTATATGGCCTTGAAAGTACCTCTCAGCTCTGAGAACCGTTGTGTTCCTTCAGGCCTTCCCATTAGATATATCTTTGTCTTCCTGATGAAACCTTAATTGCCCCTGGGGAACCTCTCATGTGTGTATGTATAAGTATGTGTGTGAAATGTGTGTGAGTGTGTGTGAGTATGTGGAATGTGGTGTGTGTGACAGTTTGAGTGTGTATTGTATATGTGCATGGTGTGTGCGAGTGTGCACATGTATGAGTGGTGTATATGTATGTGGTGTGTATGAGTATATGTATGTGCATGTTGTATGTGTATGTGTATATGTGTTGGTGTGAGTGTGTGTGTGTGTGTGTAATGTGGTGTATGTGACAGTGTGAGTGTATTATATGTGTATGTGTTGTGTGTGTGTGTATGCGTGTGAGTGTGTGTGTGTGTGTGTGTATGTAGGATGCAGGCTGGTAGGGATGGGACGTCTCTTCTCCCTTTGGTGACCAGCTCTTTCCTGGCTCTCATTTCAGATCCGAAGTCCCACGCTGTCTACAGATTTCTTGTCCCCTGGATTGGTATGTCTTTCTCACCTCAGCTCAGACCCCTAGGAGCTCAGAAAATGCAGACTGAATGCAGGAATTCAGGATGCCTGGCACACTGGAGAGGCTCACAGCCTCCCACACATAGGCTCATGGATGGATGTGCCATCCTGCTGGCACTCCCAGACCAGCTAGCTGAGGCTGATCTCTGAGTTCCTCTTTTACTCAGTCTTTCTGTGTCCCGGGGCCCCTGTTTACCCATGGATATAGAACCCCCTGTGGGCTCGGACAGGCTCCCTCTTTAGTGTAGACAGGGGGCACAAGACCAGCTCAGGCAACTTTCCCTTGTCTTCACATGTACAGGGCTAAGGTAAGTAACAGCTTCTAGCTATGCAGCCACCTCCCTGAAACTTGGCTCATCAAAGGTCCCACCAGACAAGCTCCTTATCCCACGGACTAAGGCCCGGGGACCGCCGTGCCCCTTTTTGCTCTCTTAACTCTATCTCCTAGGGCTCAGGGAAGGGGCTGTTGGTCCTTGATGGGCCAGTCTGGTTCCAGCACCGGCGTCTTTTGACACCAGCTTTTCACAGTGACATCCTGAAGCCTTATGTGGTGCTAATGGCTGACTCTGCCCGAGTGATGCTGGTGAGTCTCACCCAGGGGTGCACACACACAGACACGTGTGTTAACTCACCTATTACATGCATGTGCCTACACATACATGCCAAACTTATACACGCAGATGTAGATACACATATTCATGGACACACATAATATTAGTTAGCATTAAAGGTTTGCAAAGCACTTTCTAAATATCTCATTTTGAGGACACTGCTACTGTTATCCCTATTTTATGTATGAGGAATCTGAGGCAAATGAAGTTACGTGATTTGCCCAGGATCTCATAGCTAGAAAATGTCCAAGGCTGGATTTGAACTCAAGTCTCCCTGACCCCATGCCCAGTGCTCTATCCACTGCCAAATTGCAAGCAATATAGCATACATCCTAATTGCCAAATTGCAAGCAATATAGCATACATAGACACAATGTGCTCATGGACTCACACACGTACCGTAATACATGTACAGGCAGACATACATGCACATGTCCTGGCACACAGAGACAAGATGAGGACAAAAGCTTAGGCACAGACATATTTTATAGACACAGAGACAGACTCCTCATGGGGAGGGGTTCTGGGCTTCCTGGGTCTCTTGATCTCTTCCAAGTTGCCAAGTCCTTCCCCACTGGCAACCTTCCTTCTAGGGAGATGATCTCACACTTAGGGATTTGACCAGGAGAGTCTCACTTTGGGATGATTTTGTAAAACAGGAGGACAAGGGAAGATGAAGGAAAGGGAACAAGCATTTTTTAAGCACCTACTATATGCCAGTGTTTTATAACTATTATCTCATTAGATCCTCACAACAACCCTGAGTGGTAGGGACTGTTAGTGATAACCATTTTACAAATGAGGAAACTGAAGCAGAGTAAAGTGACTCACCCAGGGTCATAGAGCTACTAAGTTACTAAGTGCCTGAAGGAGAATTTGAACTCAGATCTTCCTGACTTTCTTTTCCAGCCAAGTGACTAGATATCTAGACCGAAGCAAAGCTATAGAAATGGTTTCCTTTGATTTAAGCAAAGCATTTGACGAAGTCTCTTTCCATCCTTGTTTTACATTACTCCCTCTCCCACATTTGATGATCCAGTCAAATTAACTTTCTCTGGGTACCACAAATGCTGTTCTCTGGCTCCCATTTCCATGCCTTGTCATTTCCGCCCCCCTCCCCCATGCCTGGAATGCACTCCCTCTTCTCATCTGCCTCACAGAATCCCTTTCTTCTCTTAAGACACAGACCAAGCGCCACCTTCACCACTGAAGCCCTTCCCAATTGTCTCATCTTTGAGTGCCCTTCACAGCTAACCACTTTGTATTTATGTAGTGATGGTTCTGGACTCACTCTTCTTCAGCAAGGCAAGATCCATTTCCCCTTAGGGCTCTGGGAATACCTTTGATGGGCCAGGGCGATGTTCTCTGTCTTATATGATTGGTCCCATTCTGATGTGTTTCCTCCACCAGAGATTAACACCAGTTCTAGCTAACCATTGACATCAATTGGCATGCACAAAGGGATATTTACTTTGGAGATACAGCCAGCATAGAAGCACAAACATTTCTCACTCCCATCTCCTAGGGGGGCACTATCTCCCGTGGACCACCTCAGGCCCAGGAGGGAGAGGGCTCAGAAGTAGTTTCTGCAGAGCCTTTGTCACATCAATTCACTTTCATATGTGACAGAATCAATGACAGGACAAATTGGCATCTCTGTGACTGCTGGTTTGGGCACGGTGGTTTGTTCTTTGTTCTTCATTATCTACTTGTCAAACCCTGCCATGGACTCTGCTCCAAGACTTCTGACCTTTCACCTCACTCTTATGACCTTTCACAGCTCAAAAGGTGTTAGTGTCCCCCAAGCAACCACCTTCATCTAAAATCCAGAAAGAAAAGACAACAGAGACAGAAGCAATAGGAGGGCCATGCATGTGGTCCTGGGGTCAAGACTTAGTCCTTGTCTCCTTCCTTGAACACATCAACCAGGAAAAAAGCCAGAGGCAAGAGCCTCGCCCTGGATGTCTAGTGCCTTGGGAATGCACTACTGTTCTCACTCCAGAACCAGCTCCCGAACATTTGCCCTTACTCCCAGTTGGGGAGCAGAAGATGTCCATTACTCATTCTCAAACCTAGTCTTCCCAGCTTCTTCCAACTGGTGAACTGCACCAGCCTCCTTCCCTTGTTAAATTCACTTGTATTTATTTGACAGTGATGTGTAGCTGTTCTTGCTGTCTTTCCCATTAGAATGGCAGCTTTTGTTTCATTCTCTGCATTTATATCTCCAGAACTCAGCACTGTGCCTGGCATGTTGTATGGGTTTAATAACTGTTCACTGATACATTAGAAAATATGGAGAGATGTGAACTAGATCACACACTCACAAAAATCAGCAGCTTATTGAAAGGCTTAACTCTAAGAAAGGTCATCAATGTCAACCTGCAGGAAGACTTCTGGTGGGGTGCCAGGGGGCGTCTACCCTGGGTTCTGGGCTGTTTAAGGGATGGAGGCCTAGATGATGCCAAGCTGGAAGGGACGAATCCTTATCACCTCCAGATTCCTATTTGACATTCAAAGCCCTTCATAACCTGCTCCTCCCTCTTTTCCTGTCTTCTTATACCTTATACTCCCCACACTCTGATCCAGTGACACTGACCTCTTTTCTCTTCCTTGAACAAGACAATCCCTCTCCTACCTGGGCATTTCCTCTGGCTGTGCTCCATGCCAGAGCTCTTTCTCTTCCTGTCTCTGCCTCCTGGTCTCCTTCAATTCCTAGTTAAAACCCACCTCCTGGGGAGGCTAGGTGGCATAGTGAATAGAGCACTGGCCCTGAAGTCATGAGGACTGGAGTTCAAATCCAGCTTCAGACACTTGACACTTAACTAGCTGTGTGACCTTGGGCAAGTCACTCAACCCCAATTGCCTTGTCTTCTCCCCTCCAAAAAAATCCCACCTCCTTTAGAAATCTTTTCCAAATCTCTGCTAGTACCTTCTCTCTGGTATTATCTCCCATTTATCCTGACTACATTTCATTGGTGCATAGCTGTTTGCATGAGCCTTCTCCGTTAGACAACAAACTCCCCAAGGGCAGAGATTTTTGTCTTTCTTTGTACCTCCAGAACAGTTCCAGTAGACAATAAATGTTTATTGCCTAATTGACTGACTGATATATTGGAGGACAGTCAGAATGCAAAAAGATCTTGAAATGTATGTCCATGTATTTTGTATCTATCTCTGTGTCTCTGGACCAAATCATCAGATAAGTAAATAAAAGATATGTTCAAAATGAATACAGAATGATTTTGGTGGTGGTGGTGGTAAGTGGCATTTGAATTGAACCTTGAAGGGAGCAAGAGATATGGAGAGAAGTAGGGTAGTCCAGGGGTGGGGGATGGGGGATGTCTTGTGCAGAGTTAAGAGGTGGAACATCATATACAAAGAGGGTCAAGTAGCTCAGTTTGGCCAGAGTATAGAGACCTAGTGGGGGAACAATGCACAATCAGCTTGGAAAGAGGGTGGAATCCTAGATTGGGAAGTGCTAAACAGAGGAGTTGGCATTTTCTCCTAAAAGAAAGGGGGGAGATTTACAGACAGAGGAGTCACTGCTCATACAAAAGCTGACTGACATTTTCTGGCTCACATGGCAAGAAGAAATGATCCACTAGAAGTTCAAGGATGCTTCCATTGTCCATCTTGCCAGAGTCCTTCTTAATAGGCTGATCCTTCACCTGAAAGATGATCTACCTGAGAGTCAATATGGCTTCAGAAAGGGCTGAGGAATGTTAATACAGAGCCCAACTTCCAGGAGAAGTGCCAGAAACAGGACAGATTGTACATTGTATACTGACAGTCATGAGGGCTTGTGGAAAATTATGGCAAAATTTGGTGGCCCAGAGAAATTCACCAGTATGTACATCAGTTTCATGATGGCATGCTTGCATAGGTCCTGGGTTATGGAGGATGCTTTAATGCTTTCCCAGTGACCAGTGGAGTGAAGCAGGATTATAAGCTTTTTAATATGATGTTTTCAGTGATGTTGTCAGATGCCTTCAATGAAGATGAAAACAGTATTAAGGTTATCTATCTCACTGATGGTAAGTTATTTAACTTGAAAAGGTTACAAGCCAAGACTAAAGTGGAAGGGCTGGTCCATATCTTTTTGTTCTCAGATGATAGTGCACTTAATGTAGCCTCTGAGGCCAAGATGCAACTAGGAATGGATAGATTCTCTGCTGCTTGTGCTAATTTTGGGTCAACAGATAACACCAAGAAAACAGAGGTTCTCCACCAGTCAGCCCCACACCTTCTATACATGGATGTTACAGCAAACAGAAAAATATTGAATGTTAATGGATAAGTTCGCTTACCTTGTCAGTAAACTTTCCAGGGGTGTACACATAGATGATGGTGTCAACACATGAATTGCCAGAGTTAGCTCAGTGTTTGGGAGGCTATAAAGGAAATTGTGAGAAAGAAGAGGTGTTAGGCTGCCTACCAAATTGAAGGTCTAGAGCCATTGTACTGTCCTTGTAAGCCTATCAAACCTAGACAGTATACCAGCACCATGCCAGGAAATGCAATTACTTCTATTTGAATTGTCTTAGGAAGATTCTGAAGATCATCTGGCAAGATAAGGTACCCAACTCTGAGGTCCTTTCTCAAGCTGAACTGCCAAGCATTGAAACTCTACTGCAGAGAGAGTAACACTAATGGACTGGCCATGTTGTTTTAACTCCAAACACATATTTACCTAAAAGACTATTTTATGGAGAACTCACACAAGGCAAGCACTCACACGGAGATCAGAAGAAGCAATACAAGGACACATTCAAGATCTCTCTGAAGAACTTTGGAATAGATTGCATAACATAGGAGACACTGGCAAAGGACCTCTCAGCATTGCATGCCTGCATCAAAGAAGGTGCTGTGCTTTATAATGGAGAGTTGTAGTAGCTCAAAAGAAATGGGAGATGTGCAAATTTAGAGAGATATTCACTGCAAATGATCAAGTGTACTTTTTGTGCCCTACTTGTAGTAGGGCATTCCAAGCTAATAATGGTCTGATCAACCACAGTCAAGCACACTATACCTTGATCCCAACATAGAGATGTCATTTTGGTCCTTTTCAAGAATGAAGGACAACAACCACTATGTGCCAGGCATTGTGATAAGAGCTTTTACAAATATTATCTCAATGTATAGAAGGTTCAATATAAATTAATAGGTCATAACCTTGCCATCCTTTGCCTGTGTCAGAATGTATCAGGAATATAGTGTTCAGTTCTAGACATCAAATTCTGGGGAGGATATTGAAGAACTGAAGAGTGTCCAAAAGGACAGCAGCCAGAGTGGTGAGGGGCCTGGAAGCTATATCAGAAAGATCAGCTGAAGGAGCTCGATGCAGAGCCTGGGGAGGAGAAGATTCAGGGTGGGGGCAGGGGAACTGCCTTAAAGTGTCTAGAGGGCTGTTATGTGGAAGAAGGATTAGCCTTGCTCTGCTTGGAAGAAGAAGAGAGAAGAATCAGGGTTAATGAGGGGAATCTGAAAAGAAGCAGATTTAGTTAGGATGTCAGAAAGAATTCTCCACCCCAAAGTGGAAAAGATTGTCACAGGGACTGATGGAGTCTCCTTCAAGGAAGTTTCCAAGCAGAGGCTGCATGAGCACTAATTAGCAATATTGCAGAGGGGACTCATGCAGCTTGTGTTCTCCCACCCAAATCAGTCTCTGTGACTTGATCTGAGGGGTTACAATTGAGCCCATGAGTCTGAAGTCCAATAGAATAAGACTCACTGATGTTTGTGGGGCTCTTACAAGTTAATGCTTCACCTAAAAAGTTGCATTTGATCTGTACAACAGTCTTGTGAGATAGGGGTCACCATACTTCATGATATAGAAGAATAAAAAGGAGTTTTAGGGAGGTGAAGGGACTGGCTTCACACTGACTTGGTGTCAGAAGAGGGATCTGAATCTAGGTCTCCCTGACTCCAAGTTCAACTTCCTGTCCTCCATAACCAGCCCTCTACTCAGTTTATTGCCCTTTTGGGTGTCTCAGCAGCATTTAGCCACCCTCATATCCTTCACACTGAAGGGCTTCCTGGGAGAGGGGTTTTTGACTGGGATTATCATTCTTTTTCTATTTCAGGACAAATGGGAGAAGCTCAGCTGCCAGGGCTCAAGTCTGGAGATCTTTGAGCATGTCTCCCTAATGACCTTAGACTCCCTCATGAAATGTGCCTTTAGCCATCAGAGTAACTGCCAGACGGATAGGTTAGTAGAGACACGTCTGAGGGACTGGCCATACTGCGGGGCTAGCAAATTGTGCTAGTAATAATGCCAGGTATCCTGAGTCCTAACCCCAGTCCCAGACTGAGCCCTGATCCCAATCACAGCCTTGGTACTAACCTTAGGCACATTCTGAACCTTGACCTTGGTCCCAGACTGGACCTTGATTCCCATAACAACCTGAGTACTGATTCCTAGCAGAAACTATGAAGCCTAACCCAAAAGTGG
The DNA here is from genome assembly GCA_011680675.1 of Gymnobelideus leadbeateri. Classification (NCBI taxonomy): domain Eukaryota; kingdom Metazoa; phylum Chordata; class Mammalia; order Diprotodontia; family Petauridae; genus Gymnobelideus; species Gymnobelideus leadbeateri. The sequence goes on from WOXC01004597.1 coordinate 186,505, forward strand.
TCCCTATCCCTGGCCAGCCTTATCCTTATGCCTGCCCCATGGCCACACAAAAACAGGTGAAATTGAGACCAAATAAGGGCAAGGGCCATTTCATTTTTGTCTTTATATTGCCAGCACAAGCATAGTACACGGACTGGAGGACAACACTTATTTAATGGGAAGGAGAACCAGGACAGGGTAGTATTTTTGAAACCAAAGGAGGAGAGTGGGGATGGGATCAGCCACTGCACAAAGGTCTAAGAAAAAGAGGACTTAAGGAGGAAATGGAAGCATTATCACTAGTCATCTTTGAGAGGGTGTTTTCAGTAGAGTTTGAGACAGAAGCCAGATCTGCAGGTTGTGGGTGGAGGGAAAGACAGAATGGAGAGTGTAGATGTATTTTTAAATTTGGAAGTGAAGAGGTAGAAAGCTACGGGAAGATTGAAGAGATGACAAGGGCTAAGGGAAAGCTTTTATATGACAGGGTATCTTAGCATGCTTCTAAGTATAGGGGGAAGAGTCAAAGGAGAGGGAAAGAATAAAGACACAGAGAGAGAGAGAAACAGAAAGAGGCACACACACAGAAAGAGAGAGAGAGAGAGAGAGAGAGAGAGAGAGAGAGAGAGAGAGAGAGAGAGATGAGGAGAGAGACAGAGGGAGAGAGACAAAGAGAGAGACAGAGCAAGAGAGACAGACAGATAAAGAAGGACAAGGGGGAAATAACAGAGGGAAGAAAGGATACTGTAGGATAGAGAGGTATAAGAGAGAATAAGTGACAGAATGAAAGGAGAGATAGGAGAGAGAGGAAGGGAGAGAGGGAGAGAAAAGAAGTAATACTAGCGCTCTGTACTGAAGGAACAGGAGGTGCCATGAGAACAAAGATATCAAGTAGGAAGGTACCTTAGAGGCTATCTAGCCCAACCTTCTCATTTTGATAGATGAGAAACTGAGGCACAGAGAAGTCCAATGGCTGACTCAGAGTCACACAGTTAGCAGGTCAGAACCTGGGCTGAGCTCCTCAGATTCCCAAGCCAGGCATTTCCTCTCCCTGGTTGGGTTCCTTGAGAACCAATTGACTAATGGGTCCCTAGGAGACGGTGGTGAGTCAGCTAGCCATCCATGCATGAAATGCTGCTGTTAACTTTGTCTCTTTGCTCTCTCATACTCTCCAGAAACAGTCAGCAGGCTCTGCTGACTCCTCTTCAGTCATAGGGCTGTAAGTACTAGGCTTTTTCTGGGAAGTCTGTGGTAGAATGCTCTAGAGATCTGCCCTTGGTCTTGTTTAGTTCCAGACTTACAGGTTGGGACCCATGGCTCCAGGGCTGATGGAGTGAGGCCTGAAGAAGAGGACAGGGAAGGAGGAAATAGGAAGCAGGTGTGGAGGGAGATCACTTCAGAGGCACTTCATCGTCTAAGTGAAAGTGGAGGCCATGTCCTTTTTCTCCTTCCCTCCAGGAACTCAAATACCTACATCCAAGCTGTGCATGACCTAAGCTACCTGCTGACTTCTCGGATAGAGAACGGATTCCATCACAATGATGCCATCTACTGGTTCAGCTCTGCGGGCGGCAGAATCCGCCAGGCTATACAAAAGGCCCATCAGTTCACAGGTATTGCCTACCTGGATGGGTCTATCTTGGTGGTTTCAGCACATTGTCAACACCCCAGGAGTCTAGAGACAGAAGGAACCTTGGCAGGCCTAGGACAATAGAACAGGCTTTAGACATCACTGGGTCCATTTGAGACCAAAGAAGTGATTTGCCCAGGTTCATACAGGTTGTAGAGTCGGGATTCAATTCCAGATCTGATTCCAAGTCCATGGCTCTGTCAAGTATACTGTGACATACTCACAATCCCCATTTCTATCTCTTTTCCTTCCCATCCCTTTTATCTCCCCATATCATACTGTTCATTCATTTTCCCCCTTTGTCTATATATTCCAAACATTCCCTTCACATCCCTCACTCTGTTCTTTGATATCTTCCTTCCTATTCCTCCAAATTCCTCTTTCTCCACCCCTTTCTCATTCTTCCATCCATCCCCTCTTCACTCTCTCCACCCCCTTTAGCCTCCTGCTCCCACCAGGGGTCAGGACCATTTGTTCATACAGGAATTTTGCAAAAGATTTGAAGCCAAGTCAACACAAGCAATCCACCCCCAATCTCAAGCCTCCCACCTAAATATACACATTCTGAGATACTCAGAGATAACATTGGAGAGGGGCATTGAGGAGGGTCCGGAATTTTGCAGAATCTCCATCATACCAAAGCACACAGAAACTCGTATCTCCATACAAGCCCAAGCAGGCACTTGTATGTGGTCAGGTTTCCCATGTATTCATAGACATGTGTGCAGTTGAGGGGATGGAACAGGAAACAGTAGACATTTAGGATCTCTAGTACTGGTACAAGGAGGCCCTTGACCACCAAGGAGTAAGACAACACCTTTTGAAAATGGACACTCCCAATGGTTTCCACCAAAGATTTTCTCCATACTCTATCTCCCTTTTCTGCTGCTGAGGTCAGGGCTCTAGCATTGCATTCTCACCCCCGCCCCCCGTGAAATATAAGAGCCCACAAGAAGAAAAGAAGGAAGCAAGGAAGGAAAGAAAGGAGGAAGAAAACAAAAAGTTAAGCATGTACTATGTGCCAAGGACTGTGCTAAATGCTGGGGACATAAATCCAAGCAAAAAGAAAGATAGTTCCCAAACATGAGAAATTTACATTCTAATGGGGAAAGAACACAGAAAAAGGCAGCTGAAGAGCTGGGGGAGGGGGAGATGAAGGTACCTGGCATGGGGACATGATTTTAAAGCCTGGAAAGTGAGGAACAGGAGGGGAATGAAGGCTAGGCAGCCTGTGCCCTTCCACAAAATGAAGGTTTCAGAGGAAACTAACCATTGGGAGAGGAGGGCAAACTTGAAGAGGGATATTCCACTGTGAGAAGGGCACAGGGGAGGTTAGATGTTCCAGGATGAGGAGGTTCTAGGTGCTAAGGCAAGTTCCAGGAGAATACAGCAGCAGAGACATGGGTTTGAAGTCTGGAGAGCTAAGAGTTGTGAAGGACTTCTGAGGGCTTCTAGCCAAGCCATCCATTTTATGTAGCAATCTTTGTTTCTTCAGAGAGGATAATCCAGGTTCTGCTTAGACATATCTAGGAAGAGGGGTATTGCTCCAACTTAGCATATCCCTCTCTAGGAATTTCTCCTGCTGATCCTCATCTAAACTCTCTGAAGCTACAATGAGCTGTTCCTCTATTCTTCTGTGAGGCAGCTTGGGGCAGGGCAAAGATCTCTAGGTATGGATGGCCATCTCCCAGGGGTTCAAGGATTCCTGCTCCAAGACTCAATTTGCTTTCCTGGAGCAGATGAGGTGATTTGGAGGAGAAAGCAGCAACTGGAACAGGAAGGAGGACTGGAGGCCATCTCCAAAAAGAGACACTTGGGTTTCCTGGACATTCTTCTTTGTGCCAGGGTGAGCATTATGGGACCTTAAGGTTCATCCCCTGGGAGGAGGTTTGGATGCAGAACTCATCCCTGCCCTAATAACTTAATTCTGACTGTTTGTCTCTAGTTTTTGTAGCATCTCAGATCTGGAAGGAATCTGAGAGAGTACCTGCCTTACTCTCACTCTCAATTTACCAACTTCCTCTGAAGCAAGACTTCTTAATCTGGGGTCTTAAATTGTTTTTGGGGAAAATTCCATCTTTATTTTCTCCCACACTTGGTTTCCTTTAGAATCCCTTTGCTTTATTTTGTGTATTCTGAGAAGTGGCCCATGGGCTTTGCCAGACTGCCAAAGGGATCATGACATATAGACGGATTAAAGATCTTTGCTTTCCAGTCTCCCTGACAAGTTGTGATTTCACTCTCTGTTCTAAAATCTCTTGATGGGGAGGCAACCTCCTTCCTCAGGCAGCCTGCGCCATTGTTGGACAGCTCTCATTGTTATGAGCTTTATTCTTCTCTCAAGTCAAAATGTTTCCCTGTGACTCCCATCCACTGGTCCTTGTTCTGTTCTCTGAAGCTGAACAGAGTGATTTGTATTCTCCTGTGTGATAACCTTTCAAATATGAGAAGAAGGTAACTATCTCACACTCCTAGTCTTCTCCAGGGTTCCTAGCTCCTTTAAACAGTCCTGATGTGGTGTAGTTTCAGGACCCTTTAACTATCCTGGTTGCTCTTTGGACTTTCTCTAGGTTACCTATGATGCCCATAACTAAACACAGTACTCCAGATGGAGTTTTACTAGGGCAGAAGCAATAGAACAATGGCATCTCTTGCTCTACACGTTAGGCTTCCAGAGATGTCCATAGACTGGACATACCCATTTAATCCAGTTAGGTAGGAGGTCACCCTGAGGTTCTCAAAGATGACTGACAAGAAGGGCTTTTCTTCACTCAGACAGAGAGCAGGGACAGTTTGACGGATGAAGAGCTGAGGGCTGAGGTGGACACATTCATGTTTGAGGGCCACAACACCACTGCCAGTGGCATTTCCTGGCTCCTGTATGCCATGGCCACAAATCCTGAGCATCAGCAGAAATGCCGGGAGGAGATCAGGGGAGTCCTGGGGGATGGGGCCTCCATCACCTGGTAAGTACTCAGGAGAGAGAAGGAAAGGGGTTCCTTCTTACAGAGCCTCCCCTGTCCTCCCATTGACTCCATACAAAAAGAAGAAGCTTGGCTTTTGTGACTGTTTTGTGACAAAAACCTGGTATGTTGGTTCAGCTGACTTTTGAGATGATTGGAATACTGCCTGCTTCTGTTTGCATTTTCTTGATTCTCCCTTGGGATGAATCAATCAGTCAGTTAAAATGCACTGTTCTAGGTGCTGTGGACACAAAAGCAAAAATCAAAACAGTCCCTAACCTCCAGGAGCTTACATTGTAAATAATAATAAAAAAAAGAGTAGGTGGGAACATGGCCTCTCCTCTCACATAGCTACCACCCACCCGGTTCAGAGCCTTGTCACCTTTGTCCTGGGCTACTGCAATGGCTTTCTAATTGAATTCACTTATCCTCCACTCTTATCCTCCACTAAGCTACCAAACTGATCTTTCTGAAGCATGGATATGATCATGTTACCCGCCCCCCAGCCACTCAATAAATTCTAGTAGTTCCATATTTTCTTCTTGATCAAATATCCAATTTGCTGATATTTCAAGCCTTTCACAATGTTACCCTTCTTACTTTTCTGGTTTTTTTTAATGCCATAATTCTCTCCGTGCACTCTATGATCCAGCTACACTGTGGGGAATTAAAATAAATGAGGAGATAGATTCTGAGCTTATGCAATTGATTTGCAGATAAACGTAACAACTGGGTCAAAGGACCCTCAAGAGGCATGGAGACCCTGAATATAGGTTTTGCACAGATTTTTTACATATTAAAAGAAAATATACAGGATACAAAACATGATATAGAATTAGGTATTCTGATTTCTTATTGGAGGAAAGATTAGGGACTCTTCAAGTTGGGGGAGTAGAGTGAGCAAGTGAAATTTCCCCAAATCAGGTGATTTTCAGGAAAACAACAAAATGGAGGCTGTTTGCAAAATGGAGTCAGTGTTGGTTCTCCCAACTCTCCCCTTTGATCCTTGGGGACAAATTTAGAAAGTTTTTTTTAAATATGTTCATTATCAGCATTATACACCAAGAAAAGAACACTGGGAAGGATGGTTTCAAATAGTTTAGAATAATAGCTAATATAGAGTCTAAGAATAATAATGATGCATAAACCAAAGACAGACTATTTTCCTGTGGTGACTAGTATACCATTCTCCTACAACCAAGTGAACCATGAAGAAGGATTTCACTAGGGGTCATTTGGTTTAGGCAATTGCATTTCTGCTATAACCTCTTGGATTTTGTGAAGGCTTATCCTGATTTCTTCTGATAGGTTAATGTAGAAATAAGAAGATTGATTGATAATAGCCAGGCTCCTCCCTGTAACATCATACAATTTTGTAAGACCGTCAGTGCTCAAGAATTGACTTCGATTTGGAGAGTGGGGATGAATTTCTCAGTTTCAAGTGAGAGGCTTCTAGCAGCCTGTTCCAGGGCTGCAATCCCTTTAAATGGAAATAAAGACTAGGGGATCTCATCTCTAGCCCATATTCTTTCATAGAGTTTTGGATTGTGTTCATGTCTCCATTAGTTAGGGTCTCTCCTCTTTTTTGATATTTAAACCACCATGCTCCCAAGTTTCCTGTACTTTCCCTTCCCACTAGTCCTATGGTATGATTAAAGACTGATACTGGGAGGGTCAAACAGGCAATTCCACACATTCCAAATACACATCACTGCCACAAATAGAGAATTGTCCAGGGGCTACTAGTTCCTGAGGAACTTGAGAAGGGGAGGGGATATGTAACTCCTCCTAAATTTGAACTGAAGGTTGCATCATTGGGGTGGCTAGGTGGTGCAGTGAATAGAGAACTGGCCCTGGAGTCAGGAGGACCTGAGTTCAAATCCAGCTTCAGACACTTGACATACTTACTAGCCATGTGACCTTGGGCAAGTCACTCAACCCCAACTGCCCTGCCTTCTCCCCTGCAAAACAAAACAAAACAAAAAAAGGTTGCATCATTCTTGGTCCACCTAGAGTAATAATAAGTAAGGTTGGTCAAAGAAATACATTGAGGTTTGTTGTCTTTAATCCCATCAAAGAGGCAGGATTTTAGCAGGAATAAAAGTATCTCCTTTGGTAATAGAAAGAAAAGAAAAAGGCAGTCTTCAAAAGAAAACTCCGAAGGGGCGGGGTAAGCAGAAGTAATACAGTTCTGAATGAGTCCCATCAAATTTGAAAAAGAACGTGTTTGTTATAAAGTTGGGTCAATGATATTGGTCTTTTGTTTGTTATCTTATATTTTCCTTCTGGGGGCATAAATACTACAAGTGGCTAAAGCAAAGGGTGTAAAAAAAAAGTCCTTTCAAATATGGTGTTTTAAGATGTCCAGAGTTGATGGGTATGGGAGAATTTCATTTTCAGTCCTAGGGAATACTCTCCATCCATTAGGGTTGTTCTGGTGGATATGATGACAAACCCAACACCCATAGGGCCCAATTGCTCTAAGATGATGCAAAGCATGTTCTGCATCACCATGGAGTTTACTGATAGTATTAAGTCTTTTCCAATCCTCTTGGGAGATGTGATTTTGGAGAAAAAAACAACAACCAGTAAGAACAGCGGAATTAAGCAATAACAAAGAAATTAGTAAGATTTAAAACATTCAAGTATGACCAGGAGGTATAAACAAATGGTATTGTAAAAAGCATCCATTTTTCCCATAGTTGACAATTTTTTATTCTCTGGATTAACTGGGGAAAGATAAACACTAGGTAGGACTATTAAGATAAAACAAAGCAAAGTAGATTTTTTGATACATTGCTCTCACGTGCAGCAGGAAGGAGCAGGTTTTATATGGGTACAGTGTATCCAAGAGTCTTTTTCTCTGATCTTGATTGCAGTTGGGATGGTCAGCAATACTTTGAATGGGACTTCCCAGTCAGGTTGAGTTCCACTACTCCACTGGAAATTCTTGATGTAGACTTTAACTCCAGGCTGAAAATCTTGCAGTGAAAAGTCCAATGGCCAAGTTCTATATTGCAGCCCCTGCATTGTGAAGTTCCCTCAGTCTATTGGTTCTACCTTTACAGAAGGGTGACCAAAAAGCATTTCAAAAGGAGAGAGATGTAATGGCCACCTGTGAGGTTAATGGGATATAGCATCTTCCCTGCTCATTAACAGGCCTCAGGTGGAGCCCACTGGGGGAAGGGACTTGCCTAAGGAGCAGTTTGCTTAGGGGGAGGCTTGCTTGTAGGAAAGCTTTATTTTGCTTTGGGCATTTGCTTATGAGAAGCACTGTTTGATTTCCTGGTTGAGACTGAGTAGTCGTATGTTCAGACTCTCCAACTGCTCAGATGTAAAGGTTGTCTTGATCCAGTGGTGTATGTAAAGCAGTATTGCTTTGATTCAGGCAGCCAGAGCCTGTCTGTTGGTCTTTGTGCTAATTTCTCTGCTCATATTTTCTCTGCTTGTATTTTCTTCAAATTCAGAATGCTGACCTTTCCTCTGAACTAGTGAATATAATTAAAAGTAGGATTGTTAATCCCTTTCTGAGCAGTCCTAGAAAAGCAGATCAAAGAATCTGTGCCAGCTGGCCATGCTGGGTGTTCCCAGGTGCTTGCCATTATACCACCTTGGCCTTTTTCACAGATGACAAAAAGCAAGGGGGAGTGCTGTTGTTCAGCAACCCATTTGGGGTTTTCTTGGCAAAGATACTGGCATGGTTTGCTGTTTTCTTCTCTAGCTCATTTAACAGATGAGAAAACTGAAGCAAACAGGGTTAAGTGATGTGCCTAGGGTCACACGAGCAGTAAGTATCTGAGTCTGGATTTGAACTCTGGCCTTCCTGACTCCAGGTTCGGCACTCTATCCATTATTGTGCCACCTACCTGCCCCCAAAGAGAGTATTTCAGGAAATTTAAGTGCACAGTTTGCCTGTCATGGTGTTAAGAGTTCTTTGTTCATATATTCACTTTGACCAAAACTCTGAGGGCGATAAAGGGTATGAAACCTGGGAGTTAGCTCAAGACAAGAATAGATTTGGGAGAGAATCGTGTCAATGAAATGAAACCCTTTGTCTGAGTCAATATGAGCAGGAAGGAAGGCCAAAGCAGGGCACAATTTTTTAAAGAACAATTTTAGCAATGAAGCTAGCTGTGGCCTTGGAACCAGAAAATGCTTTGGCTCAAAGAATGAGCTGATCAATGACAACAAGTGGTCAGTTTGCATCTAGTTGAAAGGAGTATGAGTTAGGGGGCAGCTGCCAAAAACGATGGCATAGAATACATATCGATTATATGCCAGGATGTCAGAAAGGTCATCGTGGGGTCCTGTGGTCACGTCAACAACAGAGGAACTGTCATAGAGAGGTTCCCCTGAGGTAGGTATATCAGAAAGGAATTTGAACAGTGCTTTGGAGTCACAATTTCTTTGCCCAACAAAGCTGCTTCATATCTAGCAAGTCTTTGATCAGAGAAAACTTGAATACAATGTCCTAACAAGAGAGCTTCAACTTCATGGGGTCACTGTACTGTAAGTGGGGCCCCTAAAACTAAATCACATGCCTTTTAAACTAAAAAGGTGGTGGCTGTTATAGCTTATAAGTAGAGCAGAGCCTCTGCAGCCATTGAATGTAGCTGACTGGAGTAACATACTACAGGGTGAAGAGAGGGTCTAAGGAGTTGAGTGAGGACCCCTGAAGCCACCCCTTTGTGTTTGTGGACAGAAAGAGAAAAGGGCTTACTGTATCTGGAAGTCCCAGTGCTGGAGCTGGTAACAGGGCCCTCTCAGAGTCTACAAGGGTGTAAGATGCTCTGGTTCAAGTTGCAAATGTTTTGAAGTGGTATCTTTGGTTTGAAGAACCATAATCTTAGTGATCTCACCAGAGGATGGGATCCACTGATGGCAATATCCAGCTGCTCCTAATATAGTATGTAACTGTCTTTTGGTCATGGGAACTGACAATTGTTGAGCCTGTATGTCCTTTTGGGAAGCAGAGAAGTGCCTAAAGACAGGATGATACTAAGGTACTCCACCAGGGGAAGCTCCTTGGATTTAGAAACTTATGGAACCCTCTGATGAGGCTAGAGATGAAGATGGCAGCTGTTGTTTTGAGAGATCCCAATGCTTGGTGCTGCTAGTAGGGATCCTCAATGTACTAAACCAGAGAGGAAAACTATGAAAATGATGGAAACCAAGTCCTATTTCAAGATTTGAGAGAACAAGGTGGGGCTTTCTGTGTACCCTTGAGGCAAATGAGCCTACATCCCTTGTGTATTCTTCCAGGTGAAGGCAAACAGGGACTGAGTGTCTGGATGAATGGGAATGCTAATTTAAAAACTGGGAAAGATCTATCACAGTAAGACAGGTCGACTCCCAAGAAATTGAGGAAATAATGGTAGCAGGGTTGGATACTAATGAGTGCCTGGGTAAAGCATAAGCATGAATAGTGCATAAGTCTTGTACAAAGTGATAAACCGATTTACCATGAGGCCCTGGCTTGGGTTTCTTATCAGGGAGGATAGGAGTGTTACAAGGGAATTTATATGAAACAATAATCTTGATCCATCAGAGAGTCAATAATGTAAGGTGTGTAAAACCTTTAATAGCCTGCCTGGACAAAGGGTACTGAGGCATGGATGGTGGAGGTGGAGCAGGCTCCCTTAGTCTAACTGTTGGCAAAGACAGTAGATTTTAACAATCCTGTATCTAAGGATGAAGTTGCCCATCAGGGATATCAGATGGAATCCCTGAATTGTCATCAGGGCACTCTGAACCAACCTAGGGAACACGGAGAGAGTGTCCTCTCTCTGTAAGGATAGAGATCCACTGGGGGAACAGGTAACAGTGATTCTAATTTTACAAAGGAGATCATAGCCTAACAGGTTGACAGGAGAATTGGGCATGAGGAGAAAAGAATAATCTATTGAGAAAAGACCATAGTTACCATGTTGGGAGATAATTTGGGGATGCTCTGAGGCTCCCCTGAGATCCCGGAAACATTTAGAGATCCAATAGAAGCATACTCAGAATTTGGTTTGCAGTATCTAATAAGCAATCACGTCATCAGCTTTAAGGAAGACATGGGGTTCAATGGTGTGGGAAGAGGTAGACTGGGATAGTTGGGGAAAGGACATCAAAATCAGGAAAAATTAAAAGATCCTTATGAGAATCTATGGTCATCCCTGCCCCTCCCCTGCACCCTCATGCCAAAGACTCTCCATGAGTTCCTCTAGGGCCCACACTATTTTTTTTTTTTTTATCACACCAATTTTGGAGGACAGTGCTATCACAGTTTGTTGGTACAGTGGATAGAATGCTGGGCCTGGACTCAGAAAGACCTGTGTTTGAATCATTTAGTAGCTGTGTGATCTTAGGTAAGGCACCTGCCTTCTGTTTGCCTCTGTTTCCTCAACTGTAAAAGGGGGGTGCTAACAGTACCTACCTACCTCACAGGGCTGCTGTGATGATCAAATGAGATAATGTTTGTGAAGTACTAGCACAGTGCCTAGCACATAGTAGGCGCTATATAAATGCTTTTCCCCTTCTCTACCTTCTGTTTGATTCCAGGGAGCACCTGGGCCAGCTTCCATATACCACCATGTGCATCAAGGAAGCCCTGCGTCTCTATCCTCCTGTGCCGTTCGTTGGCAGGGATATCAAAGAGAGCATCACCTTTCCAGATGGATGCTTCTTAAGAGCAGGTGCCCTCTCCTACTTTACTTGTCCTCCACATTTGTGAGGCTCCCTCTGGAATGGGTGCCTTGGAGCAGATGACTTCCGAGAAGAGATCATTCGAGCTTTAAGATTATAAAATTGTCTGGTTTTCCACTCAGCCTTGAGGTTCATGTCCTACTCTAGTTTCAAATGAGAATATATCCTGTGCCAGACTTTATTCTTAAATCCTGCCAGGCAGGTTAGCTTCCCTCCTGCTCCTGAGAAGGGACCGCTCATCTCTCTTGTTTTCTGCTCACACCTAGCACACTTGGGCCAGTAATGTTCTGACCTGTTTACTGTTCACTCCAAAGGAGGTCTCAAGCTCACAGGGAGTTCCCAGGGAGGTCAGTGTAGTGCACATCACCCCCCCTTACTAGCTCACTAAGGCTAATCTACAGTGCCAGGTTCTTCCCCTTCCAAAGTAGAGAAAAGAGAGAGTGTGGTATTCAAAGGAATGCTGGGTAGTTGCCTCAGGCAAGGTGCATCCTGGGACATCTCCAGTCCTCCTGATCCATATCTGGCCCCTGGCCCCAGATGGCTCTGGAGGACAAGTGAGGCTGGTGACCTTGCACGGCCCTCCCCACTCAAATCAAAGTCAACTGCAAGTCATGTCCTCATCTCCCTGAGAACAAAGGACACGACAACAATCAAAATTACTCTGAAAGAGGAAGTCTCAGAGCTGGATGTGACTATAAAAAATATCTTGTTGGGTCTCCCCATTTTTTAGGTGGGGAAGCCAATGCGGGGGTGGGGGGAAGGGAATTGTCCAAGGTACTTGTCCATGTCCCAAACATGTCCCACAGTTATGCTCCAGTCCCTCTTAGCCCTGTATGCTTCTTCCTTTCTAATCCAGAGATTAGACTTCATGACAGAGAAAACAGAAGGAAAATAAGAGTTGAAATCCATTATAGCCAGCCTGTGTACCCTGAACACTTTTTTCTTTTCCTTAACAGAAAAACCTTTTAGGGTGGAGAAAGGGTTTGGATCTCTTCCTTCACCCCCCAACTGTGTCTCCCCGCCCCCAACCACTGCCCATTACTTAGGGCTCCTTTTGAAAGCCCCAGAGCCACCATACCCAATGAGACTATGGAAAAGAGACTGAGCTTGGGGTCCAGAGACCTGGGTTCTAATATTGCTTTAGGGACTTACTAGCGGTTTATTAATGTGCAAACTTCTTTTTCTTGTCTGTGGGATGGAGATAATGACACTGTAGCACTTGCCTTTCAGGGTTGTTACCAGTCAAATAATACAATGTGTGCAATAACATTTGTAAACCTCAAAGCCCTGCACTAAAAGCGATGATTATCACTTCCCACTGCCATGCTGGGGGTCCTCAGTGAGGGAGCTAAGGGATCACTGTTCTGGAATCAGGAAGAGCTGAGTTCAAATTTGACCTTTGTGTGAATTTGGGCAAATAACCTCTGCCTCAATTTCCTCAACTGTAAAATGGGCAACAATAATAGAATCTATCTCAGAAAGTTATTGTATCTAGTGAATTAATATTTGTAAAACAAGCCAAAAAAGCAAAAGCATTTAGCACAGTGATGGCAAATAGTAAATACTACATACATGTTTATTCTCTGTCCTTCCCCTAACCCCCACAAAACTTAACTTTGTCCATCTTTTTGTAGCATGAGTGCCCCTAGGGAAGCCCTTGCCACCCCAGGTTCAAAGGTAAACATAATTATGCAAACACTAATTGAGCCCCTGTCTAGTGCATTCTTTGGACTAAACTGGGCAGGAACAATCTGCCAGACCTGTAATCAATAATCCTTAGCCTCCTGGTGTTGGAGGAGGATTCATTATTCTAACTGTTTTGGGGCCTGACTGGTCAGTCATGATTTGGAGACTATTAGGTATCATTTAGCTCTTTTGTTAGTGAGTTGGAGAAGGAAATGGCAAACTGCTCCTGTATTTTTGCCAAGAAAACACCAAATGGGGTCAGGAAGAGTTGGACACGACTGGAATGATTGAACAATAAAAGTAGTGGGTCAGGTCAATTGCCTTGAACCTTCAATAAGGCTTATTGACACAGACAGCCCTGCAAAGGTGAGGGCAGAGCTGGCAGCAACCTTTGCCTTCTATTCCTGCCCTCTGCTGCTATTCTGGAGATCACTGTTTACCTTACATAACTTTTCTTTTTCTTTCTCTAGGAAATTCAGTTTCACTGCACATATATGCTCTTCACCACAGTTCCAGGGTGTGGGCAGATCCAGAAGTATGTTGGCCCCATGATAGGGATAGGATTCAGGGGAGGTAGTATGGATGTGTGTGGAGTTTGTAGGGAGCTGGAGGAGCACCCTCCAAAGCTTGAGAGATGGACCCTCTCTGGCACTGTAAGCCCCTGAATCCTGTCTCCGTTGGCTGGTTCAAGACAGCATGAATCAGCATGGGATATGTGTGTGTGTGGGGGGGGGGGCTGGGGTGGGGTGTGTGTATGTGTGTGTGTGGGAACAGCCCCCACAACTCCACTGATCCAGGGGTCCTCTTGTAGGTGTTCAATCCTCTCCACTTCTCCCCTGAGAACATGACCCCCCAGCATTCCCAAGCCTACCTGTCCTTCTCTGCAGGACCCAGATGAGTCATTGTGGCCAGCATGAGTTCCTTCTGAGAAAATAGGAGTTGAATGAATAAATGAGCAATGAATTAATGCAATAAATGAATGAATGAGTCAGACACCGAAGGTAGGGGTGAGTGTAGGTTACCTTCTGGACCCTGAATGGAAGAGAAACTGGCAAGGGAAGCTACACCAAGCCTACAAAGGCTGAGGCTGTACGGTAGATAGAATGCTGAGCCTGGAGTTAGAAGATCTGAGTTCAGACCCGTAATACCTATTTATTAGGATCTGAGTTCAGACCCATAATACCTATGTGACTTAGGTGTACCTCAATTTTCTCAACTATAAAATTGGGGTGATATTAGTACCTACTGCACAGGAGTTATGGAGATCGGATGAGATGCTATTTTTAAAAACACTTATCACAGTGCCCAGCACATATTAGGTGCTTAATAAAGGCTTGTTCCTTCATAGCAGTTTGGTTCTGTCAGGGCTCTTCTGAGCAGGAGTCATGGTTGGCTTCATCCAGACTTTCTTAGTCAAGAGATACCCTGGCCATAAGTGTTTCTCCCCTCTCCCAATTCCATGAGACTCCAAAGCCCAAAGCTGTAGGCTGGTGTTCTCGCCCCTCTAAAGTGAGCATTTCTTTGAGTAGCTTGTTTTCGGTGTCTGCTGTGGTTACAGTGGATCCCGGTGGGGAATCCATACTCTGAGTAGCACCTCTCCCACAACACATTAGCTTCTCTTCAACACAGATGCTTCTCATTCCTGCTTGGATTTGCCTGGTGAAATGATCTGTTGCTACTAATGTATATGGCTGATGTTTTCACTATCTCTTTCCAGAGCTCAGCTCTAAAGGCTGGCTAAGGCTTAAAGCATTTCTTTGAATACACTGAGCCCCCAAGCTTCTCACTTCTTAGTGACATCTTGAATGGGTAAAATTGGTTTCTTAGTAACTTGGAGGGGGAGGGGGCTCTTGACCCATCCTTTGAAAGTCTCTATGCAGTACTTTTATAGAACAATACACATTCAGCAGCCCCACTAGCTTCCAGGTGCCACATATGTGAACAGCCACATTGTTGGTAGAGTGCTCCACGGAATGGCTCCAATGCCTGCTATTTTCTCAACAGGAGGGTGCTTGCTTGGGAATGAAACCTGAGTCCTTTAGCATCATGGTTTTATTTCTAGGATCACTTCTCATAGTCTTTCACCAGCCATTTGACATCTACAGACAACTCCGGTAGTGAAGGCTGCTTCAGTGAAACAAAGTTCACACTCACTGATGACACAGTCTGGTGGAAATCTCTACCTCTCAATTACACTTCCATTTGTTTGTGGCTCACTTAACTGTGTGTCACATAGAACTCTATCTTTTCTTTTTTTTTAAATAATTAACTTATTTTTAGTTTTCAACATTCACCTCCATAAGATTTTGAGTTTTAAATTTTCTCCCCCATCCTCCCCTCCCCTATCCCCAAGATGGCATGCAATCTGATGTAGGCTCTACTTATACATCCATAGTAAACATATTTTCACATTAGTCATGATATAAAGAAGAATTAGAACCAATGGGAGGAACCATGAGAAAAAAGAAACAAAACAACAAAAGGAGAGTAAATAGTTTGCTTCCATCCATATTCAGACTCCAAAACTCTTTCTCTAGATGTGGGTAGCACTTTCCATTTTGAGTCATTTGGAATTGTCTTAGATCCTTGCATTGCTGAGAAGGGCTAAGTCTATCAAAGTCAATCATTGTACTACGTGGCTATGTACAATGATCTTCTGGTTCTGCTTATTTCACTGAGTATCAGTTCATATAAGTCTTTCCAGGTTTTTCTAAAGCCCACCTGCTCCTCATTTCTTATAGCACCATAGTATTCCATTACATTTGTATGCCATCCCCCCAATTGATGAACATCCCCTCAATTGCCAATTCTTTGCCACCACATAAAAAGCTGTTATAAATATTTTTGTACATGTGAGTCCTTTTCCCATTTTTGTGATCATTGGAATACAGACCTAGAAGTGGTATTTCTGGGCCAAAGGGTATGCACAGTTTTATAGCCTTTTGGACATAGTTCCAAATTGTTCTCCAGCATGGTTGGATCAGTTCCCAACTCCACCATGTATTAATGTTCTAAGTTTATCACATCTTCTCCAACATTTGTCATTTTCTTAGAACTTTGTCTTTTTCTTCAGTATCACCATCACAAAGCCTCTGAGACAGAGCACTTAAGTCTACATTAGTCATCCTTGGCTGATGATATCTGCTAAATTCACATATAGCTAGCCACCTGTGGCAAGCAGCATCTAACTCAGTGTGGTCAAAATCCAAATCAGAGGTTTTCTTCAAGTTCACTCTCAGAAGGTTAATTCCAGAAAAATGGGCTTTGAAATTTTCAGTGACGACTTGCTTCTAAACCAAGAACTTCAGTTGGTGTATGGTAATGTGAGGATAAAAAGTATTCAACCTATAATATGAGAGACTAAGGCAGAGCTCTGAACCAATGGTACTTTATTAAAGGGTCCGTGGTCCCTTCTATTAAGTGACCTCAGATCTTCCTCATAATCTGAGATGTCCCCTCCTTCCAGGCCCTATGTTTATGGAGGGTTAGATATCTAGACACTCAAGAACTCATACCAACTTCAGAATAATTCCATTGGTTGACACATGATACATGAGCTAAAAAAAGCAAAAATGATCTGTCAGCAGGATGACAAGTTGGGTGAAGCAAGGAATATCTCCACTGACTAGGTGGTCACAAGATGGACAGCCTTCTTTTTAGGTTAGGCAGGAACTATAATATGCTCTAAGAACATATGGGGGGGGCTTTTCATACCATGCCACCACCAAGCAAGTGAATTTACAATCTTCAGCTTACAGCTCTGGGGCCTTATATACAGAACTACCCCTATGGAATCATATCAATGCTTAGTTTGGTCATGGAATTTAAGCAAAACAGGATGGAGGTGGCTTTGTTGCATTCTTTTTTCTTTTTTTGGAGGGGGAAAGGCAGGGAACTTGGGGTTAAGTGTCTGAGGCCAGATTTGAACTTAGGTCCTCCTGATTCCCAGACTGGGGCTCTATTCACTGCACCACCTAGCCACTACACTTTGTCACATTCCTATGGTTGTGCAAGTGAGTTCTGCAGCTGGTAAACAAGTAATGGACATTACATTAAAGTTCAAGAGCTATTATAGAGCCCTACTTTTAGACTCTATATTCCTATGTGACTTATACAAAGTATGGATGAATACATTGTTTATTCTTACCCAAATATGCTAAAGAGACATGGCAAAAAACAGAATCCCATTGGTTGATACACTTGGCTCTTGAGGGTTCAAAATGACACATTAGTGGAAGGTGGGTCACAGATTGAAAGAAGTATGGGGCATCTCCACTAAGTGATCATAAAATGGTCACCTGCTTGTGCTGGACAAGAGAGAATGGTCCAGAGGCACAAAAATAAATTGGGGGATTTTCCTTTAGTTGAATCACCTGCACTACGATGGGCTTGGTCACCATGGGTGGAGGGCCTCTCATTAACTTCCTATGATTAAGCAAGTGAATTTACAATCTTCAGCTTACAGCTCTGGGGCCTTATATACAGAACTACCCCTATGGAATCATATCAAATTGATTAATGCTGATTGGAATAGAGGAGGGGTCTTGGGCAAAGAAAATATGGAAATGTTTGGTGGTGATAAGCCTTGGATACAAGGTTAATGTCAGATGCATAACTGATAATATTTGCCAAGGGCCCTGGAAGTCAATATAGAAATGTAGTTGGGACCAGGCTGTGGGAAGTCTTGAATGTTAGAATGGGTGAATGAGATTGGATGAATCTCTGATAGATCTTGAGTTAAGGGAATCTGAAGCCTCTTCTCTCCCCTTCTCTCCTTCATGTTTCCAGGAACTGCATTGGACAGAAGTTTGCCATGAATGAAATGAAGGTGGTTCTTGCTCTGACCCTGCTCTTATTTGAGCTGAAGCCAGATACCACAAAACCTCCCCTTCCTATTTCAAAGTTGGTTCTTAGGTCTCAAAATGGGATCCACCTTTGGGTGAAAAGACTCCCCTAACACTGCCCCAGAGAGCAGAGGATGAGGAGTCCTCGCTTTCTCAGTTATCTGTCTATTTACCTGCCCAGCTAGGGCCTTCCCTTGTTTCCCTCCTTCACTCTTGGCTATAATAAAGATCCCATAGATTCTAGAGCACTGAGGGTCATCCCTTCTCCTGGAAATATGAAGAGGAAAAATAATAAGGATGGTGAAAGAATGATGGGAGAGTAGAAAAAAAAATGGAAGGAAGAAGGAGGAAGGAAGAGGAAGTTAAAAGCCACCTGGATGGTTGGGTTCCATTTTAGGGATAAACTTTGGGATGGATATTGAACATTCAGTGGAAGGTAACAGGGGTAGGGAGGGTACTTGAGACCATGGCTTGAATGAATTGGACATGTTCAGCTTGAAGAAGAGAAGATGTAGTGGGGGAGGGGGGACGACATGGGTAACATTTTCAAGAACCTGCATAAAAGAGGGATTGGATATGGTCTTCTTGGCTCTAGAGGATAGAACTAGAAACAGTGTGTGTGTGTGTGTGTGTGTGTGTGTGTGTGTGTGTAAAGGGAGTAGGGGTGAAGTTGGGCATTTAAAGCCTGTCACCGTCTGGATCCTACCTTTCTAGGCAAATATCACATTATTCCACTTTCAATATTCCATATTACAATCCAACTGAGTCGTTGCTGCTTCTCACATATGACTCACTTCCCACCTCCATTCCTTTGCACAGGCTATCTCTGATGCCTAAATGCGCCCTCTCTTCAGTTCAGTCTTTGGAATCCCTAGCTTCCTTCACAAGACTCAACTCAGGGCCCCTTCCTCCACGAAGCCTTTCCTAATCCCACAACTGCTTTCCCTGTCCCCCTTTACCTTGGGCACACGCTGTTTCTCTACATAGGATGTAACCCCTGAGGGAAGGGAGTGTCTTGCCTTTATCTTGGTATCCCCAGCACGGGGCATAGAGGCTGACACAGAGAACGTGCTTTTTAAAAGTTTGTTGGATTGGATTCTAATCTCCTGGGGAATGTCTACAATCCCAAGAGTGGCCACCAGATGGCAGTGATGTCTTAGTCAATTGACAAGCATTTTATATTATTCCCCCCACACACACACAAACACAAATTTTAAAAAGCATTTATGTGTCAGCCAATCCCTGGGCTAAGCACTGGGTATACAAAGAAACGTAAAAAGCCCCTCCCTCAAGGATCTTTCATCCCATTTGGGATGGATGACATTGTAGACACTATCTTCATGCCAGAAACACACAGAGTAGATGGAAGGGACTAGTCCAGAAGCTGTTGCCCTCTAACAAAGTCCCCCCATAGAACTCAGCATTTGCATTGAATTTTGACGGAAGCCAAGGGTTTTAAGAGGCAATTATAAGGGAGTAGGGAGAACATTTGTGGAGTTCTTAAGAAACTGGATCCATTCTTTTCTCATTATGCTTCAAATAACCATTAAATACTTACTGTGCTTATGCCATGGGCTGGCACTGGAGAAGACCCCAATTTTATTTTATTTTATTTTATTTATTTATTTTTTAAAAGCAATTGGGGTTAAGTAACTTGCTCAAGGTTACACGGCTAGTCATTATTTATGCGTGGGTGCTCATTTTCTGAGGCCGGATCTGATCTCGGATCATCCAAACTCCGAGGCCGGCGGCGCTCTTACTCACTGCTCCACCTAGCCGCCCCTTTAGGGCAATTGGGGTTAAGTAACTTGCCCAAGGTTACACGGCTAGGTTTTTGTTTGTGCGGATTAAGTGTCGGAGGCCGGCTCCGAACTCAGGTCCTTCTCATTCCAGGGCCGGCGCTCTATTCACTGCGCCACCTAGCCGCCCCAGACCCCAATTTTAAATTAGACCCAATGGCTGTCTTTAGGGAACTCACAGTTGAGGAGGGGACATGATAGCAATGCAAAGTTATAATACAATGCAATAATATAATGCAAGAGCTAGAATATAATAAGAACTATAATAAATCTAATCTTTGAATTCGTACTACTATCCCCATGCCCTACCCCCAATCTCAACCTGAGTCTCCTTTTCTTATACAGTAGCTGAAAGTGACCTTTCCATCCTTTGAGCCTGCAAGAATACTTGGCTTGTATCTGTCTGATGGTCCTTATGATTTCTTGATATGGTTGTTGGTTGGAGTTTTAAAAATTTTTTTCATGTGATTTCATTGAGGTACAGATCTCCTGGTATGGAAACTTCCTCTGTTGTTACAGACAGACAAGGTGTCTCTGTAACTTTTAATCTTAGTTCTTTGGGCCACTGGTCAATGGAATGACAAGCTCTGGGTCACAGGGCCAAGATGTCAGAAGAAGAACTGAGCCATCCACTATACCACCCTCCTTTTTGATAATTTATAATTTTCTCCACTCTAAGCCTCAGTTTGTTAATCTATAAAATAACAACAACAACAACAACAACAACAACAGCAACAATAATACCCTTACTTTGCAGGGTAGAGGTTTCAAAATTTGTGGATGCATCACAAAAGTTTTTTAATACCCATCTGGACTTCATATACTGGAAAAGCCCTCTACCCCTGGGACTCATTCCTCTGATTGGTTGGTTCTTTACAGAACCTCCATTTTAAGGAAAGTGCTCAGGCCAGCCATGTCTTCATCCTTTCCAGGGCCCCTCCAAACCTTTCAAACTTTCTCTATCATGCCCCTGCTCAGGTACCATATCCCCTATATGCATTCCCTGCTTTCTAGTTTCCTTTTTCTCGTTTCTTTTTTATTGACTTCCCTCATTTAAATGTAAGCTTCTTGAGGGCAGGGATTATTTTTTCAGTTTGAATTGGCATGGTATTCAGGGAGGACTAGCACCTCTGGTGAGAGGGCTGCTTATCCACCACCTGTCACCTACCTCTTACCTGTGGCTCCAAGAAGTTGTAACAGGCACAGTGACCACAACCCAGTAAAACTGAGAAGAACAAATGAAACAGGACAGAAACAAACACCTCAAACATCAAGGGCTAGAAGAGTGGGAATGGCATTCCTCCATCCCAGTTCAGTTCATGGCACCTTCACTGTAGGTGCACTGCATCTTCATCTTCTGGAAGCAAGAGGAAACAGAGTAATTCTGTGGTAGTTTTAAAATGCAGCCTGGTCTGGCTCTGCAGCCACTTGAAGGAGGCTATTCTTCACCATGTGAAAAGGATTGCAGGAGGTGTCCATGTTAGGTATGTTCCATTACTCAAACATAGTCAAGCAAAACACATTGCCACATTGCCATGTTCAAAAACCATATTCCTTGCTCTGCATCCTGGGTCTATCACCTCTCACTTAGGAGGCAGACAGAATGCTTCATCATTCAGGAATCATGGTGGGCCATTGTATTGAATCAGCATTCCCAAGTCTTTCAAAGTTGTGTTTTTATTACATAAATTGTTCTGGCATCAGTTAATACCAATCTCAATTTGTTTCAGATCTGTGCTTTAGGAGGATCACTGGTCCTCCAAGGAGTGGAGAAAGAGAGGAGAGTATCACCAGAACAGGGGGGATGGCCTGGGAATGTACTAAGGGATAGAGGGATTGACATTCATGGGGAAAAGAATAGGTTAAGGGGGAGAAAAGCTTAGGAAGAGATGGGAGGATAGGAGATTGTAACCAGATCAAGAAGCTTCAATGTTCTTGGTCATGGAAATGGAACATTAGTGAGCTATAGCAAGATGAAAAGGATGCCCATCCTGGGATATAGCTGAGGCAGAGTGGAGGAGCAGGTCATGAGAATTTGGTAGCTCAAGAGAGGGGGAAGTTAGGTTATTTGAGGGAGCAGCAACTATGACTATGACTCCGTCAGTACACACCCTGGTAGATGATTTCAGCAGATGGGCTAAATCAGGTGTAACTGATAGGCCTCAACTTTATCAGTGAAATAGTGGGGTATGAGCTTCAAGTAAGTGAAGCCTTCTCCTGGGGAATGGGTAGGTGGGAACAATTTATTCCAACAGCCATAAATGCAGTTGAAGCAGGCATTGTGGAATTTGGTTTGATATCAAAGATACCAAGGTCATCCACTATATCCCAGACCATCACCAGTCATCCTGTCTTTTGTCTTGTCACAGGATTCCAATGGCTATGGAAGAGAGAGTGAGTCCAATGACTTTGTGAAACTCTGCCTCACTTAAATCCAATTTATGCATGAGTCAAAAGATGTCACCCATACCATTTAACAAAAAAAATTTTTTTTTGCTTTTTTGAAGGGCAATTGGGGTTAAGTAACTTGCCCAAGGTCACATGGCTAGTTTTTGTGTTGTGTCTGAGGACGGATTTGAACTCAGGTCCTCTTGAGTCCAGGGCCAGTGCTCTATTCACTGGCCACCTAGCTGTCCTGTGAGTATTTCTTTATATAGCTCTTTAAGGTTTGCAAAGGGATTTACAAATATTTTCTTATTTTATCCTCACATCAGCCCTGAGAGTTAGGTGCTATTATTATCCCCATTTTACAGATAAGGAAACATAGGCAGAGTGATATTTAAGTGACTTGTTCAGGGTGAGCATGGATTTGAAATCAAGTTTTCCTGACTCTAAATCCCACAGAGTGCCACCTATCTGCGTTTTAGTTAATAACAATACTTTTCCATTAATACAGAGATTCCAGGCTAATAGAACACACTCCACACACTGCTCAGGCAGTCAGATCATTAGATCACCAGGCTGAAAATCTCCCAGGGTATACAGGACATTTGTCCTTTTTCCTCAAATGATCTGCCCAAGGCTGTTAGAACTGTCCATCCTCCAAGTTGGGTCCTTACTTCTGTTCTATGGGCACCTAAAGCTCAGTTGGTGGAGACCCATTTGCATGCACATAGCTCCCGACCAAGCAGATGGTGAGAAGTCAATGACACTTTTCTTCCCAGTCTTGTTTGGGACTTCTATTCAGGGTTAAGGAGCTTTGGATCTCATATACCCTGGCTTCCATCCCCACTAAGGTGTGGTAAAGGCTCTGTTGGGAGCTTGGCCAGGTATGTTCTTAGTAGGGAGGAGCAGTTGGGAGTTGGTTTACTTCTTGCTTACCTGGCAAAAAGGAGAAATAAAATAATATTCCTTCCAGCCGGCCAACTGCCAACATTCCAGGTTAGTTGTTGATAGTTGATAGTTGAAGGAGTCAGCGAAGTACCCCTCAAAATAGCTCCTCAGTGCAAACTTCTAGGAGCATCACACAATACTGGAGAGTTTGAGGTTTCTAGCATCATACAAGGGACTCCTAATCCAGTTTTCTTCTGTTCATTGGTAAAGTGCCACAGTAATATGGGGAGAAAGGAGAGGAGAGAGGAGGAGGAGGAGGAAGAGGAGGAGGAGAAGAAGAAGAAGAAGAAGGAGAAGAAGAAGAAGAAGAAGAAGAAGAAGAAGAAGAAGAAGAAGAAGAAGAAGAAGAAGAAGAAGAAGAAAAACAGAGTGAAGAGGAGAGAGAAGGAGGGAGGAAAGATGGAAGGGAGAGAAGGAGGGGAATGGAAGATGAGGAGAGAAGGAGAGAGAGGAGGGCAAGGGAGATGAGAGGATACAAGAGGAAAGGAGAAGAAGAAGGAGAAAGGAAGAAATGGAGAAAGGTAAATGAGGATAGGAAGGAATAGGGAGTGAAAGGAGAGGAGAGACCAGTCTAGGAGTCTCTAGATTAGCTGTCTGAGAGGAATAAAAAGCAAAAGCAATTAATCCAATGCTTTGCACAGTGCCTGACATAGTAGATGTTTCATAAATGTTTATTGATTGATAACCTTACTGCACCTATCTGCACCTCGTGGTTGCTAGCTAGAATGTCAAACTTGGCCTGAATCATCATTACTGATCCTAAAATGATACTCAGGACAGTCATGAAGGAAAGACTTTGAGAAGGAAGAGTAGGGAATAAATATTTCTAAAGTGTTGGGAAGACCCTAAGTGTAGTGAGGCCTGTGTGGCAAGGCCTCATGGCTTCAAGGGCTGTCCTTGTGTGACAGAATAGACATCTCTATCATCCTTTTCCCCCACCCTTCTCCAAGGGAGACTAATTCTTGCCAGGAGGAGAAGCAGGAAGCTTCTGCTCTGAGGCCACTGTTCTCCTCAGAGAGGGTACTGGGCTAGGATTATATTTATTTGCTCCCTTAAATATCAATAGTGTAGGGGATGTGATCAGCTTCAATTTAACATTAGTATGGGGAAGGGGGACTCTTTATCCAAGTTCTTTATCCGAGCCTTGACCCCTTCCACCAGTTCCATACACATAGAGAGTAGCAAAAACCCCATTTATCCAAATTGTAGCACAACAGAAATCAGAGATGGTCTATATAAGAGAATTAAGAGAATATATACCCTACAATATAGAGAGAAGGAACTTGCCCTTTGGGGAAAGAGAGAGAGAGAGAGAGAGAGTTAGTCAATCTTAGATCCATGGGGAAACTACTTTCCTATAGGAAGTGGGATTTTGGTTGAGACTTGAAGGAAGCCAGGAGGCAGAGGTTAGGAGGGAGCGAGTCCTAGGTCCTAGGTGTGGCATGGGGGACAGCCAGTGATTATGTACAGAGTCAGTCTTATTTGAGGAACAGCATGGAGGTCCCTGGATCATAGAATACATGAGGGTGGGAGGTGGAATGTATGGTATAAGAAGACTAGAAAAGTAAGGGGCAAGGTTATGAAGGGCTTTGAATGACAGACGGGATCTCAAAAAGTTAGACATGACTGAACACCACCACCACCACTAACAACAAAAATGTTTGGTGAGGCCACTCTTTGCACGCCACACCCCAGCCTGTTATGCTCCCCAGCCACTACCTCGTGGTAAAGATGTCTGCATCACCATCTCAGAATGGCCCACAGGGGACCTGCTTATGGACTGAGCTGGGAGATACCACAGAAAACTGAGAAGCAGTATGATGCTGATTTGGAGCAGATTCTCATTTGGTGTATTACCACACAGTGCCACAGGGATGTTGGGCGGCCCCAGCCTTGGCAAGAGAATTTCCAAAACTGGCTCAAAGATGGCATGGTGCTGTGTGAGCTCATCAATGGGTTATAATACCCTGAAGGCCAGGGCCCAGTAAAAAAGATCCAGGCTTCAGGCATGGCCTTCAAACAGATGGAACAGATTTCTCAGTTCTTACAGGCAGCAGAGATATGGCATCAATGCCACTGATATCTTCCAAACAGTGGACCTCTGGGAAGGAAAGAATATGGCATGTGTACAGCAGACACTGATGAACCTGGGTGGACTGGTGGTGGCTAGGGGTGATGGGTTCTTCTCTGGAGATCCTAACTGGTTACCTAAGAAGTCCAAGGAGAATCCCTGAAATTTCACAGATAACCAACTGCAGGAGGGCAAAAATGTCATTGGGCTGCAGATGGGCACCAACCGTGGGGCCTCTCAGACAGGCATGACTGGATATGGGATGCCACGCCAGATCCTCTGATCACCACTCTTCCTCACCGTCCCTTGAGTGGTTAATCTATTTCTATCAGTGACATTCCTAGGAAGCCCATGGGACTCTCAAGCCCGTTCTGTTCCAGATCTTCCTCTTCCCTGCCTACTCCAGTCCACTGGTGGCACTGCTTTGCCTGTTGTGCCTACAGGTGCTGAACAATGCCTTCTCACCTTGAATTTACTGTAATACACTTCCTGTCCCCCAAATCAGCAAAACTGGACCAACAACCCATCCCCCCTTCTCCTGGACCAAAACTGGGGGGTACTGACCCCTTCAGCATTCCTGTTCATTCTCCGACCCTGGTTTGTCCTTTTATTTGGGAATTTTGCACCCATATAGCCATTCTTTAGGCCAGGGTTCAGGACACTGCCTTGAAAGGAGCTGACATGGGACCAATTTCTCTTCTATAAGGTTGTTCTTCCTGCTCCCTCCATCCCTAGCCTTGCTACTGTGGAGACTTAATTTGTAGGGAGGGACCTATGGTGGCTGTTGTCCTGGCCACAGCTGGACTTTGAAAGCCACACATCTGGGTAGGTCTCTCCTTGGCAGGGGCCTCTTTTTCCCTCGGTCCCTCCCTTCTTGGCATTCCCTTCTGCCGATTCCTTTCTTTATCCAGTGGCCTGAGACAGGGTTATGAGATGGAGGGGATGTCCAGGGAGGTGGGTTAGCCTTGCCTTGTCTTCTCTCCTCCATCCTTCCCCTCTTCTACAAAATGCCCACCCAAAGTCTGAGACTTGAGGAATGTGAATTGCTGATCTAAATAAAGATTCTGAGTCTTTGTAAAAAAGAAGTGTGGTGAGTGGGAGAGTCATCTAGGGAAGCTTGAAAGGACTGTCTTGATACATTGAGGACCTGTTTGAGATTAAGTAACATAGATTTGTAGTGGATTTTGCTAGGTACTCTTTAGGTGGTAGGGATTCTGATAGAACTAGCTATTGCCCAGTAGATAGTATTGGGTAGGGAATATTCAGGGCAAAAGGGAAAAATGAGAGGTTGTGTGTGTGTGTGTGTGTGTGTGTGTGTGTGTGTGTGTACTCTCACATGTTTGGCCATAGCAGCATGCTCACTCCTCAGTGATGGTTGCCAGAGTGCCACTTGCCCCCCCCCCAAAACAAACATTGCCCTTAGCACATCACTCTTTCTACAGAAGTCACCCTATGACCCCACTCACAATTTGTAGTTTTCTCTTGTCAGATCTTTTTTCCTCCTGATATCAAGCCTAAATCTGCTTTATTGCAATTTTCCCTCATTACTTCTGCCAGGTGCCAAGCCCTTTGGGATATAGGTCAGAGGCACTCCTAGTTACCTACCACCTGGAAAAAGCATATCCTGATAGAGATTTTAAAAAGCCTGTTCCCAGAGGAGACTGAGGAGAAGGGGAAAAACTGAGGAGGTTTTTCTTTTTTTTTTCCTGGAAAGGGATTTCTGTTGGTATGATAACAATGTAGCCATCTTACGGAAAGAGATATGGAAAACCTTGGATCTTTTGCCCAAAACAGCATGGCAGAGACCACTCTTAGTGCTTAGTAGGAAGAACTCTAAGCAAGGACTCTAGTTGGAGCCAAAAGCTGGAAGCAAAGAGATGTTCCATAAATATATGTCCAACAGCAGCAGAGCAATGGCCAATCCAGGCTACCCGTGTGGCAGAGACCACACATCCAGCAGATATTGTGCATCCAGAGTAACATCAGTAACCCAGCAGGGTCAGAGCCATGAATTTCCTATCCCATATCTGTGTATGCCTTGACCACACATGTCCCCTCCATATATATACCTCGAAATGTATTAGACACATTGTATTGAACCCCTTTCACGCAATTGCACTGACCCTATGTGTTCCTTACATGTGTACACTTTCCCCACTAATAGTATGTATATTTGTGGGAGAATGGACTTCAGGAGTATTGGAGAAAGGTTTTATTGTTACCTTTCTTTATATTCTATTTCTTTGAATGTCTTTGCTTTGACCTAATTGCATCCTTTGGCTGACTGATAAAGGTAAACATTGGTGTGGGTCCATGAAGTATGATTTTAAGGCGATATGATTCTGCAGAGCACTATGACCCTGGGGTAGCCCTGTCTGGGGGACCCACATGTGAAGAGGGAGACGACTCCAGTATCAGCAAGGTGAAAATGAAAACAAAACAACTCCAAAATATTTGAGATCTGAAGATAGAAACAATGTCCGAAATAGTAATAGAAATATCCAACTGTTAACCTCAGTGAGAAAGAAGGAAAATGGACAGTATGAAAAGAAAACCAGTGTGCTTCAAAATGGATAAATTACATGTTTACAAATAATCACAAAACCTAATGAATTGTTTAAATTTCAAAAAATTCAATAAATAGAAGTTCTTCCCCAAAGATCAGAAATAGTGTACTGTTTTTAAGCTTTAAACTCAAAGCTATAAAGGAAAAAGGCTTTAAATCAAAGTTATAATGTTCTTTTCCATTTAGCTGAACAGCACTTCTGGTGACCAGGTCTCAAAGCCCTGAACCTTTCTGAACTGCTCCCCGCTAAAACCCAAACTCCTTCTAAACTGCTTCTTAACAAAACTCAAACTCTGTTTGCCCTGAATCTTTCTGAACTGTTGCCTAATAAAACCCAACCTCAGTTCGCCCCGATGCAGCCCCTCAGTTCACAATTAAGGCAATCTTCAGATCAGTAGCAGTTAGGGCAATCAGATTTATTTAGCCAGCTTAATACATGTAAACTACCCAGAAACTGGAAAAGGGTTTTGAACTTATTCTCTGAAATGTAAATTCATCAGCCATTGGTCCTTTTCTGGCTGCTGAGAGTGAAGGCACACGCAGCACCCAAGGCTCAGATAACGACTCCAATATGTCAGAATGCAACAGCAAAGGCAGGAAATGGAATGCCGTGACCAAGGAATAATAGTAGACCATTTTGATTGGAGTGGAAAATGCATTGAAATATGGTTCTAAAGTTATGATCCTATAAATGGAGGAGGGAGTGAGGCGCAGTGAGGGAATACTTCCCAGCACAGGGGTCCTGAACAAGCACTGAACAAAGAGAGGTATTCTGAATAGTACAAAGCCAGGCATGTTGCTCTGTGGTGTTGAGGAGGGGAGGCTGAGGGAGGCTGGGGCAGCAAAGCCCAGCAGAGGGCAGCAGCATGGAGGCCCCCAGATCATAGGCAAAAGCAAAAAAAGGAAGGAGGGAGGGTGAAACATTAAAAAAAAATCTACTTGTCTTTGTTTCTTTGGCCCAGGTCCACCACATGTTGTTTACTGAGCTAAACACTCTGAACACAAATACTTTTAGTTCATGTGGAATGTATTGGCACTTGGGAGACCAAGAAGAAGCTATCTCAGAGTCAGTGGCACAGGACCAATGGGAGGGCCTGTCACTGGCAGACCCATTAACTCAGTGGGGAGGGACAGGATTTCAGCAGCCATCCTCAGACCACTCCATTTCACAGCCTTAGACTCAGCAATTAAGGTCAAAGAAGGCCAAATAGTCCTGCTCTCCAAAGGTCTATCAGGGTCAGATAGAAATGGCCTGCCCAAAGAGACCCTTGCCTCCCCCACATCTATGTGTAGGGGAGATGCAGGGAGTAACTAGTGTGATTAATTTTTTTCTCTTTCTTTCTCTATTTTCCTTCCTTCCTTCCTTTTTTCTTTTTCTTTCTTCCTTCCTCTTTCTTTTCCCTCCCTCCCTTTTTCTTTCTTTCTTTCTCTCTTTCTCTCTCTTTCTTTCTTTCTTTCTTTCTTTCTTTCTTTCTTTCTTTCTTTCTTTCTTTCTTTCTTTCTTTCTTTCTTTCTCTTTCTTTCTTTCTTTCTCTTTCTTTTCTTTCTTTCTTTCTTCTCTTTCTTTCTTTCTTTCTTTCTTTCTTTCTTTCTTTCTTTCTTTCTTTCTTTCTTTCTTTCTTTCTTTCTTTCTTTCTTTCTTTCTTTCTTTCCACAGCATGACTTCCCTGCCCACCATCTCTGGGAATTCCTCTTTCATTAGAACTCCATGGCAGGAAACAGTGGAGAGAGACTCCATTGGTGAGAATACCTCTCCTGGCTTTGTGTATTCATAATCAGAGGGTCACTGGACTAAGGATTTTTTTCCTGATAAGTTATCCAAGACATCTTGCATGATTTAAAAACATACAGGGGGAGATGCATGGCTGAAGGAGAGCCTTTCAGGCAGCAGTTGATTGGAATAAATCAAATGCTTTTTTGGCACCAATTGAGAATGAGCCTCATGGGTCTGGGATTCACTGTAACTTGCCATTAGTGGTGTGACTGTTTTTTTTTTTTTAAAAGCAATTGGGGTTAAGTAACTTGCTCAAGGTTACACGGCTAGTCATTATTTATGCGTGGGTGCTCATTTTCTGAGGCCGGATCTGATCTCGGGTCATCCAAACTCCGAGGCCGGCACTCTTACTCACTGCGCCACCTAGCCGCCCCTTTAGGGCAATTGGGGTTAAGTAACAAGGTTACACGGCTAGGTTTTTTTGTTTGTGCGGATTAAATGTCGGAGGCCGGCTCAGAACTCAGGTCCTTCTGATTCCAGGGCCGACGCTCTATTCACTGCGCCACCTAGCCGCCCCGGTGTGACTGTTTTTACAGGCTAGATTTATTTAAAGGACCACATGTCTTAAACCAAAATAATTCTGGCTCTCATTGGTTGACCAACCATAGGTCCCAGCCCAAGCCTCACTTGGTCTTTGTTTGTTTGGGTTCTGATGACTCAGAGTGAGTGTAAATAGTAATTGTTTCTGTTTTGGCAAGAAGCTCTGAGGGTCTTCACCTCCCATATTGGTTTTTTTTTTTTTTTGGTTAGGCAAAAGCGGCTATTCTTTGCCTCATTTTTACCTAGCCTTAATCACTGAATGGGCATTTCCTCAGTCAGACTGTGACCTGGGAAAGACCTTAGCTTAAAAAGGCCAAGGTCTCCCACTGTACCTGGGTCCATCTCCAGTCATCCTGATCTGTATCTTGCCACTGGATGCAGATGGCTCGGGAGGAGAAAATGAGGCTGGTGACTGCATAACCCTGCTTCAATTAGATCCAATTTACTTGCAAGTCATGGCATCACCTCCCTGATGTCATTGGTCCTCTTTGAGAATTAAGAACAAACAACAAACGAATGACTATGTAGAGTGGTGACTGGCCACAGAGTGTTGTTTGTGGAAGTCCTGTCTGTGACCTTCTCTTGGTTTAATGAAATATGCCCTCAATATGTGTAAATAAATCTTGAGAAGATTCTATAGAGAGGGGAAAGTAGGCTTCTGGCTTGGAAGTTATCACACTACTGTTCTCTTTATTCTACAGTAATAACTAGTAATGATGCTTTTAATTTTTTCTCCCAAAACATATGGTAGCTAGGCAGCTAGGCAGTGCAATGGATAGTGTGTGAGTCTTGGAGTTAGAAAGACATGAGCTCAAATCCAGCCTCGGACCCTTACTAGTTGGGTGACCCTGGGCAAGTCATTTGATTATCATCTACCTCCCAGGCAGGGTTATTGAGAGTACAACATGAGACAATATTGATAAAGCACTTTGCAAACCTTAATGTACATATAAATGCTAGATATTATTATTGTCACTATTATTATTACCTCCCTTTCAGACACCTTTTCTTTTTTAAAAACTATTTTGTTGATGTTTTTTGTCTTTACATCAATTACATCAATAGCCTTCCTTCCAAGCTTGACTCTTCCTTATGACAAAGCAAAACAATTAAGCAACAACATTCAATACAGTGAATAAAACTAAAAGTGCATATACTATTGTGTTCTAATAGTCTGCTACTTTGTTATGGGGCGGGGGGGGGCGGTGATTCATTATTGGTTTCCCAGGACAGACAGTGGTATTTCAGGCTCTCAGACTTTCTTTTTGGTCATTTTTTCGTTCACATAGTTATAGTCATTGTGGATGCATAGACAGATCAATAGACAGATAGATGGATAGATTTAACTAGATGGAAAGATAAATTGATTGATACACAGACAGACAGACAGATAGAGAGATAGGTAGATAGATAGATAGCATTTATTGAGTGCTTACCAGAGACTAAGTCCTGTGCATGATATTATTTTTTGGATCTGCTTTGTTGGTTCGGCATCAGTTCATATGAATCTTCCTATGCACCTCTGAATTCTCAACACTTGTCATTTCTTACTGTACTGTAACCCCTGTCCTAATGCTTTCTTTACTGGTGGAGATGAATACTCTGCCCTGTCTGAGGGGCAGGGAGAAGTTGGCAAGGGCTTCAGTTCTTGTTCAGACTTCTTCAGGACTCTTCAGCAGTCTTTATCATATTCCTATCTTTAGCTTGCTGTACTAGAGACTTCAGGCAGTTCCCCCTTGGGGTGAAACCTTGATCTGAGTTACCTTGGCCCCAATGGGAACACTCCTTCACTCTATATTATCTGATCTATATTCTCTTCCCTCTACCTTCTCTGATTTCTCTTTTGCTGCAATCGAGATAAACCTGTTTCTTTGCTATTCACTATGTATGTTTTCATTGTGGAAATGGTATTAGATGGGATAGGATCAAGCCTTGGATATATAACTTGGGGTCCTGCTTCCCAACCAATAATGAGCAAAATCAGAAGCTAGATTGTACCATATTGTATCCCCTAGACTAATAATAAGGGGGCAGATATACATAATTCTAGCCTGGTACTTCATCTCTCTCTTTTTTTCCTTTAAAACTTTTTAAAATTTTCATTTCCAAATTCTCTCTTTCCTTCCAGTCCCTCCCCCACCCAGTACAAGGGCAAGAAACATCTGTATTGTACATATCAAGTCATGCACCACATATTTCCATGCTAGCTGTGTTGCAGGAAAACCCCCCGAGAAAAATAAAGTAAAAGAAGATACGCTTCAATTTACATTCAGAGGTTGATCAGTTCTCTTTCTAGAGGTAGACAGCACTTTTCATCATGAGTCCTTTGGAATTGTTGTGGATCATTTTACTGATCAGAGTAGCCAAGTCTTTCATAGCTGGTCATCATTGCAACATTGTTGTTACTATGCACAATGTTCTTCTAGTTCTGCTCACTTCTTTGTGTTAGCTCATATAAATCTTCCCAGGTTTTTCTATGACCATCTTACTTTGTTTTAAAAAATTATTTATAGCATTTTTTTTTCTTTTTAAACTGAGTTCCAAATTCTCTGCCTCTCTTTCACACTTCCCTCACCCACTGAGAAGGCAAGCAAAATCATGCAAAAACATATTAACCATATCATTTAAAAAGC
Organism: Gymnobelideus leadbeateri; assembly: GCA_011680675.1. Lineage (NCBI taxonomy): Eukaryota > Metazoa > Chordata > Mammalia > Diprotodontia > Petauridae > Gymnobelideus > Gymnobelideus leadbeateri. The sequence continues at coordinate 219,010 of WOXC01004597.1, forward strand.
AAAAAATTAAGTTAGAAAATTATACTTCAGTTTACACTAAGAGTTAGTTCATCAGTTCTCTTTCTGAAGGTGGATAGAATTTTTTCATCATGAATCCTTTGGATTTGTCTTGCATCACCGTAATGAACAGAGTAATCATGTCTTTCACAGTTGCTCATCATTGCAACATTGCCATCACAGTGCACAATGATCTCCCTGTTCTTCTCACTTCATTTTGTGTCAGTTCATATAGATCTTACCATTTTCCCCCTGAAAATCCCCCACCCCCATCATTTCTTATAGCACAACAATAGTCCATCACAATCATCTGCCACAACTTGTTCAGCCATTCCCCAATTGATGAGCATCCCTTCAATGTCTAATTCTTTGACTCCACACACAAAAAAACAAACTTTTATAAATTCTTTTTACATATAGGGCTTTTCCTTTTTATTTGATCTCTTTGAGTTATAGATGTAATAGTTATATTTCTATTCAGCTCTGGCATTTTTTATCAGGAATGTTTGAAAGTCTTCTATTTCATTAAACGTTAATTCCTCCCTTAAGGATTATACTTAATTTTGCTACATAGGTTATTCTTGATTGTAGTCCTACTTCCTTTGCCTTCTAGAGCATCATATTCCAAGCCCTCCCTCTGTTCCTTTAGAGTAGAAGCTGCAAAGTTTTATATGATACTGTGTCTCCACAATATTTGAAGCATTTCTTTTCTTTTCTTTTCTTTTTTTTTTTGTGCTTTTTTGGAGGGCAGTTGGGGTTAAGTAACTTGCCCAAGGTCACACGGCTGGGTTTTTGTTGTTGTTGTTGTTGTTGTTTGTTTGTTTGTTTGTGTGTGAGTTAAGTGTCTGAGGCCAGATCCGAACTCAGGTCCTTCTGACTCCAGGGCCGGCACTCTACTCACTGCGCCACCTAGCCGCCCCCTTGAATCATTTCTTTTTAGAAACTTTCAGAATTTTCTTCTTGGCCTGGGAGCTCTGGAATTTGGCCATAATATTCCTGGGAATTTTCATTTTGGGATCTCTTTCAGGAGGCGATCAATGAATTCCTTCAATTTCCTCTGATTCTAGAATATCAAGGCAGTTTTCCTTGATAATTTCTTGAAATGTGATGTCTGGACTCTTCTTTTTTATTATGGTTTTCAGGTAGTCCAGTAATTCTCAAATTACTCCCCTTTATCTATTTTCCAAGTCAGTCATCTTTCCATGAGATATTTCACATTTTTTTCATTCTTTTGACTTCATTTTATTGTTTCTTGAAGTCTACTGCAGTTATTAGCTTCCACTTGCCCACTTCTGATTTTTATGGAATTCTTTCCTTCAGTTAATTGTACCTCTTTTACCACTAGACTAATTACATTTTAAGATGTTTTTCCTTCAGTGTTTTTTTTTTTTTTTTGGCATCTCTTGTATCATGCTATTCTCCCACATTAATTAATATTCTCACATTACTGTCATTTCTTTTCCCAATTTTTCCTTTACAATTCTTATCTCTTTCTTTAACTTTTCTGAGAATTCTTGCTGGATTTTGGTCTGCTTAGCTTTTTCTTTGAGGCTTTGCTTCTATCTGTTTTGACATTGTTTCCTTCCTCTAAGTTTATGTCTTGGTCTTCACTGCCACCTTTGTAACTTTTTATGGTCCTTATTTTTTGCTCTTTACTCATTTTTCCAGTCTATTTCTTGACTTTGAATTTTATGTTAAAGTTGGGCTTTGTTCACCTGGAGGTGGGGAGGCTCTCTCTCAACTTCAGGTTTTTTCATGCTACTGTTTTCATAACTAGTTCTGAGGATCTACAAATTTTCAGTGGTTCTAAGGTGGTGTAATCCAGGGAAAAGTGTGGTCACTGTTTATCTGGGTTTGCACCTTGGTCTTTACCTAGGGGCCCCTCCTTTCCTGCAACAGCAAGTGTTAGCACTCCTCTTGGACCTAGAACTATGACCAGGTTCCATCTTCTCATGTGACCATAAGCACAAGTGTTCCTCTTTGCCTTGGAATTGTGACCAGGTGCCCTGCTCCTTTGTGACTAACCACAACTACTCCTCTTTTCCCTGCAGCTGTGACACGGAACTACATACGGGCAATAGAGTTGCCAATCAGTGCCAACTGCGCCTAATGCCAGCAAAGGGTGCTCTGTAACCTCTATAATCAGTTGTCTGACCCCTTTACTGTCTTTGAACTGAGAAGTCCTGAAGTTGCTATTGCTGTCTCCCTTTGTCACAACTTTTCCCAAGGATCACTGTTGCTATTACTGCAGTTTGGCCTAAATCCTAGCCCAGTACCTCTCTTGTTGACCTCCTGTCAACATTACAACATTGCCATGTCTCACTTTGACCTTTTTTTGGTTCTGTGGCTCCAACATTTGATTTGAAGAGCTATTTAAAATTGTTTGGAGGGGGATATTGGGAAAGTTCAGCTAGGTCCTACCCTATATTCTGCCTTCTTGACTCCACCCCTTGTCTTTATTACTTCTTACAACACAATAGTATTCCATAGCAATCACATTCTACAACTTTTTCAATCATTCCTGAATTGATGGCATTACCTCATATTCCAATTCTTTGATATCACAAAAAGAGCTACTATAAATATTTTTGTACAAATAAGTTCCTCTCCCCTCCACCCCCTTTCTCTTTGGGATATAGACCTAGTAGCAGTGTCTCTGGATCAAAGGGTTATGCATAGTTTTATAGTTTTTTGGGCATAGTTCCAAATTATTCTCTAAAATTGCTGAGCCAGTTTACAACTTCACCAACAGTGTATTAATGTTCTCATTTTCCCACATACCCTCCAGCATTTGTCATTGTTCTTTTCTATCATGTTAACCAATTTGATGGGTATGAGGTAATATGTCAGAGTTGTTTTAATTTGCATTTCTCCAATTATTCATGATCTGTAGTTTTTTTTAACACAACTATTGATAGCTTTGATTTCTTCTTTTGAAAATTTCCTGTTCATATCCTTTAATTATCATTTGGGGAATGGCTCTTATTTTTATAAATTTGAGAAATTAGGCCTTTATCAGAGAAGCTTATTGGAAAATCTGCTCCCCCCATTTCCTGTTTTCCCTCTAATTTTGTCTGCATTTGGCTGGTTTGTACAAGACTTTTAAATGTAATGCAATTATCGTTTTACTTCCCATGAACCTCTCTGCCTCTTGTTTCCTCATGAACTCTTCCCTTATCCAAAGATCTGACAGGTAATTTTTTTCTGTGTTTCTCTAATTTGCCTATGATATCTCTCACCCTTTATATTTAAGTCATGTACCCATTCTAACTGGATCTTGGTTAACAATGTGAAATGTTAGTCTGTGCCTAAACTTGCTTTCCAGGTTTCCCAGCAGTTTTCTGGTTGAATAGTGGGTTCTTGATGCAGCAGAGAAAGACAATGGGGGTGAGCTACTGGAAGAAGAGAGAGGAACATATATATATATATTTTTAAATTTGTGACACATCTTTACCTATGTCAATTTCCTGCTGGGGCCTCAAAGCTGTAAATGGAGAATTATTGATTTAGTGTCTCTAATACAGTGCCTTGCACTTAATAGTAGGCAATAAACACTTGTGAATTGACTGATTTTTGGGTTGGTCAGGAAGTACAGTTTGTCTGATGGCAATTCTTATGTGGTAAAGAATGAGGAATTTCTCCTCATGGAACCAAATGAGAAAGAATGCAGGGCAGGTATCTGAGGTTCCTGAAAATATGATTTGCTGGTATGTGGTACTGATAAAATGTGATGAAGGCATGGCCTGAAGGCAGCTCAAACCTGCTTAGCAATTATTAGTGTAAGCATTTACATCTTAGAAATAGGGAACACAACAAATTTGGGTTTTATTTATTGCTTTATTGATTGTCTAGATTTAAGGAAGTGAGAGAAATAATGCATATTGAATTTAAAAGTGTGTCATGGTACCCTCCCCCTACCCCAGCTGGTTGTTAAGCATCTACCAGTCTACCTCTGCCTGGCAGCCAGAGTGAGGGTGGTTCAATGTTCTTGTTGATATTTAAGGAATAGATCCATCTGATTTCTCATTTTTTATTCACTGCATAAACCTCTTTAAGTAGACTTTCAGGAAGAACTCAACAAACTTCAGTGGGAAGAAGGAAACGATGGTCATATATGTGAAGATGGTCAGGCCTTGGCAACAATTTGGGTATAGGGGATGAGAGAAGGAGTTGAGGATGACGCCTAGGTTGTGACTGGGTAACTGGGAGAATAGTGGTACCCTTAACAATAATAGGGAAGTTTGGAAGGAGGGGGAAAGATTCTTTTTTGGGGGGGGGAAGACAATGAACTTAGTTTTAAAGATGTTGAGTTTAAGCTGTCTGTGGGACATCCAGTTGAAGATATCCAAAAGGTAATAGGAAATGAGAGATTGGAGGTCAGCAGAGAAGTTGGGTCAGGATAGATAGATTTGAGAATTATCAGCATAGTGATGGTAATTAAATCCATAGGAGTTGATGAGATCACCATGAAAGAGTATAGAGGGAGAAGAGAAGGGACTCAAGAACAGAACCCTGTTAACACACCCATTATTAGTGGGCATGCTATAGATGAAGATCTAGGAAAGAAGATAGGGGAGCAAGTAGATAAGTAGGAGGAAAGCCAGGAAGAAGCAATGTCATGAAAACCTAGAGAGAAGAGATTATATAGGAGAAAAAAAGGTGATCCACAGTGTCAAAGGCTGCAGAAATGTCAAGAAGGATGAAGAGGAGAAAGACCATTGAATTTGGCAATTAAGAGATCATCGGTAACTTGGGAGGGAGCAGGGTGATGAGGTTGGAAACCAGATTGCAGAGGGTTAAGAAGAGAATAGAGAAAGGGAAACGGTGGTACCTACTGTACATGACCTTCTCAAGAAATATAGCCACAAAAGGTAGGAAAGATATGACAAAATAGCAGAAATGGATGGATCAAGCACGGGAGGTTTAAGGATGGGGGAGGCATGAACATGTTTGTAGGCAGTAGGGAAGTAAGCAGTAGACAGGGAGAAATTGAAGAAAAGTAAGAAAGTGGAAATGACAGTGGAGGGGGAGGAGCAACCTGCTGGAGAAGATGGGATGGAAGGGGGTCAATTCTGAATGTAGAACACAAGACTTATTTTAGGTTCCAGGTCCAATGGGGAAACCTTTACCAATCTTTTTGGTGGTGGGAGCTTTCTCCTTTCTCTCTCCTCAGACTATCATGTCCATGTATCTTTATTTATTGTATCTCCTTAATCCCCTTCCAAAATCCAGTCTCCTGGAGTGCCAAGGCTAATTCTCTATCCTCTCTATCCTCAGTGCCCAAAACATAATCAAATATTCAAATGGATTTTTTGATCTTATCCTTTCGTGTAGTCTCCCATTCATCCTTGCCCATCTTGCATGAGTCTCATTCATATGCTGCCATAAATTCAACACAGAGGTCCACACAGAATTCTGGGGCCTTTCTCTCTCTCTTTTTTTAAGCAATTGGGGTTAAGTAACTTGCTCAAGGTTACACGGCTAGTCATTATTTATGTGTGGGTGCTCATTTTCTGAGGCTGGATTTGATCTCGGGTCATCCCAACTCCGAGGCCGGTGCTCTTACTCACTGCGCCACCTAGCCACCCCTTTAGGGCAATTGGGGTTAAGTAACTTGCCCAAGGTCACACGGCTAGGTTTTTGTTTGTGTGGGTTAAGTGTCTGAGGCCGGATCCGAACTCAAGTCCTGACTCTAGGGCCAACGCTCTACTCCCTGCGCCACCTAGCCGCCCCTACTTTCTCTCTTTTTCTTAACACCCAGAAGTTACTCAGGGTGTCCACTTGTCCCCATCATCCTTTCATAAAGCAAGTGTTTACTAATTGCCAAAGAGCTTTTGGTATATGAAGCACTTTCCACACAACATCTCTTTTGGTCATGACAACCAGCTTGTGAAGGAGATGCCTATGATTACCAAATGACTTTGACTTATACAAGGAATTTTGCATGAGGAACTCAAAACTCAGAAAGGTTAAATGATTTTGTACTGCTAAAAGTGTCTGAAACAGGAACAAAACTCAAGCTTGCCTTTTTCTAAGTCCAGCACTTTCCCTACCAATCTAAAATTCCCTTTGGATCCTGTAATACTCTGTTGCAATAATTAGTGTTTAAGTTTAATCTTAACAGTTTAAGCATCAGAGAAAGTACAATATGATATACTCTAAGGTCCACTTGGTTCCTGCCTCTGTGGCTTTAGTGAGTTTTAGGTGAAAAATTCTGAGTTCAGTCATAATAGCTCTGAGCCCCTACTTAGAAAAATTCCTAACATTGTTGCCTGGCCTTTTAAAAACACATTTATCAATGAACTAAAGGGGAAGAGCTAAGAAGGAAGCATAAAAACAGTACCTCCATGCGGCTCTGGCTCCCACCACCTCCAATACATGTAAAAAAAATGACTCTAAACAAATTTTAGAGCTACAGAACCCACAAAGTGACAGAGAGAAACAAATCTCCTGCTGAAGGCAGCCCAGCAGGCTAACAGGAAGGGTCTATTGAGTGGGGCTGGTAGCTGCTAAGTGCAGTCCCAAGTGAGCTGCCCAGGCCCAGATCTGGGGCTGCCTAACCAGTGGCACAGATCAGCCAGAGCAGACTTCAGGAGAGTGAATCACCAGCAGCTGTGGTGGTTTCCAGACTTCTCAACCCATGAATTCCAAAAAGAAAGTAAAAAGTCAGTCAGGAACTCTGCTGGAACTGGGTGGAGAAGAGCACAGTGTGGCCCCTGCCCCCAGGGTGAGAAGTGGCAGAGGCCCGGAGGCTGTAGTTGATGCCTGTGGTTGCTTTCAGAGATCCTGGCCTGCAGATCATAGGGGGACCAAGTAACCATTCAGAGGGTAATCACTTTTGCTTTAACCTGCTTGGATCTGGATCACGGTCCTTGGTTGGTGGTCCTGGGGTGTGTGGCCTGTGTGACAGAGCTTGTGGGGGCTGCAGAGAGGGCTCCCTCCTAATAGCTCTGGCAGCTGTGAAAACACCAGTGATTTGGGACATAGCTCTCTGCAATCTGGAAGCAGAGTTCTATCATGGCAAAGAGCTCAAAAGTCAAGTAGTTGCTGGCAATATGAGCAAACAGAGAAAGCACAAACAGACCATAGAATCCATTTTGGGAGACAAAAAGGATCAAAGCATGGAATGGGAGGAAGAAAATGAAATCAGAACTCCTGCATCAAAAGCTTCCAAGAAAAATATGAATTGGTTATGGACCATGGAGGAGCTCAAGAAGAATTTTGAAGATCAAGTAAGAGAAGTGGAGGAAAAATTGGGAACAGAAATGAGAATGATGCAAGAAAATCATGAAAATTGAGCCAATAGCCTGCTAAAGGAGACCCAAAAATATTGAGTAAAACAATACTTTAAAAAATAGACTAACCCAAACAGCAAAAGAGGCCCAAGAAGCCAATGAGGAGAAGAATGCCTTAAAAAGCTGAATTTGCCAGATGGAAAAGGAATTTCAAAAACTCATTGAAGAGAATAATTCCATCAAAATTGAATTGGAGAAAATGGAAGCTAATGATTTTATGAGAAATCAAGATACTATTAAACAGATCCAAACAAATGAAAAAATAGAAGGCAATGTGAAATATCTCATTGGAAAAACCACTGATCTGGAAAATAGATCCAGGAGAGATAATTTAAAAATTATCAGACTACCTGAAAGCCATGATCAAAAAAAGAGCCTAGACATCATCTTTCAAGAAATTCTCTCATCTTTTTCTTGCCTTCATTGCGATAAATAAATGATTGATTGAAGTATGGGAAGATAGATGGATAATTGTTTGCATAGCTATTAATATGACCCAAAGAAATAGAGAAAGATGAACAGAAAGTCCAGAACAGTTTTCAGAGATGTGCTCAAATAACAGGAAGGATTAAGGCACAATGTAAAATGAGAAGTATTTCTATTTTCTTTACTTTCATTTCCTTCTTAACTTTCTTCAGTCTGACTTCACAGAACATAACTCAGCTGAAACAGTGCTATAAAATATTCCAATAATCTCTTAATGGACAAATTTAAAGGACATTTCTTTATCCTTCTCTTCCTTGACCTCTCTGCAGCCTCTGACTCTCTCTCTTTTTTTGATTAAACAAATGCTTTATTAACTTCTGTTTTACATCATTCATTTCTGCCAGATTTTGAGTTACAATTTTCCCCCCGTTTTTCCCCTACCCACCATCCCAGAATAGCAGTCCCACAAGATATCGCTTCCTCCAATCTGCTCTCTCCCATATCTTCTCCCATACCCCTTTCGACTTTTCCATTAGAGCAAGGTGAATCTCTGTGCCCCAATGCCTGCACATCTTATCTCCCAATTACAAGCAAAAGAGTATTAATAATAGTATTTATATATATTTGAAACATTTAATTTTAAGACCTCTAATTTCAGATCCATTCCCTTCCTCCCTTGTCACCCATTCCCTCTGGGAAGATAAGTAATTCAGTATATGTTGTACATGTCTAGCTATGCAAAACATTACCATAGTAGATATATTGTACAAGGCTGCCTATAATTCCCTCCCACCCATCCCACCCCCCACCTGATCCATTCCCTACTCGATCCTGTCCCTCTTCTATAGTGGGTACTTCCAAACTCCCCTCCCCCCAAAATGCCCTCCCATCCATCATCCCTCCTCTCATTCACCTTCCCCCTTTTCTGCTGCAGGGTGAGATATCCCATTTAGAATGTATGTCATTCTCTCCCTGAACCAAATTCAATGAGAATGTGGTTTAAAAGATGAGAGAAAAAAGGTAAAAACTAAGACAGAGAGAAGGCATTTGAAGAGAGACAAGGACAGACTAACAGAGAAGATGTATGTGTATGCACACACATCACTTTTTTCAATAAATTTAGGGAATGATATTCTACCTGGGAATGTTTTCCAAATGGTAATCATTTATAAATTCAAGCAAGAATGAAGTTGTGTTTAGGCTTCCTTTTTACCTTGGGGACTTTTTTGGGGGCAGCACAGACACAATATTCACAGAACCAATGGCTACTGTGAATATGCTGGCATAGTGCTCTATTGCAAGATGTACCGGACTCTCCATACAAAAGGCAGAAGCAAAACATTTATTCAGACTCCAGAAAACCAAATTCCAACACCAGGAAACTGAATCCATCATAGAAACATAGAAGCTAATAAAGCATAACACACCAGAGAGCCATACCATCCTTTAGCCTTCCCACAAAACAACAATTGCAATTCTAGTTATCTGCCTGGGTCCACCCTCTCCTCTCTCCATCTCTAACTACTTGACTCCCAGCTTTCTGGGGCTATGCTCTACCCTTGAGCATACTCCTCCCATCACAGGCTTCATGTAATTACATCCAGTCTATCACAGGGCCAGGAAGACCCTTCAAATCAAGAAAGGTCTTCAAATAACCTTATGTTTATTAAGGGGCAGGGAAGATCTTCAAGTTCTCATTACCATTACAGGTAGGAATAAAGTGACAACTCAAGACAAAAGATGACAATATTTTCCTAGTACCATTTCCCTAGTCTAAATTACTCAGAATGTATTGAGAATTTGGGGAATATTCTATTTCCTGCCATTATATCATATAAAAAATGAAGTGTCCTGAGGAAAAAAAATAATTCATTTGCTTTTTTACCTTTTCTAAACTTGCACCAAAATAAAAATAAATCAATATTTCTGAAAAAAAAAGAAATTCTCAAAAAAAAAATTGCCCTGGTATTCTAGAGCCAGAGGGCAAAATATAAATTCAAAGAATTCACTGATCACCTCTTGAGAAAGATCCCAAAAAGAAATATTATAGCCAAAAGGAATATTATATCCAAATTCCAGAGTTCCCAGGTCAAGGAGAAAATACTGCAAGCAGTCAAGAAGAAACAATTTGAGTATTGTGGAAACACAATCAGGATAACACAAGATCTAGCAGCTTCTACATTAAGGGAATGAAGGGCTTGGAATATGAAATTGTGGAGATCAAAGGAGCTAAGATTAAAACCAAGAATCACCTACCCAGCAAAACTGAGTATAATGCTACAGGGTAATATATGGTCATTCAATGAAATAGAGGATTTTCAAGCATTCTTGATGGAAAAACCAGAGCTGAACAGAAAATTTGACTTTCAAATACAAGAAGCAAGAGAAGCATGAAAAGGTAAACAGGAAAAAGAAATCACAAGGAACTTATTAAAGTTGAACTATTTACATTCCTACATGGAAAAACGATAATTGTAACTCCTAAGACTTTTCTCAGTATGAAGATAGTTGAAGGGGATATATGTATATATATATATATATATATATGTATATATATATATATACGCATATGTATACATACATATATGTATGTGTAGGAGGGTGTATGTGTGTATAAATATTTATGTGAGTGTGTGCATATATATGTACATGTATACATAGAGGTGACAGGATGAGTTGAATATGAAGGGATGATATAAAAAATAAAATGAAGATGTGAAAGATGAATATATTGGGAGAAGGAGAAAGGGAGAGATAAATTAGGATAAATTATCTCATATAAAAGAGGCAAGAGAAAACTGTTATAATGGAGGGAAAGAGCAGGAAGGCGAAAGGGAATGGGCCAACTTTACTCTCATTGAATTTGGCTTAAGGAGGGAATAACATACACACTCAATTGGGTATCTTACCCTACTGGAAAATAGGGGGGAAAAGGATAAGAGGGAGGATGATGGAAGGGAGGGCAGAATGGGGGAGAGTGTAGTTAGAAGTAAATACTTTTGAAAAGGGATAGGGTCAAAGGAGAAAATTAGAATAAGTGGGGGGCAGGATAGGATGGAGGGAATTATAGTTAGTCTTTCACAATATAACTACAATGGAAATGTTTTTCGTAACTACACATGTACAACCTATATTGAATTGCTTATCTTCCCAGTGTTGGTGGGTGAGGAGGGTAGAAGGGAAAAAATCTGGAACTCAAAGTTTTAAAAAAAATGTTTAAAAATTGCTTTTTACATGCAACTGAGAAATAAGATATACAGGCACTTGGGGTATAGAAATCCATATTGCCCTACTAGAAAGTTGGGGGGAGGATGAGGGAGGACGTAAGAGGGAACAGATTGTGGAAGGTGTATTCAGTAGGCTCGCTGTTTTGGGGTGATGGGTAGAGGAAAGATGAGGAGAAAAATTTGTAACTCAAAATCTTGTGGAAATGAATGTTGAAAATTAAAAATAAATAAATAAATGAATGAAAAAAAGGGAAACAAACTAGAAAAAAAACCATATCAATCTCTGGCTAACCCTTGGCCTTTCTATGGTTGAGGCAAGATTTGGTTTGTTGGAAACATTTGGGTAGCAAAATAGCAGATTATATCTTAGTGAATGTGGATAGACAAGCATGTTTAGGGGAAGTTGGGGAAAGAAACTTTTATTGAAATTCCCTTCAGCATATGTCCCCCCACTTTGAGATGTTTGTAGAGTCTATGGCTCCTCTTGATATCTTCCATCTCTGCCACAGCTTAATCCTTCCACATTTGTTCTAATCTCTTGAGTCCAGATAACTGGTATCTCTTTCCCACCAGATTTTGGGATAGCTTCTTGCTTTTGTGAAAGTGCTTGGGGGTGACCCAGTCTCTTACCAAATGGCTTTGACTTATGCAAGGAATTTTTAGAGACTCTGTTTACAGTTAGATCTAATTGTTTGATTAAACAAAACATGTTTGTATCTTGCCAAGGCAACACAGCTGAATAGGGATGATATTAACCCCATCCTTACAATCTGATTAGATTAGATTAAGTGGTCTTTAGCTCTTGGTTTGGGGGGGTTTACAAATTCACTCAGAGTTTTCCATTATCTTTCATGCTAAGGCAAACCCCAGCATCCACAGAGGGACCTGGATCATCTTGAGGGTGTTTTTTCCCTTAGCTCCTATGTTATCATTCACCAACCAGACCATTTATCCATACCCTTCCATAGCCACATTTTATGTATGAGTGACTGTGCGTTGTTAGTATCTAACACTGTACACATGTATGTGTGTTTTAGAGAAAGTGAATATGTATCTATGTTCCCACCAGAGTGAGAAGCCATAAGGTTGAGGAACAAATATTAACTTAGTAATAAATTGAAGTTCTGTAATTGATGGTGGCTAAGGCTTAATGGCTCCAGGTATGGCTATTGATGTGGAAAGATTAACCTGATGGGCAAGCAGTGGATGTTAACTCCTGGTCAGTACATTTCACAGGCATTGTATATTTATCCCATCTGCCTTCATGGATGGGCACCTTGTGGTGCCACTAGCCGTTTGGTAAGGTATGAATTCCTTGTCTTATTCTCAGGTCAATACTATTTTTGAAGATGATAGATCGACTCCAAGGCTTGTGTCTTGCCTTGGTCTTTTAAAAATGAGGTTAGGGATAAGAGATGTATAGAAAGGGAGGATCAGATCTGGATGGTAGGACAAAGAGAAAGCGTAATGTCCAAAAGAAGTGGTTCTCTAGAGGAAAGCCTGGGTATGCTGAGAGGGAGGAAGGTTTAGATAAGAACTATTCTCCATCCTCATGGAATCTAGGAGGAAAAATGAAATGCCAACAAAACTGCCTATTATGTACATTACGATCAATGCATTAGAGAAAGGCAAACCAAATTCAGTGAGAAGTTTGAAGGTAAAGGCTGCAGAAATTAAGGAAGACATCATGGAGGAGGTGCCATTTGAGCTGGGCTTTGAAGGATGATTAGAAATTCAGTTGGCAAAGAAATAGCCTCACTTGAACTTAACCTGGATCCACCTGATTTCCTGTGTTCAGAAAGTCAGATCTCATGTCCTCGTATTCCTGATGGAAAGTGTTCACCCAAAACTCCATAGTGTTTTCTTGACACATACATTTCAATTCAACAAGCATCCATTTTCAGGTTCCCATCCATTTTGTATACCTTCTCCAAACACTAATGTGTATATGTGATCATCTCCCACATAGAACAAAAACTCCTTGAGGCCAGGGGCTGTTTCACTTTTATCTTTGTATGCCCAGCTCTTAGCCTGGTGACTGGCACATGGTAGGTGTTTAATAATAAATACATATTGACAGCGATTCTTCTTCCAGCTCTGTCCATGGTTATTCTAAACTTGCTTTATCTCCTCAAGCCCCCTACACCATTTCTCCCCTCCCTCTCTCAGAGCATGTGACTTCTTACTTTCCTGATAAACAGAGACAGATGAGACCCTTCTTCTCCCCAGTCCCACATCTCAGAACCACTTGGTACCATCCATTCTCTCTTCGCTTGCTCTAGTCTCTAAGGAAGAGGTGGTTATTTCCAAGATCAATTTCTCCACTTCTGCTATTGATCCTAGCCCCCTTTTGACTCTTACAGGACTCAGCCATTCTTTCTCTTTAGCTTTCTTTCTTTTATCTAACTTTTTTGCTGCCTAGACATATTTCTCCTCTCCTTAAGAAAACCCCACTGACCCCAGTAGCCTTATGCTATCAGACTATCTGATTTCCCATTTACAGCCAGATTCTGAGAAAGGGTCATTAGTACTCATTGATTTCAGTACCCCATCACTCACTGATTTCTCAACCCTTTGCATTCTTGTTTCTTACCCAATTACTTAAAAGAAATCGATTTTTTTCCAAAGGTTATTAATGATTTAAACTGCTAAATCCATTGGCTTCCTCCCAGTCCTCAATCTATTTGACCTATTTGACACTTTTGATACTGACACCCCCTTTTCATGAATATTCTCTCTTTCCTTGACTTCCTTCACACTGTTCATTACTAGTTTTCTTCTCATCTGTCAAAAACTCCTTCTCAATCCCTTTTTTTCAAAGGATTATTGATCTTCTGCCCGTTGTGCAGTATCTACCAAGTTTCTGTCCTGGGACCTCTCTTGTTCTTTTTCCCTAAACTTTCTCTTGATGAACTCATCAGTTGCCATGGGTTTACTTATCATCTCTGCTGATGACTCCCAAACCTATACATTAGGCCCTAATCTCTCTTCTGAATTTCAGTCCCAAATTGCTAACCCCTTGAGAATTTCTTTGCATGGATTGACGTCTGAAACTCAATATATCCAAAACTGAACTTAAGTTTTCCCCACACCCATCTCTCTCCAAACTTACATATTTCATTCTTTCAACTAGTTACCCAGGGTAAAAAAATTGGTGCTTTTTTGATTCTTCTTTCTCTGTCTCTCTTTCTCTGTCTGTCTCTGTCTCTGTTTCTCTCTGTCTCTCTCTCTTTCTGTCTGTTTGTCTCTGTCTCTGTCTCTCTTTCTCTCCCTCTCACCTCTCCCATACCCCTTTTCCCTCCATTTACAGACTCTTATTGTAGTTCAGGCCCTAATCACTTCTCAATCAGAAGTGTCCACCTCTAAGTAGTGTGTGTGTGCGTGTGATTATGCTGTAAATTATTGGGGGAAATGTTTGTACATTTTTACTTGCTATAACTATAAATATCATTTTGTAAAAGCTACCCAGTGTTAAAAGGTTAAATGGAACTTAGTTGCTAATTTCTGGCCCTCTAAAATAGGAAGAGCAGAACTTGCTGGGGTTTGAGGGATAGCAGAGAAACGAAATGCACACAAAGTCCATAGAGTATCTTGGAACCTTGAGGGAAGAGGTAGTCTGCCTATGCCAGAGCAATCTTCCTTCTACAATGTAAACTCTATAAGAGCAGGAACTGTCAGCTTTTGCATTTATATGCAAAGTGCTTATCACAGTGCTTGATAGATAAATAAATGAATGAATGGATGAATAAACAAACAAATATCTATTCATTCATTCATTCATTCATTCATTCATTCATTCATTCTCCTGGTGGGGATAGAGAAGGGAAAGCAACAAGTTTTCTGGACAAGATTTCCTTCACTATGCAGTGGTTAGGGATCCCTGGCTCTGCTCTTCTAGCTGGTTTCTGGTTATAACAAAGGATCACTTCTATCCTTAGCCTCTGTGATCTGGACACTTCCCTCCACTCTCCTCTAGGGCCTGACCTTCATGACTGATCTTTCAATTGCTGATCCTGGTACCCTCTCTAGGCATCTTTCTGGTTTGCAATACTTTCTGCCTCTTCCCACAAGCCCCATCTCCTACCCCCCCCCCCCATTTCAAGGTTAGATGTATGATTCTTGCAATTTGGCAAATCCTCACCCATCTGGGTGGTATCTGAGTGTCCTGAACCACCGTCCCTATGAGTGGGGTCAACAGTGGATTAGGGAAGAGAATGAAAATATCTACAAAGTAATTTCCAGGTGAAGGACCCTCACTTATTCTACAGGACAATTTGTTAACAACCAAATAAAGGCCTTACCAGAGAGTGCCTTGGATGGGTAGGGCACCAATGGGACAGGAACACCAGAGGCAATGGTGGTCAGGATTGTACTAAAAAGCCATCCTTCCTAGTAGTGCATATGATGTGGACATGATGATCGATCCCTGAGAAATGGGTTCAGGAAGAGCAGGAAAGGGTCAGGAGACACAAGGGTGGGGGCAGAAGGGGCGTCCTCTCCCTATTCTTGTGTTTTGGTCAGAATTCCTGGGCTGAAATTGGTTCTAGAGAACTGAGGTATATTTGGGGAGCAGCCAGATCATTTGTATCCAAGACTCACCGCGTTGGTTACCTCCAGGTTGGACATATTGTTCATGGTGTACAATTCATTAAAACAAACACAAAGGCAAAGACGAAGATCTCTCAGATGTTGCACTTTATTTTCTGTTGGGATTTATTGACTTCTTTCTTTGGGGCTTATTGATTGCTTTCTTTTGGAGTCAATCCTGGAATTCTGGGAAGTTTGCCAAAGAACACAGCAAAATTCAAAAACTCAGATTCTTTTCTCCCCACAGTCTGTATTGTGGGCTAGTCCAGGGATCCAACTGGACATAATACTGTTTGCCTAGGGTGTGGCCAAAGGTGTGGAGCCCTGGAGCTGTCCAGCTGACCAGGTCTATGATATAAGAGAAGGCTCTCTGTGGCAGGACAATGATTGTGTCCAGAGCAGAGTTCTCTTCATGTTCTCGTAGCTCTCCTCATGGCTCCTTGGGAGCCTCCCCAGGCTGTGGCTATGGGCAGCTTCCATGGTCCTGACCCTGGGACTGCTCCAACTGACTTGGCTCCTGTCCAGGAGACAGAAGCTTTTCCAAGGCCTAAAGAGCATTCCTGGGCCACCCACCCACTGACTCTTTGGGCATTCCAAGGAGGTTAGGTCTAGGCTCTTGACCAGGGGCAGATGACATTTGATACAAACAACATTTGATGACAACAACAGATACAAACATTTCCCCCAAAGGCAAGAGGGACGGATTTGAAGAAGTGGAAGAAAGGCATAGGAAGAGACAGAGAGAAAAGGGGAGAGGGAAAGGAGGCAGAAAGACAAGAGAAGGGAATGATAAATAAAGGCAGAAAATGAATTATAGGATCTCACTAATGAAAAGCTCAGAGGCAGCTAGCTCCCCTAATACCTGACCAAGACATTCCATCCTACCCAGAAGCATTATTGATGAATGAGTAGTAATCTGGCTCTACTAGAAGACTAATGAGGAAGGGAGCTCACTACCTCCTCACCATATATCCCTTTCCCCATTAGACCAGCTCTCACTGTTAGGAAGGTTTTTCCTAATGTCCAGATGGAATCTGCTTGTCTACAATAATCACTTGTCCCCACTCTCAATTTTTCCTAGTTCTGCCTTTGGGCGGAGAGAAGTGAAAGAGTGGAAAGACGAGTGTCCACACATTGACACTTTGGACTCCCTGGAGATAGAGATGTGCCTCAGCATGGAGAGAAAGAAGGAGAAGAAAGAGTAGAGGGAGTGGAGAGGGAGAAGGAGAGAGAAAGAGGAAAAAGTAGGGTGGGAAAAGAGAGAAGGGCCCTGGGAAGCGGGAAAAGGAGAGGATGAGAAGGAAAAGAATTATTTGTTTTGTTCTTGAGAAATGGGGTTTGGGCTTTCCTGTGTCAGGAAATCTGATGGCCTTTTCTCAGTCCTCATCCTCCTCTATTATGACAAGCCCATCCATCTGGACATTTTGTAGGCTCTTGTCTTCTGTACTATTCCTCTCTACTGGTTCTCTTTGCTGACTGTTTCTTCCAAGTCTTCTTTATTGGATCAGTGTCTAAGTCCCATTTTCTCTCTTAGAGGGATGTTCCCAACTTTCTGTCCTGAGCCTTCTTCTCTGCTCTCTCTACATTCTCTCCTTTGGTGAGCCCATCAGTCCCCATGAGTTCAGATATCATCTCCATACACTTGACTCTGAGATCTACTTCCATCCCTCTCCAGATCCTCTGTTGTTGCCTTCTTGCCACACCTTTCCATGTGGTTCTCCCATTGGCATCTCAGGCTCAGCAGATCCAAAACAACTCATCATTCCTCCTCCCCCTTGAGCTGGCAGGTAGGGTCCCCAGGAGGCAGCAGGGTGGGGGCAGGGCAGTCCTAGTACTTCAGCTAATGGTGCAGTGGATAGAGTTCTATACTAGGAGTCAGGAAGACCTAAATTGAAATCCCACCTGCCATACTTAGTAGCTCTGTGACCCTGGGAAAGCCACTTCACTTCTGTTTATCTCAGTTTCTTTATCTATAAAATGGGGATGATAATAATAGTATTTACCTTCCAGGGTTGTTAAGAGGATAAAATGAAATAATATTTATAAAGCACTTCCCACACTTTCCTTCTGAGTCTCCCAAATGCTGGGCTAGATATGGCAACGCATGAGTCAAGTTCAACATGTGTGTGGACATCCCTCAAAAGCATATGCCAAGCTAAGTGAACTTATCCACAGCATTTAAAATGTTTTCACATGCTATAAGCAATGATTCCCTATGTGAATGGTGCAGCTCTGGCTAGTGGAGGACCTCTGTTTTCTTGGTGTTGATTGTGAGGCAAAAATGAACACAAGCAGCAGAGAATAGATCCAGACTCTGTTACATCTCAGTCTCATATACAGTTTGAGTACACAGTAATCTGTGACCAAAGCAATCACACACCAACTCTCCTTCTACTTGAGTCTTGGCTTGTGGCCTTTTAAAGTTAACTAGTTTATCATCAGTGCAGTAGTTGACCTTGACGCCATTTTCATCTTTGTTAAAGGCATCTGACAACATTGCAGGCAACATGCAAGAAAGCATGGGAGTAAGCACATAGCCTTGGTGTGTGCTCCACTGGGGACTGGGAAAGCATGAGAGGAGATACTTTATCCAGAACACATGGAAGCATTCCATCATAAGACTGGTGTACAATGCTGATGAATTTCTCTGGGCAACAAAATTTCTCTATAATCTTCCACAAGCTTTCATGACTGATAGTATCAAAGGTCTTAGTTAGATCAATGAATGTTGTGTACAGACCTCTGCTTTCCTCCTGACATTTCTCTTGGACTTGTCAGGCAGTAAACACCATGTTGACCATTCCTCTGCCTTTTCTGAAGCCACACTGGCTCTCAGGCAGATTAACATCTTCAAAAGGTGCTACTCCTCCCTGAACACCCTATACACCTCCCAAAGAATAGTCAGTTAATGGTTCAGTGTCACCTTGGTGAGAGGTTTCCGGTACAGTGTTTCCTATCTCTTCATCCTCTATATTTTCTATCTCTTCCCCCTTCTTTTACTCTCTCATCTCATCCTCCCCACCTCTTCTTATTTGTATCTTATTTCTTCATCTCTTCCTCTCATAAACTGAATTCAAGTCACCTAACTGAAGCGAACATTCCAACATACTGATCAAAAAGGATGATGAGTGTCATTTTTGAGACTATTTAAATCTTAGTGATTATAAAAAACATGAGGGCTACTGGAAATGGTTAAGTGTGCTGAGCATCAAAAAGGGAAAGAGAATGAAATTTGTAAATTGTAGATTAGTGAGCTTGACTGCTTTCTTGCAAATTTCTACATGTTATTAAAGAGATGGCTGGTGAGCATCTGCAAAAGGAAGTGATGATCACAGCAAATCAACTTGGCCTCAAGTAAAGATCATGCCAGACTAATTTTAAAGGTAATTAAACTAGTGGATAAGTGATTACATTGCTATCAGTATAGCTTACCTAGATTGTAGTGTAGGATTTGGTTAATTTGATTAATTTGATACTACTTTTATAGAAAAGATGCAGAAATTTGAGTTGAATGATATGTAGATTCAGAACTGGCTAAATGGATGAATTTAAACTGTTCTCAATGGCTCTCTAGAAACTTGTTGTGGATCTCCAGTTGAGTATCTCAAAGATGTGTGCTTAGTCCTTTGCTGTTTAGTATTTATACAAATAACTTGGATAAAGCATAGAGGATATCCTTACCAAATATATCAATAATTCGAAGCTAGGCAGGATTAGCTAACACATTGGATGACAGATTCAGGGCTCTAAAAGATTTTGACCAGGTTAATGCTGGACTAAATGTTAAAAGATGAAATGTAAGAAGGACAAATGGAAAGTCATCTGTTGGTGCAAAAAATAACATCACAAATACAAGATTATGGGCAGCAGGGGTTGCCCAGATATCAGTTTGTCTGATAAAGGTCTGGGAAGTTTACTGGACTACAAAGCATGGTCATGTGGAGGTAAAAAATTTAATGTGGTTTTCAGCAACATTAAGAAAGGAAGAGGACTTAGAAATAGTTCCACTGGACTATGTCCTGGTCAGACTACATTTGGAATATTGTATTCAGTCCTGGGCACTGCCTTCTAGAAAGCATATTGATGAGCTGTAAGTGATAAAAGAAGACCAACTCAATTAATGAAAGTCCTTATATCCATATCTTGAGGACAGGAGTGGGGATGTTCAGCCTGGAAAGAGAAGGCACAGGAGACTAATTGTCATCATGTAATTCAAAGGTTGTCATGTGGAAGACTGTGTCTGCTTGGCCTCATAGTGCAATGATCAAGAAAGACTTCCTAAGAATTAGAATTAGCCACCAGGGGAATGGCCTTCCTGGGGATGTGTGGGGGAGGTGGCAGCTCCTAATCAAAGGTTCTGAAGTCAGAGCAGGAAGGCCACTTGTCATGGATGCTGGAAAGGGGTTCCTTACTTGAGCATTGGTTGGATTCAATGGCCTCTAGAAATTCTTCCACTTCTGACACACCATGTTTCTGAGCCTCTGGGCTCATACATACTAGACCTTGTATCCTCAGGTTAAGGATAGGATTGGTCCTATTCTCCTCCAGCCTGATGCTGCTTTGGCTTCCCAGAGATGATCTCTCTGAAAGCAACTTCTTTTTTTCCTCTACAGATCCCAAGACAATGGACATATATGGTTTCTTCTTACCATGGACTGGTGAGTGGGATTTCTCTGCTTCCCCTAACTCTCACTCACCTTGGGTAGGCTAGGGAAAGCAGAAATGCAGATCTGAATGGTGGGATAAGTCAATCTGGCAAAAGAAGCAGGAGTATGCAAACTTCTTCCTCTCTCTCCCCATTACACACTCGTCAGCAGTGATTGGGCTCTTGCTTTCTAGGAGTTCCTAATCTATCTCAAAAGGAAAATCACACATATGCCATCTTCCTAAGATTGAGTAAGAGCCTCAAGTGGGAACCCAGGAAACCTGGGTCCTAGCTCTGACTCTGCCCCCACACTACTATGTGCTCTTACACAAGACTCCTCCCCTCTCTGGACCTCTTTCCTACTCTATAAAAAAAAGGAATAATAATATGTCCTTTGGTCCTTATAGGGTGACTGTGAAGAGAGCACTCTGTATGACCTCTTGAAGAACGATCGATTTGTGAAACATTATCAGTGCAATCTGTCAAATGTTTATCCCAGGCTGCAGGATACCCTGGGGCCCAGCCCTCCTCTGCTTTGTATTTCCCCTCTGCTCATTTCTGTAACACTCTGTATGCCTTTTGCGGACCTTCCTATATCTCTCCTCTCTTTCACAGACACAATTACCATCTTTACTCACCTTTCAATAACTTCTGACCCTTTCACTCCATAGAGCTTACTTTCTCCAAGATGAGCAATGATTGTTTCTTAAACATTATATCCAGTGGCCTTTTTTCAATCCTCTTCCTTCTAGACTTCTCTGAAGTTTTTGTGACTATTGGCCACTTTCACCTTCTGGATAGTATTTCTTCCCTTTGCATCCCTGATAATACTATTTCCTTGTTCTTCTGCTCCTTCTCTGTCTACTTCTCAGTCTCCTGTGCTGGATAACCATACAACAAAGAATCCTATTTTTTAAAACAAGTATTCAGCAAATAGTTGTTGAATTGGATTGAATCTGTGGTGGCATCACCTATCCAGTTTGAGACTCTAAAGGAGATTTAAACATTTAATAAACCAGCAATCATTTATTAAGCACTTATTACAAAGACACCGAGATAAATATGGAGCAGTCTCTGTTCTGGGGAGGTTACATTCTTGGGGGCACTGGTTCACTTGCTTGAACAAAGCAAGTAAGTACAAAGTGTAATTTCCAGTGCTGGTGGAAGCTCCTAGCAGCTGGGGGTCAGTGTGTGGCTGGGTGGCAAGGGTCTTTCCAGTCTTCTCTTTCACACACTCCACATGAATTCTGGCCAAATTTCTCCCATCATTTCTCTGTACTTGCCATTCTACAGTCAATCCTCAGCTTTGGCAGTGGTAAGGTTCCTAGAAAATCATGTAAAAGTAAAAAATCCATGTGATGCATTGAACATATGGGAAATTGAGGGTTAGGTAACTTTGCAAGTAAAAACTGGAATCTTTCACCAGAGATCAGTGAAGATTTGTTTTTCTTCCTTCAATTCTCTATAACAAAATGTCAGTGCTAATAATATGTACTTTCTGGAGCAGATTCATGAACACTTTTATGAATGCTTTTCTCCTTTTGTGGATATAACAAATCATTGATTCATTAACACCAAACTTGGGGCCAACTGTGGCTGCAGAGATTCTAGCAGGAAGTTTATCTAGCCTTTGTTTTCTCAGCGAGTCGCTTCACTGACTTTGCACACTTGGCCTTAGAGACCACAGGACTTGCACAATGCTTTGGGGGCAGGATTGCGACACAAAACTTGAGTTTTAAAGGCAAACAATGAAAATATGCAACAAATGCTTGAGGAGCTCTTTACCCTGCAATGGCAGAGTGAATAATCCCAGTCACGTGCCTAGTAGGATACCAGGAGCTCCACAGACTTCTGTGCATCTCACCTCTCAGTTTTTCTCTACTGAGCATAGCAGTGAAAGTGCATGGTTATTAATACAGAAGTGAAAAATGAAGTTATTAATAAAATCATATGAATGCTTGAAGTCATGAAATTTAAACACATTAATGTTGAATATTGACTGTGTCTTCATGCCTTTGCACAAGCTGGTCCCAGTGCCTGGGAGATTTTTTCTCCTCATCTCCAGCTCTGAGAAGTCTCAGTCTCCTTCATGACTCAGCTTAGGTGACACCTTCCATGGGCAGCTTTTTCTGATCCTCCCAAGGGTTCTTCCTCTCCTCCCATTACCTTGCATTGACTTTTCTCAGTGTACTCACAGTCCATTAGATTGTAAGCTCCTTGAGGGCAGGGTCTGTCTTTTGCCCCTTTTTGTATCCCCAGTGCTTAAACAATATCTCACATATAGCAGGTATTTGGTAAATGTTTCTTGATTGATACTTCCCCCAGAAGAATGTGAATCCCTCAGGTGTGGAGACTTGGAAAGGTCACTGTGGAGTGAACACAAGGGCTTTTGTTCTTCTACTCCCATAGTGCTGTGTGTTCTAATCTCCCTCTCAGCTCTGGAATTCTCTTTTTTATTTTCAAAGTCCCTTCAAGTTTGAACAGTCTATCTTCCTTGAGGAATGACCTCAAGGTCATTCCCAGCACTGTCATTCTGTCCTTTGTTTTGTATGTTTTTTGTAGGCTAAACCTCCCCAATGAAGTCTTTTGCTGTGACTAAGGTCTTCAGAAAACCACTTCAATTTCAATTTTATTGAGGACTGTGCTACCAGAAAGTGGCATGGGCTCATTTTTCCTCTCAAAGTTTCCATGTACCTGAATCCTGGACATGATGTGACTGTTCCAATGATGTTCCTTGATCTCTCACGTTTTCTCCCTCCTAATCTTAGGGAAGGGGCTACTGGTTTTGGATGGGCCCAAGTGGTTTCCGCACCAGAAACTGCTCACCTTTGCCTTTTACTCAGAGGTCCTGAAGCCATACATGGACCTATTTGTTGAGTCTACCAAAGCTATGCTGGTGAGAAGCTCCTTGTGGCCTTGCTCTAATCCTTGCACATTCCACTGGGGATTAAACCAAGGTGGGACTATTTTGGGGGGAGCTTAGGCTGGGGCTTGTGGTGCTGCACTGGACAGAATTTCCTTCAGAATACATCAGAGAAGGAAACTGAACATTTGGGGAAGGGGTGTTGGAAGAGAAGTGAGCCCTGGGAACAAGTTCTGTGGCTGTATGGGGCTTGGAACTGGAAGAGGTTTCTGTCTTTTTCAGAGAAAATGGGACAAGAAGATTCAGAAGGACAAGTGTGTGAACATCTTCCCAGATATGGGTCACTTGGCTCTGGACAGTCTGATTAAATGTATCTTTGGAAGGAGCAGTAGGAGCCAGACACAGAGGTCAGTGAAAGGGCCCTGACTATCCTGGGGGAAGTTATTGTTACCTGACCCCTAGGGAGCAAGGCCCTGATCTGAGAGGAGACAAAATCCTGTCCCAAGGAGCTCCTTCTTTGGGAAGGAGAGTCACAAACACCACAAGGAAACATCACTGAGATCTGGATGGTAAGGGTCCTGATGAAAGATATGAGGCTTTGATTGGCCCCCTTCCCTCTCTCCCCAATACAGAACTTAGTCTTGGGAGTTGGCTAGGACCAGGGGGAAGGGGAATGACTACTCAAAGTGCCATAACACAACTATCCCCTCTTTCCTCCTCCCCCACGTCCTCCACCAATTCTTCCTCTCCTTGGCCCCTGCAGTGACATCACCTACTATCAGGCCATCTAGGAACTCACCTTGTTGATGAAAGAGTGAATGGCATCCTTCTAGTATCACAATGACTTCTTCTACTATTGGTTCATGACTCATGGCCAAAAGTTCCTTAGGGCCTGCAAGGTTGCTCATGACCACACTGGTGTGTCTCCAGCCTACATCTGCTCTTCTTTTGTCCTTCTTCCTCTCTCCCTCCCTCCATTTCTCCTGTCCCTCCCTCCCTCCCTGCCTCCCTTCCTTGCTTCCTTCTTTCCTTCCTTCCTTCCTTCCTTCTTCCCTTCCTTACTCCCTCTTTTCCTTCCTTCATTTTTTCTGTACTTCCTTCTTTTCTGCCTGTTCCTCAGATCTACCCCCAAGCCCACCTACTCAGTAGCTACAAGAGTTATTCTTCATTACCCACTTGAAGTGCAGCATTTTTTGTGACCCTGTAGCCTCCTGTCCTCTACCATTTCCCTAACCAAATCATACCATATGACTCTTCCCTTTGAGGAAGAAGGGAGTATTTCACAGAATCACAGAATCTTTGAGCTGGAGGAGATGTCAAAGAGCATGTAGTACAATCTTTATCTGAGGAGGAAAGCTTACTACAACATGTTCAACAAATGGTTGTCTAAACCCTGTTTGAGGGTGTCAGAGGATAGGGAACACACTAGTACTCCAGGCATCCCAGTTCCACCTTTGGACAGCTCCAATTTTCAGGTAATTTTTCCTTATATCAAGGACAAATCTACCTCTCTGAAATTTCTATCAGTTGTTCCTGGCTCTGCTTTCAGAAGCTGAGAAGAATAAGTCTAATCTCCTTCTTACCTCATAGTCACCCAAATATTTGAACACGTGGTCACCCATCCTAGAAATCTTCCCTTCTCCAGGCCAAACACCTTTACTCTCTTCAATTAATCCTCATATCTCATGGCCTCAAGGTCTTTCTTTGGTCCAGTCTTCTTCTTCTATATATTCTCCTGCTTATCAACATCCTTGCTAAAATGTGGTGTCTAGAACTGAACACAGTCATTCAGAAGAGGTCAAAAAAAGGCCAGCAGATAACATGATTATCAGCTACATCATTAGGGCTTTCATGCTTTTCTTGAATCAAACTAAGATCATATTAGCTTTTCATTGACTGCCCTATTATTGTCTTTGTAACTTTCTCAGACACTCAGATCTTTTTCAGAACAGGATTCTTTCACACATCTTGTATTTATGAAGTTGATTTTTTGAGCCAGAGCATTAAACTTTACTTTCATCTAAAATTTTGCCATATATTTGGCTTATTGCTATACCCTTTGGAGATGTTTTTGGTTTTTGTCTCTATGGCTAAATGTTGTTAAGCTATCTTTCTTAGCTTTGTGAAGTCTTTATGTTTGATAACCAAATTATCAAGGTCTTTATCCAAGTAACTGATAAGACTGTCAAAAAGTCCATAGTTGCCTGGAGAATGAATTTCTAGGGCAGTCTGTCTGAGATCTCCCTCAAGGTTGATACTGAGGCATTAATAAATACTATCCTTTGGCTTCAGTCAAACTAGGTTATCCAATTTTGCTAGTGTCAAGTCCATTTTGCCCACAACAAAAGTATGAGAAACTTTTCCAAATGCTTTATTAAAATTTAGACTAAGGGGCGCCTAGGTGGCGCAGTGAGTAAGCGTGCCAGCCTCGGAGCTGGGATGACCCGAGATCGAAACCGGCCTCAGAAAATGAGCACCCACACATAAATAATGACTAGCCATGTAACCTTGAGCAAGTTACTTAACCCCAATTGCTTTAAAAAAATTTAGATAAACTATATCTGTAGCATTACCTGAATAAATCAACCTAATAATGCTGTCAAATAAGGAAATGAAGCTACCCTGACACAACTTATCCTTGATGACCTCACATAATTTTTTTTTCCTCATCACCACTTCTTTGATAAAGAAACCCAATAGAATGTTTAAGTATAACTTTCATTTTTCATTACTAGACATTTTCCAATAGTTTTGATTACTAGGTGTTTTCTATTAATATAGGCAATTCCTAGCTATAAACCTTCTTCCCACCCTGAGTCTTCATCACTTAGAATTCAACCCTGACATGAGACAAGAAATACCCTTATGCAAAAGATGGCTGTATGTTTTTGTTGCTCTTGACCTTTCTGCCAAGAGAAATGGCTTGTTCTCAGGGAACTGGTAATGATTTTTTTGATACCTCCTTAGAATTGGCTTACTTTGTTGTTGTTGTTTTTTTTTTTTTTAACAATCTTGGAGGGCAGAGCCAAGATGGCGGAGTAGAAACAGCACTTCAGCAGAGCTCTCGCCCACACCACTTCAAAATTATGTAAAAGGGGGACTGTGAACAACCTCTGGAGCTCCAGAACCCACAGAACAACACAGAGAAGCTAACCTCCCACTGAGGACAGCCTGGCAGCCTGGCAGGCAGCAGCCAGCACAGCGCTATGGGAACCCAGCCCAGGAGAGTCGGAGGTTTTAGCCCCAGGGTGGTCTGACCAGCAGCCAGCTGGAGGGACCCCAGAATACCAGCAGCTGTGGCATTTCCAGAATTACCAACACATAGATGCCTAGAACAAAGCGAGAGGTTAGTGTCCTATGGACTTTGGGACCAGTATTTGGGAGCCCATCAGCTTCTTCCCCTGGGAGTGAGAAGCCTCTGAGGAGCCATGGCACCGCTGCCATTTTGCAGCTTCAGTTGCAGCTTCAGCTCCTGGCCTGTGGACTGTAGGGGTATCTGGGGATCAGTCTTGGGGGTAATCACTCTTGCTTTAACCTTCTTGGATCTGGATTGTGGTCTGGGGTGGAGGTCTTGGGGTGTGTGACCAGTTTGCCAGAGTGTGTGGGGACTTCAGAGAGGGCACCCAACTAATACCTCTGGCAGTTGAGAAGACCCCAATGTTTGGGAAGGAAGCTCCCCTGTCTGGTGGCAGAGTCCTACTGTGGCAACAAGCCCAAAAGTCAATTAATTAAGTAGCAACATGCCTAGGCAAAGGAAACAAAATAAACAGAAAAATTCAACATTAGACTCCTATTTGGGGGGCAAAGAGAATCAAAGCATGGAACAGGAGGAGGACTGGGAAGTCAGCACTCCTGCACCAAAAGCCCCAAATGAAAATACAAGCTGGTTACAGGCCATAGAGGACCTTAAGAAGGATTTGAAAAACAAAGTAAGAGAAGTGGAGGAAAAATTGGAAAGAGAAATGAGAAGGATGCAGGAAAAGTATGAAATGAGAGTCAACAGCCTGACTGAGGAAAATAACACCTTAAAAAAATAGACTAACTCAAATGGCAAAGAGACTCAAAAAGGCAATGAGGAGAAGAATGCCTTAAAAAGCCAAATTTGCCAGATGGAAAAAGAATCTCAAAAGCTCACTGAGGAGATTCATTCCTTCAGAATTAGACTGAAGCAGATGGAAGCAAATGACTTAATGAGAAATCAAGATGCTGTTAAATGGATCCAAGCAATTGAAAGAATAGAAGGCAATGTGAAATACCTCATGGGAAAAACCACTGACCTGGAAAATAGATCTAGGAGAGATAATTTAAAAATTATTGGACTACCTGAAAGCCATGATCAAAGAGAGAACCTAGAAATCATCCTTCAAGAAATTCTCAAGGAAAATTGCCTTGATGTTTTAGAACCAGAGGGTGAAACAGAGGTTGAAAAATCCATTGATCACCTCCCGAAAAAGATCCTAAAAAGAAAACTCCTAGGAATATTATAGCCAGGTTCCAAAATTCCCAGATCAAGGAGAAAATACTACAAGTAGCCAGGAAGAAACAATTTCAATATTGTGGAAACACAATCAAAATAGCCCAGGACCTGGCAGCTTCTACACTGAGGGATTGAAGGGCATGGAATATGATATTACAGAGGGCAAAAGAGCTGGGATTGAAGCCAAGGGTCAAAACTACCCAGCAAAACTGAGTGTCATGTTTCAGTGGAAAATATGGTCATTCAGTGGAATAGAGGACTTTCAAGCATTCTTGAGGAAAAAACCAGAGTTGAATAGAAAATTTGACATTCAGACACAAGAAGCAAGAGATGCTTGAGAAGGTAATCAAGGAAAGAAATCAAAAGGAACTTATCAAAGTTGAACTATTTACAGTCCTACATGGAAAAACAATAACTGTGACTGATGAAACCTTTCTCAGTATGAAAATAATTGAAGAATGGTATATGGGCATATGAATACATATGTGAATGTGTATATATATGTTTACAGGTATACATGGATAAAGGGCACAGGTCGAATTTGGTGGGAAGGGATGATACTTAAGGGGTGAAGTTAAGAGGTGAGAGAGGAATGTGGCAAGAGTAGGGAGAGACAGGATGGGGTAAACTATCTCATGTAGAAGAGGCAAGGGAAAGTGTTTGCAGGGGAGGGGAAGAACCAGAAGGCAAAAAGGCAAAAACATATTCTCATTGAATTGGCTAGGGAGAGAATGACATACATACTAAATGGGATATCTCAACCTGCAGAGAATAGGGGAGAGGAAATGAGAAGGGGGATGATGAGGGAGGGCATGCTGGGGAGAGGATGGAAGCACCCACTTTTGAAGAGGGACAGGATCAAAGTAGGGAATGGACCAGGTGGGGGGTGGGATGGGTGGGAGAGAAATATAGCCAGTCTTTTGCAGTATATCTACTATGGTAATGTTTTGCATAGCTATACATGTACAACATATACTGAATTGCTTATCTTCCCAGTGAGGGTGGGTAACAAGGGAGGAAGGGAATGGATCTGGAATTCGAAGTTTTAAAATTAAATCTTTCAAATATATACAAATACAATTATTAATACTATTTTGCATGTAATTGGGAGATAAGATGTGCAGGCATTGGGGCACAGAGATTCACCTTGCCGTAATGGAAAAGTCGAAGGCGGTATGGGAGAAGATATGGGAGAGAGCCGATTGGATGAGGGGATATCCTGTGGGACTGCTATTCTGGGGTGGTGGGTAGGGGAAAAATGGGGAAAAATGTAACTCAAAATCTGGTGGAAATGAATGATGTGAACCAGAAGTTAATAGAGCATTTGGGAAAAAAAAACCCCAAAAAAGAAAAGCAAAAAGAAGAAAACAGTATTGACCCAGAACCGATAATGGTTTCAGGAAGAAATGAAACTTCCTAGTAGATGAAGGGGGTGGCAATGGAAAAGAGGCCATTACTTCTATTTTTTTTTTTACTATAGATAGGTTTCTAAATGTTATGGACATAAAATCTGCCCAGCCCAGTTCCATTCTGGGCTTTTTCAGTCACACTCTTTTTTTTTTTAAACAAATGCTTTATTAACTTCTGTTTTACATCATTCATTTCTGCCAGATTTTGAGTTACAATCATTTCCCCCCCATTATTCCCCTACCCACCCTCCCAGAATAGCAGTCCCACAAGATATCACTTCCTCCAATCTGCTTTCTCCCATACCTTCTCCAATACCCCCATCGACTTTTCCATTAGAGGAAGGTGAATCTTTGTGTCCCAATGCCTGCACATCTTATCTCCCTATTACAAGGAAAAGAGTATTAATAATGGTATTTATATATATTTGAAACATTTAATGTTACGACCTCGAATTTCAGATCCATTTCCTTCCTTCCTTGTCACCCATTCCTTCTTGGGAGATAAGTAATTCAGTATATGTTGTACATGTCTAGCTATGCAAAACATTATCATAGTAGATATATTGTACAAGGCTGCTTATAATTCCCTCCCACTCATCCCACCCCCCACCTGGTCCATTCCCTACATGATCCTGTCCCTCTTCTATAGTGGGTACTTCAACCTCCCCTACCCCCAAGGATGCCCTCCCATCCATCATCCCTCCTCTCATCCCCCTTCCCCCTATTCTGCTGCAGGTTGAGGTATCCCATTTAGTATGTATGTCATTTTCTCCCTGAACCAAATTCAGTGTGAATGTGGTTTTGCCTTTTTAGCCTTCCTTATTCTCCCCCTCCTTTGCAACCACTTCCCCTTGCTTCTTCTACATAAGATAGTTTACCCTACCCTGTCTCTCCCCATCTCCTCTTGCCACTTTTCTCTCTCACCTCATAATTTCATCCCTTGAGTATTCTCCCTTCCCAACAGATTCAACCTATGCCCTCTATGCATATATAACTGTAACCATATACACACACATTCACATATGTATTCATAAGACCACACCCCCTTCTTCCATTATTTTCATAGTGAGAAAGATATCATCAGTCCCAGTTATTGCTTTTCCATATAGGAATGTAAATAGTTCAACTTTGATAAGTTCCTTTTGATTACTTTTCCCTGATTGCCTTCTCAGGCATCTCTTCCTTCTTGTGTCTGGATGTCAAATTTTCTATTCAACTCTGGTTTTTTCCTCAGAATGCTTGAAAGTCCTCTATTCCACTGAATGACCATATTTTCCCCTGAAACAAAATACTCAGTTTTGCTGGGTAGGTGACCCTTGGGTTTATTCCCAGTTCTTTTGCCCTCTGGAATATCATATTCCATGCCCTTCGATCCCTCAGTGTAGAAGCTGCCAGGTCCTGGGCTATTCTGATTGTGTTTCCACAATATTGAAATTGTTTCTTCCTGGCTGCTTGTAGTATTTTTCTCCTTGATCTGGGGATTCTGGAACCTGGCTATAATATTCCTAGGAGTTTTCTTTTGGGGATCTTTTTCAGGAGGTGATTGGTGGATTCTTTCAACCTCTATTTTGCCCTCTGGATCTAAAACATCAGGGCAGTTTTCCTTGAGAATTTCTTGAAGGGTGATTTCTAGGTTCTCTCTTTGATCATGGCTTTCAGGTAGTCCAATAATTTTTAAATTGTCTCTCCTGGATCTATTTTCCAGGTCAGTGGTTTTTTCCCATGAGATATTTCACATTGCCTTCTAATCTTTCATTTGTTTGGATCTGCTTAACAGCATCTTGATTTCTCATAAAGTCATTAGCTTCCATTTGCTCCAGTCTAACTCTGAAGGCATGAATCTCCTCAGTGAACTTTTGAGATTCTTTTTCCATCTGGCAAATTCGACTTTTTAAGGCAATCTTCTCCTCATTGGACTTTTGGGCCTCCTTTGCCATTTGAGTTAGTCTATTTTTTAAGGTGTTGTTTTCCTCAGTCAGGCTGTTGACCCTCATTTCATACTTTTCCTGCAACCTTCTCATTTCTCCTTCCAATTTTTCCTCCACTTCTCTTATTTGATTTTTAAAGTCCTTCTTAAGGTCCTGTATGGCCTGCAACCTGCTCATGTTTTCCCCTGGGGCTTTTGGAGCAGGACTTCTGATCTCACAGTCCTTTTCCTGCTCTATGCCCCCAAAATAGGAGCCTAGGGTTGCATTTTTCTGTTTCCTTTGCCTTGGCATGTTGCCACTTAATTACTTGACTTTTGTGCTTGTTGCCACACTATGGCTTTAAGGCCAGATAGAGGAATTTTCGTCCAGAACGTGTGGGGGGCAACTTCCGTTTCTGGCAAGCTGTAAACCCAGCCATGACTTCCACCCTAGATCACAATCCAGATCCAGGGAGGTTAAAGCAAGAGGGATTAACCCCCAATACTGATCGATGGATCTCCCTACGATTTGTAGGCTGGGAGCTGGAGCTGCCTCTGAAAACTACAAAATGGCATGTGTCCTCAGCAGCTTCTAGCCCCAGGGGAGGGAGCCGACGCATTCCCTAAATATCAGTCCCAAAGTCCATAGGACACTAACCTCTTACTTTGTCCTAGGCATGTCTATGTTGATAATTTTGGAGTCGCCACAGCTCCTGGTGTTCTGGGGTTCCTCCAGCTGGCTGCTGGCCCTGCTGCCCTGGGGCTAAAACCTCGGCACAAGTGGACCTGGGCTCGGCTCGGCTCCTGCGCTCTGCGTGCTGCCAGGTCCCAGACCACTGCGCTGGTCCTTCCTGCAGGGCTGCTGGGCTGTCCTCAGTGGGAGGTTAGCTTCTCTGTGTCGTTCTGTGGGTGCTGGGGCTCCAGAAGTTGTTCAGAGTCCGCTTTTACATAGTTTGGGGGGAATCTGGGGCAGAGTGGCTTGGATGAGCTGTTTCTACTCTGCCATCTTGGCTCTGCCCCCAGTCACACTCCTTCCATCTGTTCAAGGATCAAAAAAAAATTGGGTCTCCATTAAGTTGAGATTCAGCCTGATTTTATTCTTTTCTTTGGGAACTATTCTACTTAATTATCCAAAATATTTTTCATAAAAAGACAATATTTGCATCACCAGTTATTACTGCTGAACATCATATGAGTCAAACAAAATTTTCTGAATTCAACGAAACAAAACAAAACAAAAAAGCAACCTTTCCATTTTCATTGTTGTAATCATTGTGCAGATCATTCATCTCTTTCTGCTTATTTCACTTTGGATGTCTTCATGCCAATCTTCCCATGTTTCTTTGGCTTTCTCAGATCTGTCACTTCTCACTTAACGAGGACATTTCATTATATTCACATGCCACCTTTCCTAGCCATTCTCAAAATGATGGGCACTCACTTTGTTGCCAGTCTTTGTAAATACAAAAAAAGGTGTTGCATGACCATATTACTACTCATTGGAACCATGTTTCTATCTTTGACCTCCACAAGCTATTTGCTCAGTACTGGGAACACTTGAACAAAGGTTATGACCAATTCAGTCACTTTTATTGTGCAATTCCACTTTGTTAATCAGAAGTCCCTGAAAACTTAGAACTGTTTTAAGTTGCATTTTTCCATATCATTGATTTGAAATATATTTATATGCCTTTTCATAGTTTATAATTTGTTTTACATGTTTAAATCTTCTGATTATTTATTAATTGAAAAATGGCTCCTGGTCCAATAAATTTATATAAATTTCCTATAATGTCTTGGATATCGGATTTTTATCTGATAGCAATAGCTAATGTAAAGATATTCCCCATTCAGTAGTTTATTTTCTTATTCTAACTGCATTGACTTTATTTGTGCAAAAGGTTTTACACTTTATTAATAAAAGTTACTCATTTTGTCTTTTAGGTACATCTCTATCCCAACACAGCACAAGGGCCAGAAAGGTGTCCTTTTAGCCAGGAAGAGATGATTTCAAATCCCACTTCTGACACATACTTATTGTGTGATTCTCGGCAAATTATTTAACAACTCAGTGTTCTAAAGGACTACTGGGGACTATGTCTAAGTTGTAGGGAAGGAACTGATCTGTATGGTAGAGGGAAGTTTTTCACCCAGGAGTGTCTCTCTCTTTCTCCATATATATGCATATATATGTGTGTGTGTGTATAATGATATGTCATTATTTCATATTTAAGTTGTATATTAATTTGTAGCCAGTTTTAGTTTATGGTTCAAAGTACTGATATTAATACACTGTTTTTTTCTAGGTGTTTACTGCCCATACATTTATATATGAAGCCAAATTGGCTCCTAGTTAAATTCAATTCAGCAAACATTTGTTTAAGGGTCATTGCTTCCTTTTCTAAATGATCACAAAAAATCTCTTGAATATTATATTCTGAAGTTCTAATAAGAAACATTTATCTGATGGGTCTGGCTTTTTTCTTTTCTTTTCTGTTCTTTAAATAACCCTACCTGCTTCCTTTCTTTGAAAATCAGGATTGTACTGGCTATTCTCCAGTACTGTAGCATTTCTTCTGTTTTTCTCTGATCTTTCTAAGGTCACTAACTGTGGTTTAACAAGCATGCCGGTCTGTTCTGGTGGTTTCACCTATGCCAGGTGACTTGTTACTATTTTCTCACTAATATTAGTTTTCAACTTCCTGTTAACATTTTTTATTCTATCCTCTTTGCTGGGAAAAAGAGTTATATATATTAATGAAAATAGGAGCAAAAATAATGGTTGAATGGATTTATCCTCTCTGTCTCTTCAGTTAATTAGTCATTGCCACCCTGGACAGTGGACTTATCTGTCCCTTGTTCTTACTTTTTCCCTTTTTATTGTCCTTAGTTTTCTTCACCAGTCTCAGTTTATTCTGACACAATAA
Organism: Gymnobelideus leadbeateri; assembly: GCA_011680675.1. Taxonomy (NCBI): domain Eukaryota; kingdom Metazoa; phylum Chordata; class Mammalia; order Diprotodontia; family Petauridae; genus Gymnobelideus; species Gymnobelideus leadbeateri. Next base: position 252,769 of record WOXC01004597.1, read on the forward strand.
TAATAGCTACCATTTGTGTATCATTATAAAGTTTGGAAAGTATATATATATATACATATGTATATATGTATACATAAATGCCTATTTATACATACACTCTTATCTGCATATATATATATGTATTGTGTATATTTATCTATCTAAAATTTGGTCCTCACAACAACCACAGTTCTTTAATTTATTAACCCCATTTTCCAGAGGAGAGCTAAATATCTTAACTGGGGCTATACAGCTAATGAGCATCTGAAGCCAAATTTGATCTCAGGGCCTCCTGACCCTAGGTCTGACACTCTATCCACTGAGCCACATCTCTCTCTAACTTGACACTATAGGACAATGAGCTAATGCTCATCTCATCCTTCCATCTTCTTTGTCTTCTCTAAATCTTCAGGGAATCTATAATATCATTAATATAACTATTCCCACCAAAGATGCAGATCCCAACCTATGCATCTCAGTTTATCCTATACATGTCTTTTAAATCTAAGTAAATTGATGAGTTCCTTGTGCATCCACATTGGATTACTTAGGTATCATCCTTCTTTTCCTCTTTATTAGAACTATTTCACTTTTGTCTTCAGGATTCTTTTGCCAAGAGCCTCTAATCCCTCTTGGGAAGACTTCCCCTGTGGAATTTTAGGCCATGAGATCCTATTTTTTGTTTGAACCCTTTGAAACCTGTTCTCATTAAGTCCAAGTGTCATCAGGCTATTTCCAGTTTTTGATGACAAACTCTACAATGCAGTAGTAACATCTCCCTAAGGCTTCCATCATTTCAGCACAGAGGACGGTATGTCCCAGGGGGAGAAAACCTCCTACTTTCCTGTTATGGCCATTTGCTTCTCTAGTTGTGAAGTTCTTTGAACACGTAAGGGCCCTTTTCCTCTTATTTAGTGACTAAGAAATAGAATTCCTGATAGGAAGGCTCCTGTAACTAAGAGTTAGAGATTGCTCCCTGTGGTGCTCTCAGCAGTGGTAACTTCTGAACAATTCACTGGAGTGAGGGCTTGGCTAAGGCATCTATAACCCTAAGACAGTGTATTTGGAGGAAAGAGCCCTGGGTGGGGTGCCAGGAGATCTGGTTCTTCCACTCACTCCATTTGATTCCATGACCTTGACTCAACCACTTCCCCTCACTAGGATTTAATTTCCCTTCTCCAAGTTGGGTGCTTGAGCACATGACTTCTCCAACTCTTTCCAGCACTAACATTGATTTCCTTGCACAGACCAGGTGATTAGGGCCAGAAGAGTTTCCCTGAAGGAGGAGGAGGAGCAGAAGATTCAAGGGAAGAAATGCCTGGACTTCCTGGACATACTTCTTGGGGCTAGAGTGAGTCTGAGGGGCTTTGGAGGGATGGGTTAATCTGGGGCTCAATTCAGACAAAGCCAAAGTGGATCTTTAGGGCCCCCTTGCTCCATGGAGTATCTATCTCTCTCCTATTCCTGCTTCTATCCTTATGCATTTGCTCACTCATAAACTGGGAAGAGAGACCAGTGGGGAAAGGGACCATCCACCCAAGGTTTTCTTCGGGAGCTGGGGAAGGTTGGATAACTTGAACTTCACTTTGATTAGTAGAGAGGATCCAGACAGACAGAATGAAAATGAATAAAAGATATTCTAAAAGAAAAGGTGCTGGATTTGCCATCAAAAGCCTTGGGTTCAAATCTTGGTTCTGACACCACCTGTGTGACATTGGACAAGTCACTTGCCCCATGTGAGCCTCAATTTCCCCCTCTGGAAAATGAGATTTGGCTTAAAAGTCTCTAAGGCCCCTTTAAATTCTAAATCTTATGCATAAGAAGGCAAATCAGGGAGAAGTATGGTCCTTCCTCCAGTCCCATCAAAAAAGAAGACCCCATTTCCCTCCTATTCGGGTCCTTTTTCTCCTATTTAGCAGCTTTTATTGAGGGGAAGTTCTCCCTGAAATCTACTTTGGATCCCTCCTATTGTGTCTTCCACCCATTTTTGTCACCTCCTTTTCTTCCTGAAGGATGAGAACAGGAATAAGTTGTCAGATTTAGACCTACAGTCTGAGGTGGACACATTCATGTTTGCTGGGCATGATACCACCACCAGTGGCATCTCCTGGTTCCTGTACTGTATGGCCCTCCACCCAGAGCACCAGCAGCAATGCCGGGAAGAGATCCGGGAAATCTTGGGAAAGCGTGACACCATCCAATGGTGAGCCCTGGGTCTGCTCTGTCTTAAAACTGGCTGAAAAGTGTGCCGTGGGATGCAGGGACCTTGTCAGGATCTGCCCTGCTCCCTCAGGCTCTGCCATTTATGACTGTTGTGACAAATCTCTTCCCTCTTCTAGGACTCAGTTCCTTCATCTATAAAATAAAGGGATTGGACTAGTCAATCTCTAAGGAATCTTGAAGGGCTAAATCTCAGATCCAATGACTACATTCCTAAGGTTGATTCCAAGGTCTTAGTAGCCCCCGATCTTCCCCATTGGCAGAGTTTAAGGGAACTCATCCTTTTGAAACAAGTCCTCCTCCCAAACCTTCCCATCCCCCTCCCTACCCCATGAAGGGCTTTGGGCCAATTCCAACCCTGGGCTTGAGGTCTCCTGGCAGTGAGACTGTAGTTTCCTGGGGAACTATGTCATCTACTTGGGTCTTCTCAAGGCTCTAGATCCAAGGCTTGGATGTTTGATTATTTTCTAAATCTTCCCAGTCTCTGAACCTTTCCTTGACTATTTGACAAAGTCTCTCAAGTTATTCTTTCCAGAATCCCAGAAGCTGAGCTGGAAGAGACACCAACTGTCATCTAGTCCAACCTGAGCATGAAAGGAAGTTCCACTTTAATGCACCCAACTATGTGATTGTGTCTCTGCTTGGACACCTCCAGTTGAGGGGGAGCCCACTAGACCTGGGGACAGCCCACTCTACTTTGGCACAATCTGTTGTTAGAGAGTCCTTTCTGACATCCAGAAGCCTTTGCAACTTTTTGTCTCTCTACTTCTCCTTCTGACCTCTGAGGACAAGCAGGACCAATCTTGTTCCCTCTCTACAGGGCAGCTCTTCAAACACTTGAAGACAAGGTCCCTTCTGAATCTTCTCTTCTCCAGCCTGAATATGCCTAGTTCCTTCATCTGCTCCACCTTTGATGGGAACTCAAAGCCCGTTCCTATCCTGGTGGTCCTCCTCTGCACACTCCCTCCTATCACAACCCTTCTTAAATCATGGCACCCCGAAATCAATAAAATACACTGGAAGCTATGCTAGCAGCTATAGTGTGTTAAGGTTTGCAAAATGCTTTGCACATGTTAAATCATTATGTCCTCACAATCCACATGAGGTCATTACTATTATTATCTCTTCTGTTTTGCTCATGAGGAAACTGAAATACAGAGGCTAAGTGACTGCTCAGGATCCTGCAGAGAGAAAAAAAATCTGAGGCAGAATTTGAACTCAGATCTTCTTGACTCCAAATCCAATGACCTAACCACCACTCCACTTAGTTTTATCTGCCTCTTTTTTTTTTTTTTTTGCTTTTTGGAGGGCAATTGGTGTTAAGTAACTTGCCCAAGGTCACATGGCTAGGTTTTTGTTTGTGTGTGCATTAAGTGTCTGAGGCCGGATCCGAGCTCAGGTCCTTCTGACTCCAGGGCCGACGCTCTACTCACTGTGCCACCTAGCCGACCCTATCTGCCTTTTTTAATGTAGCCAAAGATCAAATTAGCTATTTGGGCTACTGCAACACACTGATGACACATATTGTGATGCTGCTTGTGGTCCACTAAACCCCCAGGTCTTTTTCACATAATTTGTTAGCTATGTGTGTTTCATCTTGTATATATATATATATATATATATTTTTTTTTTTTGCCAAAGTGTGACTTTATTTTGGTTCTCAAATTTCATCTTATTATATCCAGTCCAATGTTCTGGCCTGTGAAAATCCCTTTGGATCTTGTTATCCACAGTGTTAGCTTTCTCTTTCAACCTTATGCCATGGTGAACACACCATCTGTGCCTTCATCCAAATCATTGAAACACACACTAAAGAGCCCAGAGCCAAGCACAGATTCCCTGTGGTCTCCCCCCCTGGGAACCTCCTGCCATATTGAACAGCTCCTCTTTTGAGTCCTGCCATCTAACCAGGTCTGAGTCCACCTAATTTTATTATCATCTCATCCCCATCTTTCTATCTTCTCCACCAGAATAACAAGAGATAACATTATAAAAAACTTGGCTGAAAATGAGGTAAAACGTATCCAGAATATTCCCCTTCATGACCAGTTTGGTAATCCTATCCAAAAAGGAAATGATGTGAGATTAGCATGACCTGCTTTATCAAGATAAAGCCAGGCAGGCACCTTGTGGTCACTGCTTCCTTGTCTACATGTTTGTCAACCACAAACATCTCCTAAAGATTAGTGTAGTGGTGTCCTCAAGAACTCAGGAGAAGCACACTGGCTTAAAGTTTGCAGAATCTGTTCTCTGCCTAACTACCACTTTAAAAATATCTGGACATTTGTCCCTCTATTTTGCTGTACCTTCCCTGTTTTCCGTGATCTTTCAAAGATTATAGATAATCTGGTGACCCAGACTATAGCAAAGAGCCTCTTTGAACTGACCTGGGCTGGTTCCTAGATAAGGACCACACTCTAAGCTTTATCAGCTTGGGAGGACATACCAAGACTTTTTGTGTTCTGCTGGACAGGCTTCAGAGAAGTCAGGGCTTCACCCTTATCTCCCTCACCATGCCAAGAGAAGGACTCAGAGGAGGACCCTAGTGTGGCTTCATTCACAGGGCATTCTGGCTTACAAGGCCACTGAGCAAGGTCATAGAATCACTGAATTTGAGACTCTCAGATATAGGATGGGACTCAGGAGTACCTTGCTAACTGGAAGGTGGCTCTGGGATATCTGAGGAATCCAAGTAGCAGGGTTGGGGCACTACTTCACCTGATCCACACTGACTGGGGGCTCTAGACTGTTTCTCTCCCTCCATGCAGGGAAGACCTGGGGAAAATGACCTACCTTACCATGTGCATCAAGGAGAGCTTCTGCCTATATCCCCCAGTGCCCCATGTATATTGCCAGCTCAATAAACCTGTTACTTTCATGGATGGGAGGTCTCTACCTGAAGGTAGGATAAGGGTAGCCCTTGAGGTATGGGAGGTGGGAGACCTGGATAGGGTCTTGACTACTCAGAATTTCTTGAGTGTTTGGCCAGGGCATTTTCCCAAAGTGTCATACTTAGAGAAGTGCCATTCACCTAAACTTCTAACCACAAGCTGTATAACCTAGTACAGGTCTAGTTCTCAAGGGCAGCTGGAAATGCTGAGCACCCAGCAATGATGAGTTTTCTGAGTCCTTCTGCTGGTCATACAGAGATCTCCCTTCCAGGGATTAGCTGAGTGATTTCTATTCAGTATTTTTACTATAAGCCACACACACCAACTCACACAATTGGACACTAGGGAGGGAGATTCCAGCATTTTGGAGGAAGGAGTCTGAGGGTCTGGGGGGGACATCTCTTCTGTGAAAACTAGAGGGTTGCAAGAGATAGCAACTGCCTTCACCTTCACCAGGAGTTCTGAACCTCAGTCCGTTAATATGTGTGTGTATGGTTTTTTTTTTTTTTTGCCTTGCCCCATTCTAATTTTCAAGGTGTCACTTTCTTCCTTAAGATTCTGGATCTCCTTTTCTAATTGGCTGACTTTCCTTTCATAATCTTCTTGTTTTTCTTGGATTATTCTTTTGTTTTTTCTCCATCTCTGTCATTTGATTTTTAAAGTCCTTTTAAAGATCTTCCAAGAATTATTTTTGGGCAGGTGACCGTTTGATATTACTCTTTCGGCTAGAAGGGAGTTTCTTTGCTTCAGTATCCTTATCTGAAGATGAACCCTGATCTTTATTCCCACAATAGCCTTCTATGTTTGATTTCTTTCCCTGTGTATATTTTGTGGTAATAACTTAATTTTTGTAATAGCGTCTAGCCCTGGGGAGCAGGGGATGGTGCCTCTTGCCCCATATTTTCAGTTCTCCATCTAGCTTGGAGCCAAAGTCAAACCTCCAGCCTCCTGTAAGTGCCTGCACCAGGGGTTTTATGTCCTACTGCTTCTGCACTCACCAGGCCTGTGCTCCTTCCTTCTTGCCTCCACTACTCTCCACAGCACAGCTGGGTCTGGTGTTTCTTGTCAGTAGAGATTCCTTCGATCTTCCCAGACTCAGACATCCATCACCCCTCACTATCCTGGGGATAAAAGTTCCTGTGGCTGGGGCCCAGGCAACCTCCCAAGCCAACTAACCCCAGGGCTTGCAGCTTGTTATTAACTCCGACCCTAACTTGGAGGTGTTTACTCTTCACAGGGACCAAGCCTTGTCCTGGGAATTTTGTCTAATCTTCTCAAATTATCTCAGGAAGATCCTGGTTGTGCCCCTATTCTTATGCATTTTTACTGACACTGTTCACCTAAAGGTGCTGTTTCATCTCTTTTGCAGGGGAAAATCTTGAGACCTTGGAATTTTCTGATCTACTCCACCATCTGTGAACATTTATTTCGATATAATTGGATTCCTCTGTAATCTCATGTTATTTCTGCATTTAAAAACACAATTCTGTAGCAGCAAGCACCCCAACATCCCTAGGGTGGCTGCCAACACAGGTTCTTAGATCTGCTTTTCAAAAGGAAAGCAACTCAAAATCAGTTAACAAGCTCACTTTAATCAATCAAACATATATTACCTAGTTCAGGGGGGAAAGGTCAGCACCCCGAACTTTAGAATATACAGACAGATCAAACAGACAGGCTTCCAAACTGTCCAACCATTATCAATACCAAAATCACAGTTACCAGAGAGGGAAACATCAACATCTGGGCTGATGGCTTTCTGGCCAGGGGGCTCTCAACGGCTGCCCAGACTCTCATCTGGTCAAATCACACAACACTTCTCAAAGTGAGCCCCAAAGCAAAGCCTAACCTCAGGGTTTATATAGCCTTCTCCTGGCTCAGAGAATGTAACAACCTTCTTGACCCATGCCCAATCACAAAGTATCAACGTGTGGGCTTTCCTGAAAAACAAGCCTCCCACCACAGGCTCCAGGTGCACTTAACCTAGGGGCAGGGAAGATCTTTAAATCTGCATTTCCATTACAAATTATGAGGAGGGGTCCATAGCCTCCCCAGTCTGCCCAGGGGGTCCATGGCACACAAACAAGGTAAGAACAGCCCAGCTAAATGGTGAAGAGGAGTAACACCCAGAATGTCAATGGAAGGGCAGCTCTCAAGCTGAGTTTTATGATCTTTCCCTGGGGAAAGTGAAAGGATGTTAGGTAAGGAGTCCCAGTCTCTCCTACCTGACGCCCCTTCTTTCCATTCCCAACCACACTGTACTTAGAGTCACTGACAGGTAAAAGGTGCCCCAGAGGGCTGGGTGTATGGCCAACATGTGTAGCTCTGGTTATACCTACTGGCCTGGCTCAGGGGCTGTGACCTGGCTCTCAGCCAAGTATTGTTGAAACAGGATGGACTGGCCTCAGGATGCAATTGAGGGTGGATGAGAGGGAAAGGTTGGATCTTGCCTCCATTTGAGAAGCAGCTGAGAATGCTGGCCATAAAGTCAGGAAGATCTAGTTCAAATTCTGCCTTTGATGTCTGCTAAGTTTACAGCCTACCTGTCTTGTTTCCCTGCCAGGCTCTATGAGCCTCAGCTTGTTTCTGTCTCCAGCCATGGAGCAATCCTGGCAGCAATGCTGATTTTGTGTTTCTCTCCCTCTCTAACTGCAGGAACTGCATCGGGCAGCAGTTTGCCATGATGGAGACAAAGGCAGTTGCAGCCCTCTGTCTCCTTCACTTTGAGTTTTCTCCAGAGTCCTCGAGGCCACCCATCAAATGGCTTCAGGTGGTGCTGGGCTCTAGGAATGGCATCTACCTTAACTTGAAGAAACTGATGTAGGAAGGAGCAGAGCCTGGAGCTCTCTTGTGCATGGAGGGGGATTGGGATGGGACAGCAGTGGTGGTGCTGAAGTGTGTTTGCATAACTGAGCATGGCCCTGGCCTCCTGGGACCTTAGAATCCAGGACAGGAATGGAGGTAGACACAGGTCCTAGGGTGCTGATTTTTCTCTTTACTTCGACACACACACATTTGGCTATATATGCAAGAAATACCTTCTACTAGTATAGAAACATCCCATATCATGCCGTTTTTGTATCAGTTTCCAAGACCTCCTTGCTATTTGTAGTTCAAACTCTTCATATTACAGGGGAGGAAACTGAGGCTCTGAGTGACCCTGCCTTCCTTCAAAGCCTGATTCAGTGGCCACATCCTATAGGAAGTCTGTAGGACATTTTGTATTCCCCAACAGAATGAAAACTCTTGAGGGCAGGGCCTGATTCAATCTTGTCTTTGTATTTGTAACACGTAGCACAATGCCTGGCACAGAAGAGATTCCCAATAAATGCTTTTGAAATATATTGGGTAGAGAACAGTGTGGACAAAGGCAGGGAGGCTGGAGAGCACTGGGTGTTTGCAGTGTGCAGAGAGTCCGGTTTGGCTGGAGCTTGGCAAATGTGATCTGTCTATGTGAGGGTGGTGTTGGGAGGAGGAATAATGGCAATAAAAATGGCTAAATTCATGTATCACTCTAACATCGACAGTGTTTCATGTACATTATCTTATCTGAGCCTTACAACAGCACTGTGATGTAGGTGCTATTAATAGCTCCATTTTACAGATGAGGGAACTGAGGCTGAAAGAAGTTAAGGAGCTTGATCAGGATCACACAGGTAGCAAGTGTCAGAGGAGGGATCTGAACCCAGGTCTTCCTGACTCCTTGGGGCAGAGGGGTGGTACAGTGGTTAGAAGGCTAGGCCTGAAGTCAGAAAGACCTGAGTTCAAATCTAGCCTCAGACAATAGTTATGTGACCCTGGGCAAGTCACTTAACTATGTTTGCCTCAGTTTCCTCATCTGTAAAGTGATCTGAAGAAGGAAATGACAAGCCACTCCAGTATCTTTGCCAAGAAAACCCCTCATGGGGCCACAAAGAGTGGAAAAGTTTCAAAAAATGAATAAAGGACAAACAACAACTTTGTGACTCCAAGTCTATAAAAGCAGGATGCTAACAACTTTTGGGAATCCCTGAATACCAGGTAAAAGGAGTTTGAACTTTGTACAAAGGGTAATATGGAGCCATGGAAGGTCTTTGAGCCCAGGACCCTGCTTTTCCCCAAATCTGTGCATTGGAAAGATGAGATCTGTGAATAATGGATGGGAGAGAGGAGGGACTTGTTAGGAAGCCCTGGTCAGTGATGGTGAGGATTGGCCATGAGAGAAGAGGGTCAATGTGAAGGATGTGGGGGTGGAATTGATGAGACTTGGTGACTCAGTGGATAAAAGAGTTGATGGAGAGGAGAGTGGAAAAATCCTCCAGGTCTGACTGTGGGAGCATGGGTAACCAGTGAAGTGAGGAAGTCAGCAAGAACAGGCTTTGGGGAAAAGGATGAGCTTGGTTTGGGCCTGTTGGGTTTATGGGCTAGAATCCCCACAGTGAGGGGCTGGGGGAGGGAAAGGAGCCAGTATCAGAAACAGAGGAGGAGAGATCAGATGAGCAGGGTGTCTCTGAAACTAAAGGAAGGGAAGATCTAAAGGAAGCTGCATGTGGGACACCGGCTCAGGGTCAGACATGGATGGAGTCAGGAAGACTTGGTTTCAAATCCTGCCCCAGACACTTTACCAGCTGACCTTGAACAGTCATTTCCCTGTTCTGACTTTCATTGTCAACTAGAAACAATAAATAGATAGAGAAACAAAGAAGCAAATAAAAAGAACAACAATAATAACCCTAGTGGGGCTCAAAATCATGAGGATCAGATGACACAATGCATTGATGGAAAAAGGGGAGGGAGAGGGAGAGAAAGGTGAGGGAGAAGGAGAGAAAGGTAAGGGAGGGGAGAAACGTTTCCCAGGCTGTTCCACAAAATAAGGGCTTAATAAAATGTCTGTGGGCTGGGATGTAAAGCAGGCTGTCTTTCACATGATTGTTGTTAGCTACCCACCCACACACACCTTTCTTCATGCATTGGAGTGCACAGACACACACACACACACACACAGATGCACACACAAAGACACACTGCATGGTAAAAGTAGGGAGCTTTTCAGTTGGGGAGACAAGGTCTGTGCTTGTTTGGCCAATTCTGGAACCCTTTGCATGCCAAACTCTACATTCTATGTTCTTTCTATGTGCTCTGCTTTACGATCATTTTCCTGCAAAGTTGTATAATACTTGGAGTCAGGGAACACACCTGGGTCTGAATCACATCTCAGTTACTAAAGGTTCCAAAATCCCTCCCTCTCTCAGGTTCTGGAATCTAAGTTCCCCCATCTCTTACCTTCTAGGTTCTGAGATCCTTCTTAGCCCTTAACATAGTGCCTGGCTCAAAGAAAGGCTGGCAAAAGTACAGGCTTTATTGATTTAGCTAGCTAGATGACCTGCCCATGAGTGTTCCTCCTGGGATCGTAGAGTAAGAAGGTTTCTCAGAGGCCATCTAGTCCAGTTCTAGCCTTTGCAGGTAAGGAAGCTGAGGTCCAAGCCAGTTAAGCAACTTGCCCATGATCACACAAGCAGTAGTAATAAATAGCATTCACATAGCACTTTAAGGCCAACAAAACAGCCTACTTATTTCTCATAACAATCCTGTGAGATAGGTGATATTATTATCCCCATTTCACAGATGAGGAAACTGAGGTTCACAGAGGCTTAGTGACTGAACCAGGGATCACACTGATTCCAGCTCCAGCACTGTGTCCACTGTGCTACCTACCTACTGTGAGGTTGGATTTGAATTCAAGTGCTTTGACAACAGAGCCATGCCTTCCAGGGAGGAACTCACTTGCTACCATAGTTAAGATTTTTGAAATTCCTTTGTGGGCTTGAAATCTCTTTCTTTAAAAAAAAATTTTTTTAAGCAATTGGGGTTAAGCAACTTGCTCAGTGTTACACAGGCCAGTCATCTTTATGTGTGGGTGCTAATTTTCTGAGTCTGGAACCCATCCTGGGTCCTCCTGACTCTGGGGCCGGCGCACCACCTAACCACCCCATATAAGTTTTTCATTAGTGGGTTTTTTTGGTTTGTTTTTGTTTTTGGAGAGCAGTTGAGGTTAAGTGACTTGCCCAAGGTCACACAGCTAGTAAGTGTTAAATGTCTGAGGTCGGATTTGAACTCAGGTCCTCCGGACTCCAGGGTTGGTGCTCTATTCACTGCGCCACCTGGCTGCCCCTTGAAATCTCTTTCTGTTCCATCCCTCCCTATGACTCACTCCTTCTAGCTCTAAAAGGGCTCAATGGGGATGAAAACATCCTCATCCTTGCTTCCAGTCTTTCCATACTCAGTACTCCTCTTTGCTTTTGCTTTGACTTCCTTTTCCTCTTACAAATCTTCATACTGTAGTTAGTGTTTGACCCTACATCCTTGCCTACTCTTCATCTCTTGTCCCCACATCCTGTAACTAACTGATGGCTCAGCCTGCACTTGCCCTCCCTGTACCTGTTCTTGAACAGAGCAGGATAAAATCCTGCAATCAAGCTGCCTGAGTCTGCAACAAATTTATATTAGCTAACCTCAAGGGCTTTCATGATATAATGCATACAAAGCAAAGGAGTTCTGAAATATACTGGCTGTGTGACCCTGGGCAAGTCACCTTGAGTGCCTATGCAGATCTCAGAGACTGTTCATAACAGAGTGGGTGCTGAACTGCATGGGGAGTGGAGCTTTGCTTGTCAATGGAGTCACAAGTCTGATAGAACAAAACCTCATCATGGCTCTAACTGCAGCAACACAATCCCTTTACACCTCTTGAAATGATTCCCCACTTTACTGAGACAATCCCAAGCCTTCTCTTCTCTTCAAGCCTTCCAGCATCTCAATCCTTTTCAGCAGAAGACCTGGTGTTGTAATTGACTGAGAAAACAAAGACATTTGCTAGTGAACTCCCTCTTCTTTTCTCATCTTCATCTCAAGACCTCTTCACCATCCCATGATCTCTTCTTTATTCTTGTCACTGATGAAGAGATTGCTTTTCTCCTTAAAAGGCCTACTTTACCACCCTCTCTCATTTCGTGCATCCCATGCCTCTCTTGTAGCCTCTGGGAGATGATTCTCACAGTCCTCTTTTTTAACCTTCAGTCTTTCCAAATCTTCTGGTTCCCTTCCTATTGCCTATAAATATATCTGCCTCCCTTGTCCTTTCTTAAAAAAAAAAACAAAAACCCTTCACTCAACCCGATCGTTCCTTAAAGCTGTGATCCTACATCTGTCCTTTCTACAACAAACTATACTCTGGCTCCATTTCTGCTTCTCTCATTAACTTCTCCATCTCCCACAGTCTGGTTTCCAACCTCATTACTCAACTGCAATTGCCCTCTCCAGGTACCAATGATCTCTTAACTGCCAAAGCTCACAGACTTTCTGAATCTTCATTCTTTGTGAGTTCTCTGCAGCATTTGACATTATGGACCCATCACTCCTTTGACTACTTTCTTCTCCCTAGATTTTAGCAACAATACTCTCTCTCTCTTTTTCTGTCTGTCTCTGTCTCTCTCACTTCTGTCAGACTGATTTTTCTCATTCCCCTTTTCTGGATTCTCACCCATCTTCTGTCTCTAAACCCTTGTTCTCTCAGTTATGGAACACACAAATCTTAGAAATATGGGTAAACCTACCTGTCTCAAAGGTCAGTTTCCTCCCCCAAGTCTATTTGCTCTTTGTGGGAATGCTCAAAATCAGTTTACATTCTGTATCTGCCATCCCCAAAGCTTCATTCTTACCCAATAAAGCTCCTCAGTTGGCAAAATTGTTTATACTTCCACAGCATCTTTGAGCTCTGACTTTCCTCTCCACTCATTCAGCTGCCACACCAATATAGTCCCCAATCAATCTTCACCACGAATATGGCAATAGCATCTCCCTTGGTCTCCTCTCAATCTCTTCCCTCACTCAAACCAGTCCTCCACAATACTGCCAAAAATGATTTTCTTAAGGCATAAATATCACCCCATTTCTCAAAATCTAGTGGCTCCATATGAAGTCCAGCCACAAAATTAAGAAATCTTCAGTTGTCATTTAACATGCTTCATGTGTCGGCTTCAGCTTGTCTTTCCCAATGGATCGTGCATCACTCCCCTCCCCTAAAATAGTTGGCAGAGCAGCTCTGGCTCAGACACTGAGGCCCTGGGGAGGTGACTGACACAGGATACCCAGGAAATGGTTTATGCAGTTCACCCTAAAAAGAAAGCACCAAATTTCTCTGTGCCTCTTGGCTTGGCCCTGATAGTCCTTGTTAGTAGCACCTCCAGAGCCTAATGGGACTGGGGTTCCTGGGCTGTCTGTGCTGAAGAAGAAGGCAGCAGCTACTGGGGCTGGCCACAACTGACTCATTCTTCTGCCCTGCCCTGCTTAATTAGGGTCATGAGTTGTAGAGCATTTAACCTTCAAAGGCACCTGGGAAAGTAGATCTAAGACGGAGGAAGGGAGAATCTGTCTGTCAATTCTTGCCCTGCTTACCTGTAAGCTTAGGTTGAAGACCAGCATCTCCAGTGCCAGGTCGTTTTTTTTTTTTAATAGGAACAAGAACTGGGACTGGAGGTGATTTTTGCATGCGTGTGTGGGCTGATGTTGCACTGTTTTATTCAATCTATTCTGTTTTAAATTAATTAATTAGATAATTTTTATTAAATTAATTAATTTAAATTAATTAAATGATTGATTTCAAAGCTTAATTTTTACATGTTAACATGTTTCCTGTTATCTACAGTGAGAACTCAAGTGGTGTCTTCATGTCTATTATAATCACTAAAGTCTCTCAGTAATTAATTAGTTATAATAATTAATTAGACTAATAAACTTAATTAGTCCTGAGCCCCCACTCCATTCAATTAAATATTACTTGTCTGACAAATGAGAAAATCTCTCTCGCCCCAAACTTTGAATTATCTCTCTACATATAACCCCTGCCCCCCAATTTCCTGATTTTAAATAAACACCAAGGTTCCTAATTATACTATTTATGAAAAATAAGAAATCTCAATAAAACAAAGAAACTTATTCTCATACACAATGTATCAGCTTCAGTAAAACCACAATCTTCTTCTTAATTCTGGAAAACTTTCACACCACTTTATTTTTTAGAACACCAATTAAAGTCTCTTTTTAAGAATTTCTTCATTTTTTAGTTGCTGTTTTTTTTGCAATATAATAGATGCTTTTTTGATCTGTTTGGGGTTATACAGCATAAATACAGATAAGCAAATATAAGTAATATGTAATAATTTCTTTTTCCCCCATCCCTTTTCAAAATTAAATACTAAAATTTATATACACAACAATAAAAGAAAAAGAAACATATAATAAACTTAAATATTGAAGCTTAAATACAAAAGAAAAAAATTTCCTTGTGCATAGCAGAATGTAAGAGAGGATTCAAAATATGCAACAATAAATTTTTATTCCAAGAGAGCCTATATAATAAACATTACACATTGTGTTTAGAGCTACCCATCTTTTCTTTGTCTCCTTGTAAGTATTTTTTTGTTCTCTGCTGTGCACTTTTTACTTTGTTCTTTTTGCCTCCTTCTTCTCTCCTCCCCCCAGAAGGCTACAATTAAGCTTGGATACACACACACACACACACACACACACACACACACACACACACACATTTACATACACACACATACATGCAAACACACAAAGATATATAAAATATACATACATATACACCCTTATATATAGATACATATACTTAGATGTCTATAATCGCTTTCATATGTAGACAAATACATTCATGTGCATCTATGTAAGACTATAGTATACTTATTTGCCCTCTGTTTCCCTGAAGGTGACTAACCTCTTCCTTCATAAGTCCATGTCTCTCTATATTTTTCTCATTCCATCAATTCATTTCCTATGCCACAGCAGTATTCCAACCTCATACTGTCTATTTATTTTAAATAGTCCAAAACAACATTAAAAAAATGACTGACATGGTATAGTTTCCCTATTTTTCTCTTTTGATTAACTTGATTTCACCTTTAATTTTTCCAAGATCATGATTACCACCCCTGTTACCTTTTCCCTGACAAATTCTACTCCTGATCTTTATTTTATATTTGTGCATATCTCTCATTTCCTGTCCCCCCTGGGCCCTCCATTTTACTTCCACCCCCTACCTTGCCCTCCTATTACTTAACCTAGCCCTCTCCAAGGATTTCTCCCTTATCCTCCTATTCCCATAAATCTAAACACCCTTCTATATCCATTTCATCCTATTCCTTCAACCTCCCCTCTAAGGATCCTTCACTTATCCTCTCCCACCTCCCTATCCCCTTAGCATTTTATTTCTTTTGGAATTTAGAAGACTTTAATACCCTTCTAGATATGTATGTATTATTCCCTCTTGAACCATTCTTGATGAAAGTAGGTTTCCAAAACTACCAGCCCTCCTTCCCACATTTAATTTTTCTGTGTTTTCTTCCACTCCCACCTCATTTGTATAAGATAATTACACACTTTTTAGTTATTCTTAAATGGTTTTACTTTTTAAAATCACATCATACTCAGGTCTGTCCCAATCTTTTTTATGAACTACCCAATTACTAACAGCAATCTTAGACATATGAAAAGTGAACAGTGTGTCTTCACTGAGTCCCTTGTAATTAGTCTTTGATATGTACCTTGTATTTCTTTTGGATCTTATATGTCAAATCTTCTATCAAGTTCAGGTTTTTAAAAACAAATTCCAGAGTGTCTGATAATTCATTAAGTGTCCAGTTTTTTTTCCATTCAGAAATATGCTTAGCTTTGCTGAGTATAATATTTTATGCTATAACTACAGTTATTTTGCTCTTCCATATGTAGTGATACAAGACCTGTGGTCTTTTAGCGTTGCTGCTACTAAGTCTTGTGTGATTCTAATTGTGGCACCACAATATTTAAATTCTTCTTTCTTGTTGCTCATAATATTTGATCCTTGAGCTGGGGGGTTTCAGAATTTAACTATGATATTCCTGTGGATTTTCCTTGTAGAATCTCTTTCAGGTGCTGATCAGTGAATTTTGTCTGTTCCTACTTTCCCCTCTTGTTCTAATGCTTCCGGATAATTTTCCTTAATTATTTCTTGTATTATTATATCAAGGTTCTTTTTTTACCATAACTTTCAGGTAGTCTTATATTCTCTCTTCTTGATCTATTCTCCAGATCATTTATTTTTCTTATGATCTGGTTCACATTTGCTTCTATTTTTTCACTCTTTACATTTTGTTTTATTATTTCTTGGTCTCTTATGACTTCACTGGCTTCTCCTTGCCCAGTTCTGATTTTCAAGGAGTCACTTTATTCCTTAAGATTCTTTCCTAATTAGTTGACTTTCTTTTCATAATCTTGTTTTTCTTGGATTGTTCTTACTTTTTTTTAGTTCCCCGCTCAGTTTCTTTCCTTTGATTTTTAAAGCCTTTTAAAAGTTCTTCTATAAATTCTTTTGGGCCAGGTGACCATCTGATCTTACTCTTTGGGGTAAGAGAGTTTGCTTCAGTGTCCTCCTCTGAAGACAAATCATGGCTGTTTCTATTCCCATAATAACTCTCTCTGATTACCTTCTTTCTCCTTTGCCTGCTCATTAAAAAATAAATTTGTAGCAGCTTATTTTTTTGCAATCACCTCTAGTCCTGGGGTATGGAGGATGGTGCCTCTGACTTCAGATCCTTCTTCAGTTCTCTGGTCTGGCCTGGAACTGAAGTGAACCTGAACCTCCAGCCTCATATAAGTGCCCATAGCCAGCAGCATCCCCACCCCACTGCTTCTGCACTCACCAGTCTTGTTCTTTCTTGCCCAGGGCTGTATCTCTATATAACTTCTTGCCAGGGTTACATCACAGCTATCGTTGTCAGAAGAGGTTCCCTCAATCTTCCTGGGCTCAGACACCCAAGTCCCCTCAATATCCAGGAGGTAAAAGTTCCTGTGACTGGGGCTGAGGCTGCCACCCAACCTGGGTAAACCCAGGGCTCACAGATTGTTATTTAAACAGAACTAACCTGAAGATATTCATTCTTTAGAGGAATGAAACCTCATCCTGGGATTTTTTCTTCAGACTTTATCCATTGTCCCAAGATGACCACTGCTCTGCCCTTACTCTTTTTTTTTTATATTTGAAACATTTAATTTAAAGACCTCGAATTTCAGATCCATTCCCTTCCTCCCTTGTCACCCATTCCTTCTGGGAAGGTAAGTAATTCAGTATATGTTGTACATGTCTAGCTATGCAAAACATTACCATAGTAGTTATATTGTACAAGGCTGCTTATAATTCCCTCCCACCCATCCCACCCCCCACCTGGTCCATTCCCTATTTGATCCTGTCTCTCTTCTATAGTGGGTACTTCCAACCTCCCCTTCCCCCAAGAATATCCTCCCATCCATCATCCCTCCTCTCATCCCCCTTCCCCCTATTCTGCTGCAGGTTGAGATATCCCATTTAGTATGTATGTCATTCTCTCCCTGAACCAAATTCAATGAGAATGTAGTTTTGCCTTTTTGCCTTCCTATTCTTCCCCTCCCCTGCAGCCACTTCCCCTTGCTTCTTCTACATGAGATAGTTTACCCTACCCTGTCTCTCCCCATCTCCTCTTGCCAATTTCCTCTCTCACCTCATAATTTCACCCCTTGAGTATCATCCCTTCCCAACAAATTCAACCTATGCCCTCTATCCATGTATAACTGTAAACATATATACACACATTCACATATGTATTCAACTGACCATACACACCTCTTTCATTATTTTCATACTGAGAGAGGTTTCATCAGTCACAGTTATTGTTTATCCATGTAGGAATAGGTCAACTTTGATAAGTTCCTTTTGATTTCTTTTCCCTGATTACCTTCTCAGGCATCTCTTGCTTCTTGTGTCTGAATGTCAAATTTTCTATTCAACTCTGGTTTTTTCTTCAAGAACATTTGAAAGTCCTCTATTCCACTGAATGACCATATTTTCCCATGAAACAAAATACTCAGTTTTGCTGGGTAGGTGACCCTTAAGTTCAGTCCCAGCTCTTTTACCCTCTGTAATATCATATTCCATGCCCTTAGATCCCTCAGTGTAGAAGCTGCCAGGTCCTGGGCTATTCTGATTGTGTTTCCACAATATTGAAATTGTTTCTTCTGGCTGCTTGTAGTATTTTCTCCTTGATCTGGGGATTCTGGAACCTGGCTATAATATTCCTGGGAGTTTTCTTTTTGGGATCTTTTTCAGGAGGTGATCAGTGGATTCTTTCAACCTCTATTTTGCCCTCTGGATCTAAAACATCAGGGCAGTTTTCCTTGAGAATTTCTTGAAGGGTGATTTCTAGGTTCTTTCTTTGATCATGGCTTTCAGGTAGTCCAATAATTTTTAAATTGTCTCTCCTGGATCTATTTTCCAGGTCAGTGGATTTCCCATGAGATATTTCACATTGCCTTCTATTCTTTCATTTGTTTGGATCTGCTTAACAGCATCTTGCTTTCTCATAAAGTCATTAGCTTCCATTTGCTCCAGTCTAACTCTGAAGGAATGAATCTCCTCAGTGAGCTTTTGAGAGTCTTCTTCCATCTGGCAAATTGGGCTTTTTAAAAAAATTAATTTATTAGTTTAGTTTCAGTTAACAAGATTCAATTCCATAGTTCCTTGATTTTCAAATTTCCTTTACTTCCCTCCCCCCTCCCCCCACAACAGCATATAGTCCAGTATAGGATCTGCAAACATATTTATATTGGACATTATTCCAATTACAAAGGTGTATTGTACTAGGTGGGATGAAAGATGGTAAAGAAGAAATAAAACCAAACAATGAAAAGAAAAAGATCATTTAGTTTGCTTCCATCAGGATTCAGGCTCAGTTCTTTCTAGTTATATCTCTGGATGGCGCATTTCTCTCTTTCTTGAGTCTTTTGGGATTGACTTATATCACTGCATTGCTGAAAAGAGTCCAGTCTGTCATAGTTGGTCATCACAGATATGGTATGTCTGTGATTGTATACAGATTTCTTCTGATTCTACTCTTCTCACTCAGCATCAGTTTGTATAAGTCTCTCCAGATAATTATGAAATCCGTCACCTCCTTTTTTCTTATAGCACAAAAATATTCCATTACATTCATATACCACAAACGTGTTTAGCCATTCCCCAGTTGATGGGCAGCCCTTTAGTTTCCAATTCTTTGCAACCACAAAAAGGGCTGCTAAAAATATTTTTGTACATATGGGTCTTCTCCCCACTTCTATGATCTCTTTGGGATATAACCCTAGAAGTGGTATTGTTGGGTCAAAGGGTATGAAATTATTTATAGTCCTTTGGACATAATCCAGATTGCTCTCCAGAATGGTTGGATAAGTTCACAACTCCACCAGCATGTATTAGTGTTCCAATTTGTCCACATCCTCTCCAGCATTTGTCACTTTCTTGTCATTTTGTCATCTTAGCCAATCTGACTGGAGAGAGGTGGTATCTCAGAGTTGTTTTGATTTGCATTTCTCTAATCAATAGTGATTTAGAGCATTTCTTCATGTGCTTATAGATATCTTTAATTTCTTTCTCTGAAAACTGCCAGTTCATATCCTTTGACCATTTATCAATTGGGGAATGACTTGTATTCATATAGATTTGGCTCAATTCTCTGTATATTTTAGAAATGAATCCTTTATCAGAGACGTAGGTTGTAAAAATTCTTTCCCAATTTTCCACCTCCCTCTTATCTTGGTTACATTGGTTTTGTTTGTACAGAAGCTTTTCAATTTGATGTAATCAAAATTATCCATTTTGCATTTTATAATGCTCTCTAATTCTTGTTTGGTCCTAAAGTCTTCCCCTCTCCACAGATCTGTCAGGTAAACTATTCCTTGCTTTCCCAAATTGCTTACAGTATCATCCTTTACACCTAGATCATGCACCCATTTAGACTTGATTTTGGTATATTGTGTTAGATAATGATCTATGCCCGGTTTCTGCCATACTGTATTCCAGTTTTCCCAGCAGGTTTTGTCAAATAGTGCATTCTTATCCCAAAAACTGGGGTCTTTGGGTTTATCAAACAATAGATTACTATATTGATTAACTGCTGGGTCTTCTGCACCTAATCTATTCCATTGATCCACTACTCTACACCTCTGCCAGTACCAAGCAGTTTTGATGAATGCTGCTGTATAATACAGATTAAGATCTGGCATAGCTAGTCCACCTTCCCTAGCATTTCTTTTCATTAATTCCCTTGATATTCTAGACCGTTTGTTTTTCCAAATAAATTTTGTTATTATTTTGTCTAACTCTAGAAAGTAGTTTTTTGGTAAATTGATTGGTATGGCACTAAATATATAGTTTAGTTTGGGTAAAATTGTCATTTTTATTTTATTAGCTTGACCCAGCCACGAGCAATTGATATTTTTCCAACTACTTAGATCTGATTTTATTTGTGTGAGAAGTGTTTTGTAGTTATGATCACATAGATTCTGGGTTTGTTTTGGCAAGTAGATTCCCAAATATTTTATAATGTCCACAGTGACTTTAAATGGGATTTCTCTTTCTATCTCTTGTTGTTGAGTTTCATTAGAGATGTACAGGAATGCTGAGGATTTATGTGGGTTTATTTTATATCCTGCAACTTTGCCAAATTTATTTATTGTCCCAAGTAGTTTTTTACTTGATTCTCTAGGATTCTCTAAGTATATCATCATATCATCTGCAAAGAGTGATAGCTTGGTCACTTCTTTGCCTAATTTGATTCCTTTGATTACTTTTTCTTCTCTAATTGCTACTGCTAGTGTTTCTTGTACCAGATTGAATAAGAGAGGTGATAGTGGACACCCTTGTTTCACTCCTGGTCTTATTGGAAAGGCTTCTAGTTTATCCCCATTGCATATAATACTTGCTGATGGTTTTAAATAGATGCTATCAACTATTTTGAGGAAGGCTCCATTTATTCCTATACTTTCCAGTGTTTTTAATAGGAATGGGTGTTGTACTTTGTCAAAAGCCTTTTCTGCATCTATTGAGATGATCATGTGGTTTCTGCTAGTTTTATTGTTGATATACTCAATTATACTGATGGTTTTCCTAATATTAAACCATCCTTGCATTGCTGGAATGAATCCTACCTGATCAGAGTGTATTATTTTTGTGATAAGTTGTTGGAGTCTTTTGGCTAATATCTTATTTAAAATTTTTGCATCTAAATTCATGAGGGAAATTGGTCTATAATTTTCTTTCTCTGTTTTATCTCTTCCTAATTTAGGAATCAGTACCATATTTGTGTCATAGAAAGAGTTTGCTAGGACTCCTTCACTAATTTTCCCAAATAGTTTGTAGAGTACTGGAATCAATTGTTCTTTAAATGTTTGATAGAATTCACTAGTGAACCCATCTGGCCCTGGAGATTTTTTCCTAGGGAGTTCTTTGATGGCTTGTTTGATTTCTTTTTCTGAGATGGGGTTATTTAGGTAATTCACTTCCTCTTCCGTTAATCTGGGCAACTTGTGATTTTGTAAATATTCATCCATTTCACTAAGATTGTCATATTTATGTGCATACAATTGGGAAAAATAATTCCTCATTATTTTTTTGATTTCCTCTTCATTGGAGGTAGATTCACCCTTTTTATTTTTGATACTCATAATTTGGTTTTCTTCTTTCTTTCTTTTTTATCATATTGACTAAGGGTCTATCAATTTTGTTGATTTTTTCATAAAACCAGCTCTTAGTTTTATTTATTAATTCAATGGTTTTCTTAATTTCAATTTTATTAATCTCACCTTTGGTTTTCAATATTTCTAATTTAGTACTAAATTGGGGGTTTTCAATTTGTTCTTTTTCTAGCTTTTTCCATTGCATATCCAATTCATTGACCTCCCTTCTCTCTGCTTTAATTAAGTATGCACTCAGGGATATAAAACTTCCCCTGAGAACTGCCTTTAGTGCATCCCAGAAATTTTGGTATGTTTTCTCATTATTATCATTCTCTTGAATGAAATTATTAATTGTTTCTATAATTTCTTGTTTGACCCATCCATTCTTTAGGATTAAATTGTTTAATTTCCAATTAGTTTTTAGTCTATCTTTCCCTGGCCCTTTATTGCATATAATTTTTATTGAATCATGATCTGAGAATGATGCATTTAATATTTCTGCCTTTTTGCACTGGATTGTGAGGTTTTTATGCCCTAGTACATGGTCTATTTTTGAGTATGTACTATGCACTGCTGAGAAGAAAATAAATTCCTCTTTATCCCCATTCAGTTTTCTCCAGAGATCCATCATATCTAGTCTCTCCAAGATTCTATTCACCTCCTTAACTTCTTTCTTGTGTATTTTGAGGTTAGATGTATCGAGTTCAGAGAGGAGGCGATTAAGGTCCCCCACTAGTGTAGTTTTGCTATCTATTTCTTCCTCTAAGTCCTTTAACTTCTCCTCTAGGAATCTGGATGCTATACCATTTGGTGCATGTATATTAAGTAGTGATATTGATTCATTCTCGATGATGCCTTTTAGTAGGATATAGTTTCCTTCCTTATCTCTTTTAATTAGATCTATTTTTGCTTTTGCTTTATCTGAGATAAGTATTGCTACCCCTGCTTTTTTTTACTTTAGCTGAGGCATAATAAATTTTACTCCAGCCTTTTACCTTTACCCTGTGGGTATCCCTTTGTTTCAAATGTGTTTCTTGTAGACAGCATATTGTAGGATTATGGTTTTTAATCCATTCTGCTATCTGCCTCTGTTTTATGGGAGAGTTCATACCATTCACATTCACAGTAATGATGACTATCTGTCTCTTCCCCTCCATCCTATTCCCTCCCCTGTTTATGTTTTTGTTTCTTCCTTCTCCCTTCCCCTCCTTGAAGTTTTCTCTTTTGACCGCCCCCTCCCTCAGTGTTCCCACCCAGTGACCCCCCTTCTTAACCTACCTTCTCCCCTTACTACTATTTCCCTCCCTTCTAATCCCCCCTTTAGTCTCCTTCTTTTCAGCCCCCTTACCATTTCCCTATCTATAAGACACAATACATTTTTATACTTATCAGAGTAAATTACTCCCCATTTGATTCCAAACCAATGAGAGTAAATATCAAACAGTGCTCCTCTCCTTCCCTCCTTTTCCTCTATTTAATGAATTTATATGTCTATTCACATTAGAATCTTAAACTTCACTGATTAAGTTGATCCCTCTTTGAACCAGAACCAGTGAGAATAGTGTTTAAATGATGTTCCTCTCCCTCTTTCTTTCCCCTTTTCTATAGTGTGTTTTGATGCCTCTTCAGATGACATATCTTACCTTTTCCTATCTCATCCTTTCCTTTTTCCCATTACAGTCCCTTTGATCCCCTTAATAGTTTTTTTTTAAGTCTTCAGGTTATTGCATTCATACCCATACCCTCTATCTAAGTATAACCATTTTGAAAGTCATGATAATCATAAAGATTTCGAATATTGACAGTTATCAGTTCCACATATAGGGATGTGAACATTTTGCTCTTGTTGCATCCCAAGTAATGAGCATGTGTGTGTGGGTGTGGGTGTGTGCACTTATGCATGTGTGAGTCTGTGTTTCCCTTGTTTACCTTTTTATGTCTTTCTTGAGTCTTGTAATTGGATATCAGATTTTCCATTGAGCTCTGTCTTTTTCATCAGGAAAGACTGGAAGTTCCTTATTTCATTAAACGACCATCTCCTTGCCTGAAAGATTATGCTCAGTTTTGCTGGGTAGTTAATCCTTGGTTGTAGTCCTAGCTCTCTTGCCCTAAGCAATATCAAATTCCAGTCCTTCTGCTCTTTTAATGTAGAAGCTGCTAGGTCCTGTGTGATCTTAACTGTGGTTCCTCGATATTTGAATTGTTTCTTTTTGGCTGCTTGTAGAATTTTTTCTTTAATCTTGTAATTCTGGAATTTGGCTACTATATTTCTTGTAGTTTTCAATTTGGGATCTCTTTCAGGAGGAGACTGGTGAATTCTATCGATAGCTATTTTATCTTTTCATTCCAGGACCTCAGGACAGTTTTCTTTGATAATCTCTTGGTGGATGTTGTCTAGATTGCTTTTTTCATCATGGCTTTCTGGTAGACCAATAATTCTTTTTTTTTTTTTAAAGCAATTGGCGTTAAGCAACTTGCTCAAGGTTACATGGCTAGTCATTATTTATGTGTGGGTGCTCATTTTCTGAGGCCGGATTTGATCTCGGGTCATCCCAACTCCGAGGCTGGCACTCTTACTCACTGCGCCACCTAGCCGCCCCTTTAGGGCAATTGGGGTTAAGTAACTTGCCCAAGGTTACATGGCTAGGTTTTTGTTTGTGTGGATTAAGTGTCTGAGGCCAGCTCTGAACTCAGGTCCTTCTGATTCCAGGGCCGGCGCTCTATTCACTGCGCCACCTAGCCGCCCCTAGACCAATAATTCTTAAGTTGTCTCTCCTGGATCTGTTCTCTAGGTCTGTTATTTTTCCAGTGAGATATTTTACATTTTCTTCCAATTTTTCGATCGTCTTGTTTTGTCTGATTGACTCTTGCTGCATCATAGAGTTCTGAGTTTCAGTTTGATTGTATCTAATTTTTAGCGAATTATGGTCTTCAGTTAATTTTTGAAGGTCCTTTTTAAGGGAGGTATTTTCTCCAATTAATTCACTAATTTTACTTTTGAGACTTTTTTCCAAGTTGGACACTGCTTCCCTGATTTGGTCTTTAAGATTTTTCTTAAGCTCCTCCAGGAATGCTATTTGGGCTTGAGACCAGTTCATGTTTTCTTCTGTGGTCTCAGGTGTGGGTAGAGAGTCTATATTGTCCTGTGTATTTGGTTGTTCTTGCCCTGCATAGTAGGCTCGAATAGACTTTCTTGCCTTCCCCTTCTCCTTCTCAGCTTCCTTCCTTCCCATTGTGATTTCCTGTTTCTTAATTTCTCAGGCTATGAGTTTAGGCCCTGAAGAGGGCATGATGAGGACTCCACAAAGAAAGAAAAAGACTTTCAGGTCTATAAGTTGTGAGGCTTCCCTTTGCCAAGTGAATCCTCTATATGCCAGAGTCACTAAGAAGGAAGGTATGCCAAACATGGCCAATAGGACAATTTATTTTGTCTGACTACACATATTTGTCATGGAGGTTGTTTTGTGTGTGTGTGTGTGTGTCTGTGTGTGTGTGTGTGTGTGTGTGTGTGTGTGTGTGTCTGTGTCAGTGTGCGCCAGATTATGCCATGAGCTACTGGGGAAAATGTTTGTACATTTGTTCTTATTATATCTGTAAATATCTTTTTGTAAAAGCTACCTAATGTTAAGAGGTTTAATGGAACTGAGATGCTAATTTTTGGCCTCCTAAAATAGGAAGAGCAGAACTTGTTGTGGCTTGAGGAGAGAGTGGAGAAATGAGACACACAAAGTCCATAGGGTATCCTGGAATCCTGAGGGAAGCTATAGTCTGCCTATGCCAGAGCAATCCTCCTTACACATTGTAAACTCTGTGAGGACATGGACTGTCTTAGCTTTTGGCTTTATTTCCAAAGTGCTTATCATAGTGATGGGTTGCTTGGGTGCCTGTGCTTAGACCCCAGTTCCAAGATCACATTCCTCCCTATCCTCAAAACCCTATCCCTGACAGTTTTCTCCCCAGTCCAAGGATACTATGCTTAGCAATAGCTCATGAGTGGGTCCCAATGAGGAAAACTATCTCTCCTTGTTTCAAGAACAAGCTGACCTCTGTAGAATTTTATAATAATACTATCTTGTACCAGCATAACTATCATGTACTGATTCCTATAGTTACTGTATATAATCAAGAGGTCAAGCTACAGATGTCAACTCCCAAAGTTATCTTGTTACAGACATAGGAGACTAAAAATACATCCCTTAGAAATTCCCCATCCCTTGCCCCAGTTTCCAGTAGTGAATGATGCCTGTGATCAAGGTTGTATTTTATCACCTAATTAGCATACTTGCCACATAATGCACTACTTATCCTATATAAGCTTTAGTACCATTCTTGTTAGGTTGCAAGTTCCTTAAAGAGCTCTGCCCACCATATTAGCATTACAATAAACTTGCCAACATGACTTAAAGAATGCTTGAGTCTGTGAATTCTTTCCAGACAACCCTTTCCTGCACTACAGTTCTTGAAGGGTCCCTGAACCCCTTAAAGTTCATCATTTCTTTGGCCTCCAATGTGGAGCATGTCTGAGGTCTCAAGCATTCTCTGAGTCAAGGTAAGCCAGTAGAGGCTTGATAAATAAATAAACACTCATTCATTCATTCTCCTCGTGGGGATAGAGAAGGGAAAAGAGCAGGGTTTCTGGACAAGGCCTTTTTCACTATGAAGGGGCTAGAGATCCCTCTTATAGTTGATTTCTGGTTATAATAAAGATCGCTTCCATCCTTAGCCTCTGGGATCTGGACACTTTTCTCCTTTCTCCTCTAAGGTCTAACCACTGTGACTGATCTTTCAGTGGCTGGACCTGATGATGGTCTTAAGCATTTTCCTACTTGCAATACTTTCTGCTTCTTTCTACAAGCCCCCCATATCAAGGTTAGATGTATGACTTATGATTCAGCAAATTTTGGGTGGAGACTACCTCACCCATCTGGGTGGTTTCTGAGGGTTGTGAACTACTGTCTCTGTAGGTGGGGTCAACAATGGTCTAGGTAGGAAAATGAAAATATCTACAAAATAATTTGTAAGGACCCTCACTTATTCTACAGGACAATTTGTTAACAACAGAATAAAGGCCTTACCAGAGGGCTCCTTGGATGGGTAGGGCTCCAATGGGACAGGAACACCAGAAGCAGTGGTGGTCAGGGATTGTGCTAAGAAGCCCAGACTCTACCCTTCCTAGTAGTGCATATGATGTGAACATGATGATAGATCCCTGAGAAAGAGGGGTCAGGGAGGACGGGGAAGGGTCAGGGGACACAAGGGTGGGGGCAGAAGGGGCATCCTCTCCCTATTCTTGTGTTTTGGTCAGAATTCCTGGGATGAGGGGCGGAGCCAAGATGGCGGAGTAGAAACAGCTCGTCCAAGCCTCTCTGCCCCCAGATTCCCCACAAACTACGTAAAAAAGGATTCTGAACAACTTCTGGAGCCCCAGCACCCACAGAACGACACAGAGAAGCTAACCTCCCACTGAGGACAGCCCAGCAGCCCTGCAGGAAGGACCAGCGCAGCAGTCTGGGACCTGGCAGCGAGTAGAGCGCAGAGCGTAGGAGCCGAGCCGAGCCTAGCCCAGGTCCGCGTGAGCCGAGGTTTTAGCCCCAGGGCGGCAGGGCCAGCAGCCAGCTGGAGGAACCCCAGAACACCAGGAGCTGTGGCGACTCCAAAATTATCAATATAGACATGCCTAGGACAAAGTAAGAGGTTAGTGTCCTATGGACTTTGGGACCTGTATCTGGGGAATGCGTCAGCTCCCTCCCCTGGGGGCTAGAAGCCGCTGAGGACAAACGCCATTTTGTAGTTTTCAGAGGCATTTCTGGCTCCCAGCCTACAAATCGTGGGGAGATCCAGCGATCAGTCTTGGGGGGTAATCGCTCTTGCTTTAACCTCCCTGGATCTGGATTGTGATCTAGGGTGGAAGCTGTGGGTGGGTTTACAGCTTGCCAGAAACGGAAGTTGCCCCCCCACACGTTCGGGACGAAAATTCCTCTAGCTGGCCTTAAAGTGTGGCAACAAGCCCAAAAGTCAAGCAATTAAGTGGCAACATGCCAAGGCAAAGAAAACAGAAAAATGCAACCCTAGACTCCTATTTTGGGGGCATAGAGCGGGAAAAGGACTGTGAGGTCAGAAATCCTGCTCCAAAAGCCCCAGGGGAAACATGAGTGGGTTGCAGGCCATAGAGGACCTTAAGAAGGACTTTAAAAATCAAATAAGAGAAGTGGAGGAAAATTTAGAAAGAGAAATGAGAAGGATGCAGGAAAAGTATGAAATGAGGGTCAACAGCCTGACTGAGGAAAACAACACCTTAAAAAATAGACTAGCTCAAATGGCAAAGGAGGCCCAAAAGGGCAATGAGGAGAAGAATGCCTTAAAAAGTCGAATTTGCCAGATGGAAAAAGAATCTCAAAACTTCACTGAGGAGATTCATTCCTTCAGAGCTAGACTGGAGCAAATGGAAGCTAGTGGCTTTATGAGAAATCAAGATGCTGTTAAGCAGATCCAAACAAACTAAAGATTAGAAGGCAATGTGAAATATCTCATGGGAAAAACCACTGACCTGGAAAATAGATCCAGGAGAGACAATTTAAAAATTATTGGACTACCTGAAAGCCATGATCAAAGAAAGAACCTAGAAATCACCCTTTAAGAAATTCTCAAGGAAAATTGCCCTGATGTTTTAGATCCAGAGGGCAAAATAGAGGTTGAAAGAATCCACCGATCACCTCCTGAAAAAGATCCCAAAAAGAAAACTCCCAGAAACATTAGAGCCAGGTTCCAGAATCCCCAGATCAAGGAGAAAATACTACAAGCGGCCAGGAAGAAACAATTTCAATATTGTGGAAACACAATCAGAATAGCCCAGGACCTGGCAGCTTCTACACGGAGGGATCAAAGGGCATGGAATATGATATTCCAGAGGGCAAAAGAACTGAGAATGAACCCAAGGGTCACCTACCCAGCAAAACTGAGTATTCTGTTTCAGGGGAAAATATGGCCATTCAGTGGAATAGAGGACTTTCAAGCATTCTTGAGGAAAAAACCAGAATTGAATAGAAAATTTGACATCCAGACACAAGAAGCAAGAGATGCCTGAGAAGGTAATCAGGGAAAAGAAATCAAAAGGAACTTATCAAAGTTGAACTATTTACATTCCTATATGGAAAGCAATAACTGTGACTGATGATATCTTTCTCACTATGAAAATAATGGAAGAAGGGGGTGTGGTCATATGAATACATATGTGAATGTGTGTGTATATGGTTACAGTCATATATGGATAGAGGGCATAAGTTGAATTTGTTGGGAAGGGAGAATACTCAAGGGATGAAATTATGAGGTGAGAGAGGAAATTGGCAAGAGGAGATGGGGAGAGACAGGGTAGGGTAAACTATCCCATGTAGAAGAAGCAAGGGGAAGTGGTTGCAAAGGAGGGGGAGAATAAGGAAGGCTAAAAAGGCAAAACCACATCCACATTGAATTTGGTTCAGGGAGAAAATGACATACATACTAAATGGGATGTCTCAACCTGCAGCAGGATAGGGGGAAGGGGGATGAGAGGAGGGATGATGGATGGGAGGGCATCCTTGCGGTGAGGGGAGGTTGGAAGTACCCACTATAGAAGAGGGACAGGATCATGTAGGGAATCGACCAGGTGGGGGGTGGGATGAATGGGAGGGAATTATAAGCAGCCTTGTACAATATATCTACTATGATAATATTTTGCATAGCTAGACATGTACAATATATACTGAATTACTTATCTCCCCAGAGGGAATGGGTGACAAGGGAGGAAGGAAATGGATCTGAAATTCGAGGTCGTAACATTAAATGTTTCAAATATATATAAATACTATTATTAATACTCTTTTGCTTATAATTGGGAGACAAGATGTGCAGGCATTGGGACACAAAGACTCACCTTCCTCTAATGGAAAAGTCGATGGGGGTATGGGAGAAGGTATGGGAGAGAGCAGATTGGAGGAAGCGATATCTTGTGGGATTACTATTCTGGGAGGTTGGGTAGGGGAATAATGGGGGGGAAAATGATTGTAACTCAAAATCTGGTGGAAATGAATGATGTAAAACAGAAGTTAATAAAGCATTTGTTTAAAAATAAAATAAAATAAAATAAAATAAGAAATTGGGTAACCTTAAAAAAAAAAAGAATTCCTGGGATGAAATTGGTTCTAGAGAACTGAGGTATATTTGGGAAACATCCAGATCATTTGCATCCAAGACTCATTGCACCATTGGTTACATCCAGGTTGAAAATATATCTATAGTGTACAATTCATTAAAACACACACCAAGGCAAAAAGGAAAATGTACCAGAAGTTGCACTTTATTTTCTCTCGGGGTTTATTGGCTTCTTTCTTTGGGACTTATTGGTTAATTTCTTTTGGAGTCAATCCTGGAATTCTGGGAAGCTCACCAAAAAAGAACGAAAAGTTCTCTCTCAGACACTTCCCTCCCTACCATCTATATTGTGAGCTAGTCCTGGCATCCAACTGGAGATAATACTGTTTCCCTAGGGTGTGGCCAAGGGGCGGAGCCCTGGAACTGGTCAAGTGGCCAGGTCTGTGGTATAAGAGAAGAAGTCTGTCTGTGGCAGGACAGTGTTTGAGTCCAGAGCAGAGCTCTCTCCATGTTCTCCTGGCTGTCCTCATGGCTCCCTGGGAGCCTCCCCAGGCTGTGTCTGTGGGTAGCTTCCCTGGGCCTGACCCTGGGACTGCTCCAACTGACTCGGCTCCTGTATAGGAGGCAGAAGCTTCTCCAAGGCCTAAAGAGCTTTCCCAGGCCACCTACTCATTGGCTCTTTGGGCATGCCAAGGAGGTAGGTCCAGGCTCTTGACCAGGGGGAAAGGCAAGAGGGATGGATTTGAAGAGGTGGAAGAAAAGCATACAAAGAGAGAGAAGGAAAAGGGGAAAGGGAAAGGAGGCAGAAAGACAAGAGGAAGGGATGATAAATAAAGGCAGAAAATAACTGATAGGATCTTAGTAATGAAAACTCAGAGGCAACTACCTCCCCTAATACCTGACCAAGACATTCCCCTCTGCCCAGAAGCATTTCTGATGAATGAGTAGCAATTTGCCTCTGCTAGAAGACTAATGGGGAAGGGGAAGAGGAAGGGGAAGAGGAAGCCCACTGCCTCCTCATTGTAGATCTCTCTTCCCATCAGACCAGCTCTCAGTGTTAGGAAGATTTTTCCTGAAGTCCAGATGGAATCTGTTTGTCTGTAGCAACCACTTGTCTCCACTCTCAGTTTTTCCTAGTTCTGCCCTTGGACAGAGAGGAGTGAAAGCATGAGAAGAAGAGTGCCCACACATGGGCCCTTTGGATTCCTTGGAGCTAGAGGATGGAGAGAAAGAAGGAGAAGAAAGGGTCCAATTATAATAGAGGAGGAGAGAGAATAGGAAGGGAGAGGCAAGGAAAGAGGGAAGAGGGAGTAGAGAGGGAAAGGAGAAAGAGGAGAAAGTGAGGAGGAAGAAGAGAGGAGGACCCATGGGAAGGGGGAAAGGGAGGTGTGGAGATAGGGAGAGGATGAGGAGAAGGAAGAGAATATTTGTTTTGTCCCTGAGAAATGGGGTTTGGGGTTTTCTGTG
This sequence comes from Gymnobelideus leadbeateri, assembly GCA_011680675.1. Taxonomy (NCBI): domain Eukaryota; kingdom Metazoa; phylum Chordata; class Mammalia; order Diprotodontia; family Petauridae; genus Gymnobelideus; species Gymnobelideus leadbeateri. The sequence continues at coordinate 284,028 of WOXC01004597.1, forward strand.
TCAATAAATCTGATGGCCTTTTCTCAGTCCTCATCCTCCTCTATTCTGACAAGACCATCCATCTGGACATTTTGTAGGCTCTTGTCTTCTGTACTATTCCTCTCTACTGGTTCTCCTAGCTCTTTGCTGACTGTTTCTTCCAAGTCTTCTTTATTGGATCAGGGCCCAAGTCCTGTTTGCTCTCTTAGAGGGATGTTCCCAACTTTCTCTCCTGAGCCTTCTGCTCTGCTCTCTCTACATTCTCTCCTTTGGTGAGCTCATCAGCTCCCATGAGTTCAGCTGTCATCTCCATTCTGATGAATCTGAGGGCTACCTCTGTCCATTTCCAGTCCCATAGTGCTGTTGTTGACTTCTTGCCATGCCTTTAGCATCTCAGACTCAGCAGGTCTCAAACAGAACTCATTTCTCCTCCCCTTGAGCTGGCAGGTAGGGTCCCCAGGAGGCAGCTGGGGAGGGGGAGGGTGCTTCTAGTACTTCAGCTGATGAGCTTCCACCAGTGTGCTCCCCACCCCTGTAATAATATAAAATCAATATTAGGTACCCAGCCAGCTTTAATTGGCTTTTAGAAAAGGGCATATATCAGGCTGGTATTGTCAGAAGAGTTGGTACAAAACAACCCACAGCCTTCCCTCCAACCTGGGTACATTCTCCCCTAAGCACCTACAGAAAGTGGGCTTAAAGGTAGAGCAAAGGGGGTCATTCATATCTCCTGGAAGTCCTTTTCTCCCTTTCCTTGAGTCCTCATGATGATCCCCTTGGGCAGCTTTCTGCTGGGCTTGGAGATTTGTTAAACTCCCTTCCTCAGAGTAGCTCATCTGTCCTCCGTAGATAAAGCCATCAGCGTTTCCAGCTGTTCCAATGAAAAGTCCAAATCTTCTGATCTTTTGAAGTTCATGAGGTTATTCTCTTGTCAATAATGGAAGAGGAGAAATGAAGTCTTCTTGTTTTCCCCTTAGAGTTTGGTGGGATCATTTTCTTCCATCTGTAGCCTTGAATAATGGAATTTGGACTGCCTCACTCCTATTCAAGCCTATGGGGCATGACTGAGTCTCTTTAATCAATCCTGACGTACTTTCTGTGTAGAAAATTTAATTTACTCCTTCACAAACTGATGAGCTAGTTTCCTTTGATGAATCAGTGCCCATGTGTTGCTCCCTTAGCAGGGACATATACCAGGTTTCGTACTAGGTCCCCTTCTCTTTCTCTATTCTCTTCTTATTTCCCTAATAAGATTCCATGCTTTCACTCTTACTTCAATACCCCTGACAGATTGACTAATTGAAGCGTTCACACCTTTTAATGCATCCTCCACACACCTTCCAGAACAACCTTCCTAAGGTCCAGGTCTTTTCATGTTGCTATTTTGCTCCCAAATTGAGAATGATTCCCCATTGCTCACAAATAACATATAAATGACCCAGGCTGCCATTTAAGCCTGGGGCATTAATACCCACTCAGCTGCCACTTACTTTTCTAGTCTTATTTCATACTACTCCCCTACATGTATTTTTTATTGCTTTTCTCAGCCTCTAGCCATTCCTCAAAATTAAAACCTTATCTCCCACTCCCAAACCTTTGCAGAAGCCATCTCCCCTCCTTAGAAAGAACTTCCTCTCCTTGCATCTTTAAATCCTGTCTCTAAGCCTCAGCTCAGAAGTTACCTTCTCAGTGTAAGCTATCCCTGATGCTCTGCCTCACTTTTGTTAATGCTTTCTCTTTTCCCACTAAGAAAGATACATTGTACTGATAGACATTCTTATTCCCTCATGTCAGACTCATTGTAGTCCCATTTGAGGTTTTCTTGGCAAAGATATTGGAGTGGTTTGCCATTTCCTTCTCCATCTCACTTTATAGATGAGGAAACTGAGACAAACAGATTAAGTGACAGCTAGCAAATTTCTGAGGCCAAATTTGAACTCAGGAAGATGAGTCTTCCTGATTCTAGGCCTGACACTCTATCTACTGTGCCACCTAGCTGCCCCAAACAGTCTTCAGGCCTTTTATAAACAGGTCTAAGCTTCCTGCCCCACCCCATCTCCCAGGAATACTTTGGAAGAAGGAGATATCACTTTACTGGGAGCAAAGCCAAATCTGATAACAGGTCCAAGCCACATATCAAATGAAACTGAAAGGAGTTTGCCTTTAGAGCTCTGATGAGAGTGAGGTCCAAGAATTGCCACCCAGACTTCCCCCTTTACTATAAATTCTCTTCCTAGCTTGCCTCCTTCGTCTGAGAAATTTTTCACCCAGTTTACCTCTCCCTTCCCCTTTTTCCAGTGCATCCCACTTTATCACCCCTACCTTCTTTTCTTGGAGACCATCCCAACATAATTGACAGAAAACCCCACCCTCTGTCTATGCAGATGCCTTCCAACTTCCCGAATAATGATAAAATTCTTTGGAGTTCTATATATCATCTTCTCGTCTAGAAATGTAAACAGTCTTACTGAATTAAGTCCCTTATGATTACCCTTTCATTTTTACCTTTGTATGCTTCTCCTGAATCCTGAATGTGATTTTTTTGTTCAGCTCTGGCCTTTTCATTAGGAGTGGTTGGAGGTCTTCTATTTCATTAAAGGTGTATTTATGCACCATCCTCACCTTGAAGAAACATGTTCAGTTTTACTGCATAAGTTATCCTTGATTGTAACCCTAGCTCCTTTAGTCTCTGGAATATCTCATTCCAAGATCTCTACTTCTTGAAAGTGAAAGCTGCCAAATCTTGTGTGATCCTGATACAAGTTTACCTTTAAGGTAATTTTCAAATTTAACATTGATGAGTTCCTCATATATCTTTATCATTCTGTTTTGACAATTCATTTTCTTCCTCAATGAAATTGGTTTTTGTATCTTTAGAATTCCATTCTTGATTCCTTTTCTTCCTCCTTGTATATGTCTCCCCATCTGTTCCTGTCCTTGTCTTCCTCCCTTTTGCTTCATTATTTATCTTTTCCTCTACAATCCCTCCTTCTCTCCATTTCTTCTCCCTCTTCTGATTCTCTCAACTCTTTCTCTACCTCTTCCTTCCTATATCTCTCTCATAGCTCTTCATCCTCTCTATTTTCTTTCTTTCTTTCTTTCTTTTTTTGCTTTTTTTTGGAGGGCAATTGGGGTCAAGCAACTTGCCCAGATTCACACGGCTAGGTTTTTGTTTGTGTGTACATTAAGTGTCTGAGGCCGGATCCGAACTCAGGTCCTTCTGACTCCAGGGCCGACACTCTACTCACTGCGCCACCTAGCCACCCTATCCTCTCTATTTTCTATTACTCTGACAACTATTCCTCCCCATCTCTTCTTACACATCTCTTATTTCTTCATCTCTCTCTCTCTCTCATAAACTGACTTCAAGTCACCTTAATGAAGTGAACATTCCAAGGTGCTGATCAAAAAGAATGGTAGGTGTGATTGATGACAAACTGTCATTTAAATCTAAGTGATTATAAAGAACATGATGGATACTGGAAATGGTTAAGTGTGCTGATCATCAAAAAAGAAATAGAATGAAATGTGTAAACTATAGATTAGTGATCTTGACTTTGATTTCTTGCAAAATTCTACAACATGTCATTAAAGAGATGGCCAGTGAGCATCTGCAGAGGGAAGTGATGATCACAGCAAATCATCTTAGCCTCAAGAAAAGAACTTGCCAGACTAAGTTTATTTCCTTTTTTGATAGGGTAATTAAACTATGAGATAAGGGATTAAATTGCTGTCAGTATAGTTTACCTAGATTTTAGCATAGGATTTAAACATTTCATGTTACTTTTTTTTTTTTTAGAAAAGATGGATAAATTTGAATTGGATTGTATGTGGATTCAGAACTGGCTAAATGGATGAATTTAAACTAGTCATTAATAGCTCTATAGAAACATGTTGTAGATCTTCAGTGGAGTATCCCAGAGATCTGTGCTCATCCCTTTACTGTTTAACATTTGTACAGATGACTTGGATAAAGCATAGATTATATCCTTTTCAAATATATCAATGATACAAAGCTAGGAAAGATTAGCTAATACATTGGATGATAGATTCAGGACCCTAAAAAAACTTGACAAGGTTAATATTGAACTAAACATTAGAAGGTGACATATAAAAAGGAGAAATTATCTATTGGTACAAAAAATTAATATCATGAGTACAAGATTACAGGGAGCAGGGGATGCTCAAATATCAGTTTGTCTGAAAAGGTCTAGGAGCTTTAGTGGACCACAAAGCTTGATATAAATCAGCATGGTCATGTGGAAGTAAAAATTTTACCGTATTTTTCAGAAACATTAAGAAAGGAAGAGGATCTAGATAAAAAAGGGAGAAGATAGTTCCATTGTACTGTCTCCTAGACAGACTATACTTGGAATATTATGCTCAGTCCTGGCATCTGCCTTCTAGAAAGGATATTGATGAGCTGATAAGTGATCATGGAAGACCAACTTGATTAGTGAGAGTCTTTATATCCATACCTTGAGGACAAGAGTGGTGAGGTTGAGCCTGGAAAGAGAAGGCACAGAAGGATAATTGTCATGTAATTGAAAGGCTGTCATGTGGAAGACTGTGTCTGTTTGGCCCCCCAGGGAAGAACCCAAGAGAAACTAGTAGAGGTTTAAAGAGAAAAATTTACTTTTCATACAAGGAAAAATTTCCTAACATTAGAGCTATCCAAATAGAAACTGGGCTACATTGAGAGATAGTGGGCTTACCCTCACTGAAGGTCTTCAAGCCAGGCTTCCACTGCATGACCACTTGGCAATATGTTTTAGTGAGGTTTGCAGATTTTTTTTAAACAAATGCTTTATTAACTTCTGTTTTACATCATTCATTTCCACCAGATTTTGAGTTACAATCATTTCCCCCCCATTATTCCCCTACCAACCTCCCAGAATAGTAGTCCCACAAGATATCGCTTCCTCCAATCTGCTCTCTCCCGTACCTTCTCCCATACCCCTTTCAACTTTTCCATTAGAGGAAGGTGAATCTTTGTGTCCCAATGCCTGCACATGGTTTGCAGATATTTTTAAGGTATGAACTGGACTAGATGGGTGATGACAGCCATCTCTAATTCTATGATTCTGTGATTCCTCCTTCTCTCATTTTTATCCCTTTCTATTCTTAGTCTTATTTCCTTTTCCATCTTTCTTATCTTTTCCTTCCCATATCTTCTTCCCACATCTTTCCCTTACACACCTACTTCTCCCAGAACTTCTTCCTCCATCTAATCTTCCCCTTGGATTTCTTTCTTTGTTGTGACATATCCTTTGTTACTGATGGGGGCTGAAAGGAATGCCACCTGTCATGATAAATATAAAATTCTGTACCTTGTGGGAATTGCTTTTTCTCCTCTCCTCAGCTCCAGTAATACAGTCTTTGTGATCTCTCTTCCCTTCACCCTTCCCCAATTGCAGATGAAGAAGGAAGGAGAATTGGACAAAGTTCTGTCATGGGCCAACACTTACCCTTGTGCACACCAACTATGGATGGGGAATTTTATCGGTTTCTTGAATATCTATGACCCTGACTATGCCAAGGCTGTGTACAGTCGAGGAGGTGAGACTTCCCAATGGGGTCTGTGTGTAAAGGAGAACCAGAAGGGTAAATATGGGAAAGAATGAATGGAGAAGTGGAAGGGGAGGGTGCAATGCAGAGGGGCCCCAAATAATAGGATGACCAGAGGACTGAGCTGAAAATCTTAGGTGAAGTAGTAGAGCTGATAATTCTCATTAGGGCTTATGTTTTCTCTGTCTGTGGGCTGAGATGATTCAAGAAAAAAAAAGGCAACTAGAGCACTGAAGATTAAGGTAAGTAGAGAGATAAGACAGTGCCTTGATTGCTTTTACTGTGGTAAAAATCTTAGTCCAAGGCAAATTCATTGACAGGGTACTAAGAGAACTAGGGTATATGAATATTATGCCATTGTTTTGGGTTTTTGTTTTTTTTTTGCTTTTCTTTGGAGGGGAAAGGTTGGGCAATTGGAGTTAAGTGCTTGCCCCAGGTCACAGTGCTAGTAAGTGTTAAGTGTCTGAGGCTGGATTTGAACTCAGGTCCTCCTGACTCCAGGGCCCATGCTCTATTTACTGTTCCACCTATCCGCCCCTATTATGCCATTGTTAATGCTTTTTTGAGAGTGAGATTGAGATTGGGAGAAGTACTACAGATGGGGAGATGAGGAAAGGTCCCAGTGTTTTTTTAAAACCAAAACAGAAATAGAATGTAGTCTGCAAGTTATAAGTCAGTGACCTCGACTTCAAATACTTGTCAGTATTATAGAATGTATTATTAAAGAGATGGTTGGTGAAAATCTGGAACAGGAAGCAACCATGGAGCCAACATAGTCTTATAAGGAACAGGTTATGCCAGACTAATCTTGATTCCTTTTTGACAAGCCTCTTAGATTGGTCCACCATTTATCCCAGTCCCACACAGAGATGATCATTCTCTTGATCTCACTGTCATTCAGAAGTGTTTTGCCTCCATGCAGCTCTTAGCACAGTGCCTGACACATAGGGCAAACTAAATAACTGCTTGTGTCTGCTGACTGACTAATTCTGAAATTCTTCTTCTTGACCACATCTTATTCTTCCATCTCTCATTTAGCCTCAGTCCTCCCAAATTAATTGTAACCTCTAGTCACTCACCCATCTCTCCTCTCACAGTCCACCCCCTCCCCCATGCTCTGATCTTAGCTTTCCTCCCTTTATATACTTGTCCCTATGCTTAAGCAGTTCAGCTTCTTTGAGATCCTCCCCTTGTGCTCATCCCTTGCTAAATCCTAACCCTGAGTTGCCTTTCCAGCCATCTTCTCCACTTTGAATTGAATGCTGCTGTTTGGCACTTGAATAAATCACAAAATGTGCTGGATGAGTTCATTACAAATTTATGGGATCTAATCTTAATGGGGGCTTACATCTGACAAGAATCCTTTTACTTTTTAGTGACTAACCAATCACACTGCTTTCTGCTGCAGGTTTTCTAAATCTTCTGCTGTCTTCTTAAACTTATATGCTGTTTCTAACAAGCAAAATTGCCTATCACTTTTGGTGAAAAAAGTGGTCATCTGCCATCAGCTCTGCATTCTACACTTCAAAACACTTCACCTCCCATTCTCTCCTCCTTTGCTCAAATCTCTGATGCCACCTGTCATGATAAACATAGAATTCTGTACCTTGTGGGAATTGCTTCCTTGTTGAATTGTCCTGAATTTCCATCTGTGTACACATTGTATCTCCATAGGTAAACATAAAAGGAGAGTGAGTGCCTTCCCTTTCCTTTTCTAGCACCTAGGACAGTTCCTTGACCATAATTGGTGTTGAAAATTGCTTGTCAAATTTATTCACAGTTATTTGAATCTGAGGGATGCTGTAGAAAGAATTAAGCTGAATTTCATGAAAACATTTGTTAGTTTGCCCAAAGTTTCCCTTGTACATGTGGTGGAGAAATGTGGGATAGATTATAGTACATTTTGGAACTGTTTGAATGGGTGGGCCAAACTCTAATTACAATGTCATGACTTTTGAGGTGAAAGTTTCATAGGTCCATAGATTTATACCTAGAATCTAGGGATTATAGAGGCCATCTCATCCTACTGCCTCTTCTCTACCCCCACCCCCGCCAATCCCAACCCCTTGCCACTGGAGTCCTAGACAGCAGAGTGAACTTTTTTTGTCTCTCAAGGTCCTACAGATAGTAAGCAACAGAACTGGGATTTTAAAGCTATATTTCTTATTTCCAAATACAACATTTCTCTTCCTACCACATTATAAGGAAAAAGAAATAGTGATAAGCAGATAAACATAGCATAATCCACACATAAACTTGGGTCACACACTCTCACAAAAACAATCAATATTTATTGGCAAGAGTGGACACACACTTACAGAAATCTGCCAAGGAGGCATATCAACAAAGAAAAGCCATGTGCTCAAGATAATTCACAGTTCTACAACTATAAAATTCAGTGTGTTCTTTCTGTCTTGGGAGCTATTCAGAAAAGTTCCTTGGATGTCATTTTGGTGTTGAAAAATTACTTTAGCTAACAAATTCAGTTGTAACTTCACTTGAATAATACCTTGCTGGACAATGTTTCAGCCAATGTAGCTGCTAAAGTTCTGAAACCCGTCCTTCCCCCCCTCTAACACTCTTCCCCTCTCTCTCATTTTTCTTCCCTCTGTCTCTCCCTTTTATTATATTGCTGTTCTGGGTTAGACTGTGGTTAAACTGATTATGTTTGTTCCACAATAATATGACAGCTCTGGTTTTTATATTGTCCCAGATATCGACCTAAATGTCCTGATCACTGAAGTTGAATGTGCTTTTCATTTGCTCTAAACTTCCAAGCTTGGTACCATCAAAACTCAGCAACAAACAGCTCCTACTTCAATAATTGGAGCTCTCATAGGTTTCTGCGTAGGATTACATGGGCAACAAGTCCACATATTTGTTTACCAGGTGCTTACTATGTTCCAGGCATAGGGCTAAGGGCTGGGGATACAAAGAAAGACAAGAATAGTCTTTAACCTTTAGTGGTTTACTGTCTAAGTCCAGTACAACCAACCTTAAAGGAACAGTGCAATGAGAAAGAAAAAACTTCCTAAGGGTTAGAATTAGCCACCAGGAGAATGGACTTTCTGCGGACGTGGGAGGGAGGTGGTAGCTTCTAACCAAAGGTTCTGAAGTCAGGACAGAATGGCCATTTGTTATGAATTCTGGAAAGAAGCTTCTTACTTGGGCATTGGTTAGATTCAACGGCCTCTGGAAACCCTTCCATCTCTGAGATGCTGTGTTTCTGAGCCTCTGGACTCCTAGACCTAGATCTTGTATCCTAAGGATAAGGACAGTGTTGGTCCAATTCTCTGCCAGCCTGATCCAACTTTGGCTTCTCAGAATTGGCTTCTCTGACTGCACCTTTTTTCCCCTCTCTCTAGATCCCAAGGCCTTGGACATATATGGTTTCTTCTTACCATGGATTGGTGAGTGGGATTCCTCTGACTCCTCTAACTCTCTCACCCACCTTGGGTAGTGTAGGGAAAGCAGAAAGACCTTGGGTCTGAATGGTAAGTTACTTGAGTCAGGCTAAAGAAGTGGGAGTATCTGAGCCCTTCTTCCTCTCCTCCTCAATACACCCTCTTTCAGTCCTCACCTCACACCTAGTCCTAATCCTCTGACAAATCCTGGGTTGACTGAGGAGTGATTGGACTCTTCCCTTCCAGAAGCTCCTAGGCTACCTGAGAAGGTAAATCACACATATGGCATCTTCCTAAGATTGAGAAAAAGTCTTAAATGGGAACTCAGTAAAGCTGGGTCCTAGCCCTGACTGCCCTCACACTACTATGTGATCTTAGCCAAGACACCTATATGACCTCTTAAAGAATAATTGTCAGTGCAATCTGTCAAATGATCATAACAGGCTACAGGATATCCTGGGGACCAGCCCTCCTCTGCTTTGTATTTCCCCTCTGCTCATTTCTGTGACACTCTATGTCTGCTTCTGGGGACCACCCTATATCTTTCCTCCCTTTCACAGACACAATTACCATCTTACTCACCTTTCAACAGCTTGCAATGGATTCTGACCCTTTCACTCCATTGGATTTACTTTTTCCAAGATTTCCAATGATCTTTTCTTAACTATTATATCTAGTGGCCTTTTCCCAAACTTCCTCCTTCTAGATTTCTCTGCAGCTTTCATGACTGTTGACCACTCCCATCTTTTGAACAGTCTTTCTTCCCTTTGCATCTGTGACGATACTCTTTCCTGGTTCTGCAGCTCCATCTCTGAATATTTATCAGTCTCCTTTGCTAGATTACCATGCAGCAAAGTATCCTATTTTTTTTCAACATGCATTCAGAAAATACATGTTGAATTGGATTAAATTTGCCATTGCATCAGCTCTCCAGTTTGAGACTCTAAAGGAGATTTAAACAATCAATCAGCAATCATTTATTAAGCATTTATTACAAATATACAAAGGTAAATATGAAGCCACCTCTGTCCCGGGGAGCTTATATTCTTGGGGGTGTAGGCAACAACATGAACAAGGCAAGTAAGTACAAAGTGTAATTTCCAGTGCTGGTGGAAGCTCCTAGCAGCTGGGGGTCAGTGTGTGGCTGGGTGGCAAGGGTCTTTCCAGTCTTCTCTTTCACACTCTCTATGCATTCTGGCCAAATTTCTTCCACCATTTCTCTGTACTTGCCATTCTAGAGTCAATCCTCAATATTGGCAGGTGTAACATTCCTAAAAAATGCTGCAAAAATGAAAAGTTCGAATGTTGCTACATTGAACATAAGGGAAATAATGGGTTAGGTACCTTTGTAAGTAAAAACTGTAATCATTCATTAGAAATTGGTGAAGATTTACTTTTCTGCCTTCAGTTCTCTACAACAAAATGTCAATGCTGATAATATGCACTCTGTGGAGCAAATTCACAAACACTTTTATGAATGCTTTCCTCCTTTTGTGGATATAACAAATCGTTGATTCATTAACACCAAACTTGGGGCCAGCTGTGGCTGCAGAGATTCTAGCAAGAAGTTTATCTAACCTTTGTTTTCTCACTGAGTCACTTCACTGACTTTGCACACTTGGCCTTAGAGACGACAGGACTTGCACAATGCTTTGGGGGCAGGATTGCAACACAGAACTTGAGTTTTAAAGGCAAACAACGAAAATATGCAACAAATGGTTGAAGAGGTCTTTACCCTGCAATGGCAGAGTGAATAATCCCAGTGATGTGCCTAGTAGGATACCAGGGCTCCACACACTTGTGTGCATCTCACCTCTCGTTTTCTTTACATATCTGTGAAAGTGCATGGTTGTTAATACAAAAGTGAAAATAAAATTACTAATAAAATCATATGAATGTTTGAAGTCATGAAATTTAAAAACATTAGTGTTGAATATTGATTGTCTCCATACCTTTGCATAAGCTGGCTCCAGGCCCTGGGAGACTTTTTCTCCTCATCTCCAGCTCTGAGAAGCCTCAGTTTCCTTCATGACTCAGCTTAGGTGACACCTTCCATGGGCAGCTTTTTCCTCATCCTCCCAGGGGTTTTTCCTCTCCTTCCATCAGCTTGCATCGACTTTTCTCAGAGTACTGGCAGTCCATTAGACTATAAGCTCCTTGAGGGCAGGGACTGTCTTTTGCTTCTTTTTGTATCCCCAGTGCTTAGACAGTGCCTGACACATAGTAGGTGTTTAATAAATGTTTCTTGATTAATTGATTGATTGATACTTCTTACATTCCCCAGCAGAAAGCGAATCCCTCAAGTGTGGAGACTTGGAGGGGTCACTATGAAAGAACAGAAGAATTTTTTTCTTCTATCCCCATGATGCTACATGTTCTAATCTTCCTTTCAGCTCTCACATTCTCTTTTCTATGTTTTGAAGTCACTTAAAGTTTGAACATTCTGTGTTCTGTGGCTCAAGGTCATTCCCAACACTTTCATTCTGTTATTTGCTTTTTATGTTTTCTTAAGTAGGTTAAACCTCTCCAATGAAGTCTTATTCCATGACCAAGGTCTTCAGAAAACCCCTTTGATTTCAATTTTATTGGGGACTCTGTGCTCCCAGAAGAAGGAATGGGCTTATTGTTCCTCTCAAGGTTTCCATGTACCTGAGTCCTGGACAGGATGTGACTGTTCCAATGATGTTCCTTGATCTCTCACGTTTTCTCCCTCCTAATCTTAGGGAAGGGGCTACTGGTCTTGGATGGGCCCAAGTGGTTTCAACACCGGAAACTGCTTACCCCTGCCTTTCACTCAGAGGTCCTGAAGCCATATGTGGACCTGTTTGTTGAATCTACCAAAGTTATGCTGGTGAGAGTCTCCTGATGGCATTGCTGGGGTCCTTGTCCATACCCTGGGGGGCAAAACTGAAGCTTGGACTAACTTGGAAGGGGAGTTTAGGTTTGAGCCTGGACAGAATGTCCTTCGGAATAGATCAGAGGAGGAATTTGAACAGTTGGGATAAGTGTACAGGAAGAGGGGTGAACCCTGGGAACAATGCTTGCAGGTCTATGGGACTGCAGGTTGTCTCTGATTTCCTGTCTTTTTCAGAACAAATGGGACAAGAAGATTCAGAAAGACAAGTGTGTGAACATCTTCCCAGATGTGGGTCACATGGCTCTGGATGGTCTGATTAAATGTATCTTTGGAAGGAGCAGTAGGAGCCAGACACAGAGGTTAGGGAATGGGCCCTGACAGTCCTGTGGCTGCTGTCTTTACCTGACCCCGAAGGAGCCAACCCCTGATCTGAGAGGAGACAGAGCCCTATCCTGGGAGCCCCTTGTTTGAGGAGGAGACACACAGGGAAACATCACTGAGGTCTGGTTGGTAACAGTCTTGATGGAAGATATAGGATTTTGAGTAACCCCCAGTACAGAGCTTAGTTTTCCCATGTGGCTAAGTTCAGGGGGGAGGGGAATGACTACTCAAAATGCCAAAACACAACCATCCCCTCTTTCCTCCTCCCTCACCTTATTGCTTCAGTTCTTCCTCTCTTTGGTCCCTACAGTGACACCAGATACTATCAGGCCACTGGAGATCTCACCTTGTTGATGCAAGAACGTATGGCATCCTTCCAATACCACAATGACTTCTTCTACTATTGGTTCACGCTCCATGGTCAGAAGTTCCTTCGGGCCTGCAAGGTTGCTCATGACTATACTGGTATGTCTCTAGTCTGGGGCTGCCCTTCTTTTATCCTTCCTCTCTCCCTTCGTCCATTTCTCTTTTCTTTCCTTCCTTCCTTCCTTTTTTTCCTGTACTTCCTTATTTCCTTCGTCCTCCTCATAGACTCTACTCCCAGGTCCACCTACTTAGTAGACCTAAGAGTTATTCCTCATTACCCCCCCCCCCCAATGAAGTGCAGCCTTCTTGTGACCCTGTGACATCCTGTCCTCTACCATTTCCCTACCCACATCATACCATATGACTTCGTTTTGATACAGGAGAGAATATTTCAGAGGATCAAAGAATCTCTGAGTTAGAGAAGATGTCAAAGAGCATGTAGTACAACCTCCTTCTGAGGAGGAAAGCTTACAACAACATGTTCAACAAGAGTCTGTCTAACCCCTGTTTGAGGATGTCAAAGCGTATGGAACACACTAGTACTCCAGGCATCCCAGTTCCACCTTTGGACAGCTCTAATTTTCAGGAAGTTTTCCTTAGATCAAAGACAAATCTGCTTCTCTGAAATTTCCACCAGTTGGTCCTGGCTCTGCTTTCAGAGGCTGAGAAGAATAAGTCTAATTTCCTTCCCACGTGATAGCCACCCAAATATTGAACCCATGACCAACCCTCCTAGAAATCTTTCCTTCTTCAGGCCAAACACCTTTACTCCCTTCAATTACTCCACTTATCTCATGGTCTCAAGGTCTTTCATTGGCCTAATCCTCCTCTTATGCATGTTCTCTTGCTTAGTCATGTCCTTGCTAAGATATGGTGCCTAGAACTGAACAAAGTCATGCAGAAGAGGTCAGAAAAGGCCAACAGATAACAGGGCTATCATTAGTCAGGCCTTACATCATTCGGGCCTTCATACCTTTCCTGAAGCAAATTGAGATTATTTTAGCTTTTCATTGGCTGTCCTCTTGGTACCATTTCCTCACTAATCATAGTTTTTACTTCCTATTGACATTTTTGTTCTGTCCTGTTCACTGGGAAAAAGAGTTTTACATTTTAATGAAAAGAGAAGCAAAAATGATGGTTGAATGAATATGTCCTCTCTCTCCTCAGCTAATTGCTATTGTTGCCACTCCGGACAGTCAACTTATCTGTCCCTTGATCTTATTTCTCTCCTTTTTATTGTCCCTAGTTTTCTTTGCCAGTATCAACTCATCCTGACATAGTAATAATAGCTATCATTTATATATAGTTTGCAAAGTTTGCAAAGCCTACATATATATGTATATATACATATATATGTATTTATACACATATATGTGTATATCTATCTAAAATTTGGTTCTCACAAAACCCATTATTCCTCTTATTATCCCCAGTTTGCAGAGGAGGAAGCTAAGTCTGAGAGAAGTTAAATATCTTCACTGGGGTTATACAACTAATAAGTATCTGAAGTCAGAGTTGAACTCTGGTCAGAGCCTCTTGACCCTAGGTGCCACTCTATCCACTGAGCCACATCTCTGTCTAACTTGGCACTATACTTTAGGGCAATGAGCCCTAAATTCATCTCATCCTTTCATCATCTTTGCCTTCTCTAATTCTTCAGTGAATCTATAATCTCATCAATATAACTACTTCCCCAAAGATGCAGATCCCAACCTATGTGTGTTATCTGATCCTGTACGTCTCTTAAATCTAATAAATGGATGATTTTCCTGTGCATCCATATTGGTTTGCTTGAGTATCATCCTCCCTTTTCCTTTTTATTAGAACTATTTCCCTTTTGTCTTCAGGATTCTAGTCCCAAGAGCCCCCAGTCCCTCTTGGGAAGACTTCCTCTGTGGAATTTTAGGCCATGAGATTTTATTTTTTTTATTGAACCCTTTGAAATATGTTCTCTTTAAACCTAGGGATTGTCAGGTTATGCCGAGCTTTTGATAACAAACTCTAAAATAGAGTGGTAACTTCTCCCTAAGGTTCCCATCATTTCAATACAGAAGAGGTTATGTCACAGGGGAAAAATCTACTGGTTTCCCCTGTCTTGCTCATTTACTTTTCTAGTTATGAAGTTCTTTGCCCACTGAAGTGCCCTTTTCCTCTTGCTCAGGGGCTCCTGGAATTACAATTCCTGACAGAAAGGCTCCTCTAGCCAACTAGAGTTAAGTGTTGGAGATTGCTCTCAGTGGTACTCTCAACAGTGATGAATTCTGAATAATTCACTGGAGTGAGGGTTTGACTGAGGCATCTATAACCCTAAGATAGTGTATTTGGAGGAAAGAGGCCTGGGTGGGGTGTCAGAGGACCTGCTTCTTCCACTCACTCCATTTGATTCCATGACCTTGACTCAACCACTTCCCCTCACTAGGATTTAATTTCCCTTCTCCAAATTGGGTACTTGAACACACAACTTCTCCAACTCTTTCCAGTACTAACATTATGATTTCCTCAAAGACCAGGTGATTAGGGAGAGAAAGGCTGCCCTGAAGGAGGAGGAGGAGCAAGAAAAGATTCAAGGGAAGAAACGCCTGGATTTTCTGGACATACTTCTTGAGGCTGGAGTGAGTCTGAGGGGTTTTGGAGTGATGGGTTAATCTGGGGCTCAATTCAGGCAAAACCAAAGTGGATCTTTAGGGACCTCCCCCTGTCCTTGCTCCAAGGCATTTCTGTCTTTCTCTTGTTCCTACCTCTGTCCCTGTGTATTTGCTCATTCATCAAATGGGAGAGATCAGTGGGGAAAGGGACTGTCTAACAAAGGCCTTCTGGAGGAGCTGGTCAAGGGTAGATAATTTGAATTTGACTTTGATTGGTACAGAGAATCCAGACAGACAGAGTGAAAGTGGATCCAATATGTTGTGGTAGAAAGGGTGCTAGATTTGACATCGAAAGCCCTGGGTTCAAATCCTGGTTCTGAGACTTACTTACCCCCATGTGGCATTGGATAAGTCACTTCCCCCATGTGAGCCTCATTTTCCTCCTCTGTAAAATGAGATCTGGCTCAAAAGTCCCTAAGGCCCCTTTCAGGTCTAAATCTTATGCATAAGAAGGTAGTTCAAGTCCTTGGACATCAAGGATGGTCCTTCCTCCAGCCCCATCAGAAAAGATCCCATGGGGCTGCTAGGTGGAGCAGTGAATAGAGTACTGGTCCTGGAGTCAGGAGGAGCTGAGTTCAAATCTGACCTCAGACACTTAATACAAACTAGCTATGTGACCTTGGGCAAGTCACTTAACCCCAATTGCCCTCCAAAAAGAAAAAAAAATTTAAAAATTGTTGAAAAAAAGATCTCATTTCCCTCATATTCAGGTCCTTTTTCTCCTATTTAGCAGCTCTTATTGAGAGGAAGTTCTCCCTGAAGTCTACTCTGAATCCCTCCTTTTATGTCTTCCACCCACTTTTGTCATTTTCATTTCTTCCTGAAGGATGAGAGCAAGACGAACTTGTCAGATGCAGACCTACGGGCTGAGGTGGACACATTCATGTTTGAGGGTCATGACACCACCACAAGTGCCATTGGCTGGTTCCTGTACTGCATGGGCCTCCACCCAGAGCACCAGCAGCAATGCAGAGAAGAGATCCAGGGAATCTTGGGAAATCGAGACACCATCCAATGGTGAGGCTGGATCTGGCCTGTCTCAGAACTGGCTGAGAAGTGTGCCATGGGATGCAGGGACCTGTCAGGACCTGCCCTGCTCCCTCAAGCTCTGCCAGCTATTGCGGTTGTGGCCATGTGAAGTCTATTCCCTCTTCTGGGCTTCATTGTCCTCATCTATAGAAAAGGAGTTTTGGACTAGTCTATCTCTAAGGAATCTTGAAGGGCAAAATCTCAAATCCAATGACTACTCCCTGATATGCCTCATTGGCAGAGTTTCGGGAAGAGGGGCTCATTCTTAGGGGACAAGGCCTCATCTTGTATTTAGAGTTTTTTTTTACCTAAGTTTGACTTTATTTTGGTTCTCAAATTTCATCTTATTCTATTCAGTTCAGTGTTCTGACCTGACAAAATCCTTTTGGATCATGTTATCCACAGTGTTAGCTTTCCCTTTCAACCTTATGCCATCTACAAATTTGGTGAACACACCATTTATGCTTTCAACCAAATCATTTATACACATGTTAAACAGCTCAGGGCCAAGCACAGATTCCTGTGGTATGGAACCTCCTGCTATATTGAACAACTATTCCTTTGAGTCTTGTCATCTAACCATCTAATTATATTATCATCTAGTCCACATTTTCCTGTCTTCTCCACCAGACTATTATCAAAAACTTAGCTGAAAATTCAGTAAATTGTATCCATTGTATTCCCTTCAACTACCAGGTTAGTGGTCCTGTCCAAAAACCAAATGATGTGAGGCTAGCATGGCCTGTGCTTGATAAGGCTAGGCAGGCACTTTGGGGTCCCTGCTTCCTTTTCTAGATGTTTGCCAACCCTAAATTGCTTCCTAAAGAATGGTGTAGATATCCCCAATAATTCAGAAGCAGCACACTGGCTTAGAGTTTGCAGTATCTGTTCTCTTTCTCACTCTACATCTTTAATAAAACCTGGACTTTTGTCCCTGTATCTTGTAGTACCTCCCTTGTTTTCCGTGATCTTTCAAAGATCTCTGACAATGAGTCAGTAATCATACTTCCCAGCTTTTTCATGAAACTGTGGACAAAGTTCAGCATTGCTAGGGGATCTTGATCCTGTTAACTGCTTTCTTGCCATCCGTATTTGATGCATCATGTCCAGGTGACTAACTTTTATTTTTTCATTATCATGGCAAAGGTCATTCTCCTTGGCAAAAAAAACACAAATGAAGCAAGGTCTCCACCTTTCGTCTCTTGGAAGTTATCATCACCCATCTACTCAGAGCAACAGTCTGGCTTTTCTTGGTTCTTTTTCTTTTTCTCCCAACAAGCTAAAAGAAAAGTCCCCTTTTCTGTCCTTCAATTTCCTTACAAAATCTTAAGTCACTCTCAGATTTACTGAGACCATTTAAAAAATCCTTACACCATTTTATAGGACTGTGCCAGAAAGCCGGCTCTGTGTCCATCTTCCACACATTTCTTTTGGTACTGCCTTTACAATTTCCTCCTTCTCTTCAGATATATGCCCCACTTTCTTCCTCATTAGAATCATTTTCCTTCACAGTCTATTCTCAGCATCCTACTCCAGTCTTCTGTCTTGTGGTCCACACTTCCCATCAACAAAATGGGCTGGCTGCCCCTCTTTCCTGCACACAGGGCTTCATTTCTGCCTCCTCTTTTCTTGGTCTCTTTCTCTATCTCATGACTATCAGAGGAGATAAGATGTGCATCCCTGAGCAATAAGACTAAGGCCCTGAGGTTTCATCTGCAATGATGGTCCTCCCTTTGACCCTTTGGGGCACCTTGTCCAACGTGTCTCTCAGTAAGGGTCCCAATTTTACAGCATCCCTGACAAATGCCCATTTAGCCACTGCCAGAAGGCCTCCAATGAGGGAAGACTGCCTACCTCCCAAGGTAGTGACCCAATTCACTTTTCTAAGCTCTAATGGATACACAGCTGAGGAGAATGAATTCAGAATTTCTGCCCAGTTCTTTGAATCCCAAACCAAGTTTTCTTTCCATTCCTGTTCTCTATTGGAAGGCCTAGACCATATCCTTTTTGGTATCTTCAGCTCTTAGCAGAGGGCTCTGCATACAACAGATAATCCATTCATGTTCATTCATAAGAATTGAGGAAGGCCCTATTCCCTATCTCCATGTGTCTTTCTTTCTGACACCCCCCCCTTGGGCCTAGCTCCATGCTAAGCACTGAGGGTGTAATCAGAGGCATTCAGGGAGCTCTCATTATGATGGAAACAAGGAGGAAATGTTGAGGGGCTGTTTGTGAGATCACAGGCTGGACCAAGGGGCACAGGCTCTTTGTGCCTGAGGGGCTCAGATAACACAAGCCTGGGGGGTTCAGGGAGGGCTTACCCAAGAGAGGCACAGGCAGGACCTTAAAGGGGGGGTAGGAAGAGGAGGAGGGGGGTGGCATTCTAGGTGGGGGTAACCTTGGCAAAGGTTTGGAGAAAAGCATCTTGAGCAAGAGGGAGGGAAAACCAAGAGACAAAGCCAGAATTAGAACTGGACACTTGGGCAAGTCTATCACTAGGGATAATTCGGGTGGTATTCCAGACCCTCTCCTTGTCTCCTCCAGCTAGCTGGAAGGTGCCTCTGGGGTGTCTGGGGAATCCAAGCAGCAGGGCTGGGGAGCTGCTGCACCTGATCTACACTGACTGGGGGCTCTGGCCTGTTGCTCTCCCTCCATGCAGGGAAGACCTGGGGAAGATGACCTACCTTACAATGTGCATCAAGGAGAGTTTCCGCCTATATCCCCCAGTGCCCCAGGTGTATCGCCAGCTCAACAAACCTGTTATCTTCAAGGACGGGAGGTCCCTACCTGAAGGTAGGATAAGGATGGCCATTGAGCCTGAGTGTGGGAGGTGGGAGACCTGGGGCATGTCCTGATTACTCAGAATTTCTTGGGTGTTTGGTCAGGGCCTTTTCCCAAGATGCTGCTCTTAGAGAGATCCCATTCACCTAAATTTCCCTCCACAAGCTTACCTAAGCTAGTACAAACCTAGTTCTCAGGAGCAGCAGGAAATGCTGCCAGCAATGATGAGATCCTGAGTCCTGCTGGCCACAGAGACAGGGCTCTCCCTTCCAGGGATTAGCTAAGTGATTTATATCCAGTGTCTATACTATAAGCCCCACACAACAACTCACACAATCAGACACTAGGGAGGAAGTTTCCAGCATTGTGGAGGAAGGAGTCTGAGGGTCTGGGGAACAGCTCATCTGTGAAAGCTGGTGGGTGGCAAGAGATAAAAACTGCCTTCACCTCTATCAGGAGTTCTGAACCTGGGCCTGTGCACATTTTTAAATTAAAATAATAACTATATTTAATATAATTGGGTTCCTATGTAATCTCATGTATGTTGTTTTCTGCATTTAAAAACACGATTCTGAGGAGGGGTCCATAGGCTTCCCCAGTCTGCCCAGGGGGTCCATGGCACATAAACAGTGGAAGAACAGCCGAGCTAAAGAGTGCAGAGGAGTCAGGCCCAGAAAGTCATTGAGAGAGCAGCTCTAAAGCTGAGTCTCACAATCTTTCCCTGGAGTAAGGGACAGGATGTCAGCTAAGGAGTCCCAACCTTTGACACCACCTGACCCCCTGCTTTCCTTTCCCTGCCACACTGTGCTTAGAATCACTGACAGGGTAAAGGTGCCCCAGAGGGCTGGGTATATGGGCCAACATGTATAACTCTGGTTATATCTACCAGCCTGGCTCAGGGACTGTGACCTGACTTTCAGCCAAGTATTTTTGACACAGAGGGACTGGAGTTTCATCCCCTCCTTCCATTGTCTCTAGGGTCTTTTACTGGTTCCCATTCTCTAGGAATTCCTGTGGGGCCTCAGGCCTGTTTGGTCCATTCTGGCTGCCACCAACATTGCCTTCTGTGGGCCCATCAGTCCCTATCTCCAACCCCAGAAAATGGCACAGTCTCTATGACTGTCCCACCCCCCATCCTCTGTTCTTGCCTAAGTGTGACATCAGCCCACTGGCTTCTCAAGGTTCATTAGGGTTGGTTTGCCCTTTTTTATTTTTTCCTCTTGTTTTTTTTTTTTTTTTGCTGCCAAATCTAGGGAAATTTCAATCCTGGCTCTGCAGAGAGTTTGGAAAGTTCTCCCATTATCCTGGTCCTTGAGGTCATCCCCTTCATGAAAACCTGATCTGTCAGCCCAGTGTAGTGCTAATTCCCTCCAATTTAACCCAAGGAAATGTCTGCCACGATTTGTTGAATGGTGGGGAGTCCAAGGAGATCCAGTCACGTCTTATAGGAGACTCTAGATCATCCTTCTCCATTCCAATATTTTCAGCTTCACAGAGGAGAACCCTAGACTGAGAATTATGAGACCTTAGTTGGAGTCCCCACAGAGCTTAAGACATTACCAGAAAGACTTCCATTATCAGGGGTCAGTTTCCTCATTTGTATATCCCCATCTTAGGGACTAGATGAGGTTAGCAGCATGGCATAGGGGATGGAAGTCTCTCAACTTCTTGGGGACCTCTAAGACTTTTAGGTAGATATGAGAGGCCTTTCAGCATCAGTGGAAAGATTGACCCCACCAGGAGTTCCCCATACCAATGAAATCACAAGACTGTTCTTCTGGAGCATCTCTCTCCCTGTCCCATAGGCAGCCTGGTATCTCTCCACATCTATGCACTGCACAGGAACCCAACTGTCTGGGACAAGCCTGAGGTATCTCCAAACACCACTTCCCCTCCCATTCCCCTAACCTTGAAGGTATCTCTGTCTCATCCCTCTCCCTGCTGTCCCCATCCAATCAACTCTCAGGGGTTTATTCCTTCTCCCTCTGCACAGATGGATGGATACCATCTCTTGAATCCATCCCCCTTCCTCCATTTCCACAGCCCTGTACAGACTCCTTCCATATGGATCATTCTAACCCATCATGCCTGCCCTCATTTCACTTTATAATCCAAACATTGGAGGAGTAAGGGAAGGACAGTCTTGCTTCTTTGTAAAGTAAGCCATTCCTCTAGTCAATAATCTTTAGTAGGTCCTGATTCTTCCCAAGTGAGGTTTAGATGCTTCTGCCTGACTCCCTCTAACCACCCCATTCCCATTTCTTAGCACCATGGTAGCTCTCCAGGCTTCTGGGAGATTATTCACATGTGCATCTTCTGTGTTCTGGATGCCAATATCTATACTACCATTATGTCCCAAGTGTGCCCTGCGTCCCCCAGACTCTGTGCCTCAGATCCAAATTTGCATTGTGTCTGGAACATGCTCCATTTCCAGAATCACAGAGTTTTAGGCTCCAAAGTTGCATAAGACATCAGGGGTCTCTGGTCCAAGCACTGGACCAGGTTCACCCACCTAACGAGTGTCAGAGGAGGGATTTGAACTCGGGTCTTCCTTCCTTTTGTTGCAGGTGTTTGACCCCCAGCGCTTCTCTCCAGAGAATTCCTCTACTCGTCACCCCTATGCCTTCATTCCCTTCTCTGCTGGGCCCAGGTAGGTGCTGTCTCCCATCATTTGGGAGGGGTGGGGGAAGCCACATCAGTGCTTCAGCTGCAGCCTCTCAAATATACCTACCTGCCTACTCTACCAGGGCAGATCTGGTAGAAATCTGCCTCATTCTCAGCCCACCCTGCACCTCCCAACCAGGAGGGGCTCTGAATAAGGCTGGCTTCTTGGAGCCTTGGAGGAAAGAGAGCTTGGCTGGCTGAGGGAAGAAGAGGTGTTCTGGCCTCAGGATGCAGTTGAGGGTGGATGAGAGGGAAAGGTTGGATCTTGCCTCCATTTGAGAGGCAGCTGAGAATGCTGGCCATAAAGCCAATTAGATCTGGTTCAAATTCTGCCTTTGATGTCTGCTAAGTTTACAGCCTTCCTGTCCTGTTCCCCTGCCAGGCTCTATGAGCCTCAGCTTGTTTCTGTCTCCAGCCATGGAGCAATCCTGGCAGCAATGCTGATTTTGTGTTTCTCTCCCTCTCTAACTGCAGGAACTGCATCGGGCAGCAGTTTGCCATGATGGAGACAAAGGCAGTTGCAGCCCTCTGTCTCCTTCACTTTGAGTTTTCTCCAGAGCCCTCGAGGCCGCCCATCAAACAGCTTCAGCTGGTGCTGGGCTCTAAGAACGGCATCTACCTTAACTTGAAGAAGCTGATGTAGGAATGAGCAGAGCCTGGAGCTCTCTTGTGCATGGAGGGGGATTGGGATGGGACAGCAGTGGTGGTGCTGAAGTGTGTTTGCATGATTGAGCATGGCACTGGCTTCCTGGGACCTTCATGTCCAGGACAGGAATAGAGATAGACACAGGTCCTAGGGTGCTGATTTTTCTCTTTACTTGGACACACACATTTAGCTATATATGCAAGAAATACCTTCTATTAGTATAGAAACATCCCATATCATACCGTTTTGTATGAGTTTGTGAGACCTTTTTGTCCCTTGTAGTTTAAGCTCTTCATATTAAAAGGGGTGGGGGGGTGGAGAAACAGGCTCTGAGTCACCCTGCCTTCCTTCAAAGCCTGATTCAGTGGCCATCTCCTAAAGGAAGCTTGTACGATATTTTGTACTGGCCAGTAGAATGGAAACTCTTTGAAGGCCTGATTGTGGATTCTTTCTATGTGAGGGTGGTGTTGGGAGGAGGAATAATGGTAATAAAAATGGCTAAATTCATGCATCACTTTAACATTGACAGAGTGTTTCATGTACATTATCTTGTCTGAGCCTTACAACAGCACTGTGATGTAGGTGTTATTAATAGCTCCAGTTTACAGATAAGGGAACTGAGGCTGAAAGAGGTTAATGACCTTGATCACACAGATAGCAATTTTCAGAGGAGGGATCTGAACCCAGGTCTTCCTGACTCCTTGAGGCAGCTGGTTGGGGCAGTGATTAGAGGGCTGGACCTAGAGTCAGGGAGACCTGAGTTCAAATTCAGCCTCAGACACTCAATAGCTTTGTGACCCTAGACAAGTCACTTAACCATGTTTGCCTCAAGTTTCTCATCTGCAAAATGAGCTGAAGAAGCAAATGACAGCCACTCCAGTGTCTTTGCCAAGAAAACTCCTCATGGGTCTATAAAGAGTGGAACAGGATTTAAAAATGAGTAAATGACAAACAACAATTTCTTGACTCCAAGTCTGAAAAGGCAGGCTGGCATCAAATTCTGGAAGTCCTAGAATGCCAGGAAAAAGGAATTTGAACTTTGTACATAGCGTAATACGGAGCCACTGAATATCTTTGATGGATCCACTGAATATCTTTGTGTACAAGACCCTGCTTTTCCAAAAATCTGTGCATTGGAAAGTTGAGATCTGTGAAGAATGGATGGGGGAGGGGAGGGACTTGTTAGGAGGCTCTGGTCAGTGATGTTGAGGATTGGGCTCTGGTGGTGGCCATGGGTGCAGAGAGAAGAGGATCAATGTGAAGGATGTGGGGGTGGAATTGATGGGACTTGGTGACTTAATGGATATAAGAGGTGAAGAAGAGGATAATGGAAGAGTCCTCCAGGTCTGACTGTGGGAGCATGGGTAACCAGTGAAATGAAGTCAGCAAGAACAGGCTTTGGGGGGAAGGATGAGCTTGATTTGGGCCTGTTGTGTTTATGGGCTAGAAATAGAACAGAAGCCAAGAGGAATCCCTACAGTGAGGGGTTTGGGGAATGAAAGGAGACAGGATCAGAAACAGAGGAGGAGAGATCAGATGAGCAGGGTGTCTCTGAAACTAAAGGAAGGGAAGACCTAAAGGAAGCCACCAAGTGGGACACCAGCTCAGGGTCAGACATGGATGGAGTCAGGAAGACTTGGTTTCAAATCCTGCTCCAGACACTTTACCAGCCAACCCTGAGCATGTCAATTCACCATTCTAAGTTTCATTGTCAGCTAGGGGTGATAGATATATTGATTAGATAGATAGATAAATAGATAAACAAATAAAGAAACAAATAAAAAAATTACCACTTCCACAACAATAATAACCCTAGCAGGACTCAAGATCTTGAGGAACAGATGACAGAGTGTATTGAAGGGAATGGGAGAGAGGGTGAGAGAGTGGGGGGAGAAATATTTTCCAGGCTGTTCCACAAAATAAGGGCTTAATAAAATGTCTGTGTACTGGAATGGAAAACACATTGTTTTTCAGGTGATTTGCTATTAGCTATTCACCCTTTCTTCACACACACACACACACACACACACACACACACACACACACACAGAGTATGGTAAAAGAAGAGGCCTGATCAGTTGGAAAGACAATGTCTGTGACTCTATGGCCAATTCTGGAATCCATTGTTTGCATGCCGAACTCTATGTTCTGTGCTCTTTCTGTGTTCTCTGCTTCAAGACCATTTTCCATTAACTTTGTACAGTGCTTGGAGTCAGGCACTACCTGGGTCTGAACCACACCTCAGACAGCTACTAAAGGCTCGATTATCCCTCCCAGCTTTCACATACTAAGTTCCAAGATCCCTCCCACCTCTGACATCCCAGGTTCTAAGATCCCTCCAAACTCTCACATTCTAGCTTATAAAATCCCTCTCTCTCTCAGGTTCTGGAATCTAAGACCTCCCCCTCTCACTCTGACATCTCTAGGTTCCGAGATCCTTCCCAGCCCTTAGAATTGTGCCTGGCTCAAAGAAAGGCTGGCAAAAGTACAGGCTTTATTGATTTAGCTAGCTAGATGACCTGCCCATGAGTGTTCTGCCTGGGATGGTAGACTAAGAAGATTTCTCAGAGGCCATCTAGTCCAGTTCTAGCCTTTTACAGTTAAGGAAACTGAGGTCCGGGTCAGTTAAGCAACTTGCCCATGATCACACAAGCAGCAGTAATAGCAATCACATAGCACTTTAAGGCTAACAAAACAGCTTACTTATTCCTCACAACAATCCTGTGAGAAAGGTGATATTATTATATCCATTTCACAAATAGGGAAACTGAGACTCACAGAGGCTAAACGACTGGCCCAGAGGTCACACAGTTGTCCAACTCCACCTCCAGCACTGTAGTCATTGTGCCACCTCACTGCTCTGAGGTGCGAGTTGAATTCAGGTCCTTTGACAACAGAGCCATGACTCCTTCCATGGAGGATCATAGTGCTGCCCTAATTACAGTTTCCGTAATTTCTTGGTATGCCTGAAATCTCTTTGCATTTCCTCCGTTCTTATGACTCACTCCCTCTAGCCCTAAAAAAAAGGTTTCGTAAGGATGAAACATCCTCATCCTTGCTTCCAGTCCTTCCATACTCAGTACTCACCATTGCTTTTGCCCCGGCTTCCTTTTCCTCCCTCCCCAATCTTCATATTGTAGTTAGAATTCAACCCGACATCCTTCTCTACTCTTTTCATCCTTTGCCCCCTTCTCCTGTAACTGACTGATAATTCAACCTGCACAACCCTCAACATCTGCCCCTGCCCCCCCCCCCCCTGCATCTGTTCTTGAACAGAGCAGGATAAAATCATGCAGTCAAGCTGCCTGGGTCTGCAACAAATTTATATTATCTAATGTCAAGGGCTTTCATGGCATAATGGATACAAAACAAGGGAACTCTGAAATATACTGGCTGTGTGACCCTGGGCAAGTCACCTTGAGTACCCATGCTGATCTCAGAAACTGTTCATAACAGAGTGGGTTCCCAACTGCATGGGGAGTGGAGCTTTGCTTGTCAATGGAGTCACAAGTCTGATAGAACAAAACCTCATCATGGCTCCAACTATGGCAACATTATCCTTTTACACCTCTTGAAATGATTCTCCATCTTACTGAGACAATCCCAAATGTTCTTTTCTCTCCTCAAGCCTTCCATCATCTCACTCCTTTTCAGCAGAAGACCTGGAGTCATAGTTTACTGAGAAAACAAAGACATTTACTAGTGAACTCCCTCTTCTTTTCTCATCTACATCTCAAGACCTCTTCATTATCCCATTTACTCTCCTCCTTTATTCTGGTTTCTGATGAGGAGATGGCCTTTCTCCTCCAAAACCCAACTTTGTCACCCCTCTCTAATTTCATTGATTCCATCCCTCTCTTGTATATGACTCACACTCCTTCTCTTTCTTTTTTAACCTTCAGTCTTCCCAAATCTTCTGGCTCCCTTCCTACTGCCTATAAATATATTTACCTCCCTTGTCCTTTCTTTTAAAAAAACCCTCTCACTTAACCCCATCATTCCTTAAAGTTGTGATCCTACATCTGTCCTTCCTTTCATAACAAGCTGTCTGTACTCCAGCTCCATTTCTTCTTCTCTCATTAGCTTCTCCATATCTTTCAGTCTGGTTTCTGAGCTCATTACGCAATTGCAATTGCCCTCTCCAGGTACCAATGATCTCTCAGCTGCCAAAGCTCACAGACTTTTTGATTCTTCCTCCTTTGTGGCTCCTCTGCAGCATTTAACATTATGGACTAATTTCTCACTTGGATACTCTCATCTTTCTTGATTTTAGCAACATTGCTCTCTCCCTCCTCTCCCCCCCTCACATCTGCACTCTTTTGCATGTGTGTGCCTTCCTCTCACCTGTTCTTGAATAGAGCTGGCACACACATAC
Organism: Gymnobelideus leadbeateri; assembly: GCA_011680675.1. NCBI lineage: Eukaryota > Metazoa > Chordata > Mammalia > Diprotodontia > Petauridae > Gymnobelideus > Gymnobelideus leadbeateri. The sequence goes on from WOXC01004597.1 coordinate 310,723, forward strand.
ACACTTTTCTTCTTTCTTCGGCTTACCTCGATGCTCCTTCTCATTCCTTTTTGCTGGATTCTCACCCATCTTCTGTCTCCAAACTCTTGTTCTCTCAGTCATGGAAGATGTGAATCTTAGAAAAATGGGCAAATCTACCTGTCTCAAAGATCTGTTTCCTCCCCAAGTCTCTCTGCTCTTTGTGGGCACAGTCAAAATCAGGTTACATTCTGTAGCCACTGTCCCCAAAGCTTCGTTCTTACCCAATAGAGCTCCTCAGCTGCCAAAATTGTTGTTTTTACCTTCACATCTTTGACCTCTGACTTTTTCTCTCCACTTATTCAGCTGCCACACCAATTGAGGCTCCAAACAATCTTCACCACAAGTATGGCAAGGGCCTCTCGACTGGTCTCCTCTTAATTCTTTCCATCCTCAATCCAGTTCTCCACACCACTGCCAAAAGTAATTTTCCTAAGACATAAATATCATCTCAGTTTGCAAACTCTAGGGTTCCACATCACATCCAGGATCAAAGTTAAGTAATTTGTTGACATTTAGCATGTTGACATTTCCCACATTGGCTTCAGCCTACTTTTCCCAATGGATTTCACATCACTCCACTTCTGTAGAATAGTTGGCAGAGCAGCCCTGGCTCAGACACAGTGTCCTGAGACCCCAGAGAGTTCACTGACACAGGATGCCCAGGAAATTTTTTATTCAGTTCACCCTAAAAAGAAAGCACCAAACTTCTCTCTCCCTCTTGGCTTGGCCCTGACAGCTCTTGTTAGCAGCACCTCCAACCTAAGAAAGCCTAATGGGGCTGGGGTTCCTGGCCTGTCTGTGTGAAGAAGAAGGCAGCAACTACTAGGGCTGGCCACAGCTGACTTATTCTTCTGCCCTGCCCTGCCCTGCTCAATCAGGGACATGAGTTGGAGTGCATTTAACCTCCAGAGGCACCTGGGCAAGTAGATCTAAGATGGGGGAAGGATGAACTGTATAGACTGGCCCCTCCACTGCCGGGGTTTTTTTTTTGGTAGGAACAAGACCTAGGATTTGGGGTGATTTTTGCCTATATGTTTGGGTCAATATTGAACTGTTCTAGTTGATCTATTCTGTTTTAAAGTTATTAATGATTACAATGTTTAATTTTCACACGTGAACATGTTTCCTGTTAGCTATAGTGGGAGTTGAAGTGGTATCTTCATATTAGTCTACTATAATCACTAAAGTCTCTCAATAATTAATTAGGTCTAATAATTATTTAGACTAATTCCTTAGTCCTGTGCTCCCCACTCCATTTGATTAAATATTACTAGTCTGACAAATGAGAAAATTTCTTTCTCCATAAGCATTGAATTATCTCTCTACATGTAATCCTCCCCCCCAATCTCCTGGTTTTAGGTAAACACCAAGGTTCCTAACTATACTATTTATGAAAAATAAGAAATTCCAATAAAAAAGAAACTTACTCTTATTTACAGTGTATCAACCTCAGTCGAACTGAAAACTTCCTAATTCTAGACACATTTTCATACCACTTTCTTTTCTCAGGACACCAATTAAAGTCTCTTTCCTAGAATTTCATTTTTCTATTTGTTACTTTTTTGTGACATAATAGATGCTTTTTGATCTCTTTGGGGTACACAACATATATACAGATAAGTAAATGCAAGCAGTATAAAGTAGAATTTCTTTTTTCCTCATCCCTTTTAAAAAATTTAACACTAAAACTGAAATACACAGTAAGAAAAGAAAAAGAAACATAAACTTAAATGTTGAAACTAAAACGCAAAACAAGAAAGAAAAAAAGCATTGCCATGTATACAGCAGAATATGAGGGGATTCAAAACATACAACAATAAATTTCCTTTTTTTTTTTTTAGTCTTTTGGAGGGCAATTGGGGTTAAGTAACTTGCCCAAGGTCACACGGCTAGGTTTTTATTTGTGTGCGCATTAAGTGTCTCTGAGGCCGGATCCGAACTCAGGTCCTTCTGACGCCAGGGCTGACGCTCTACTCATTGCACCACCTAGCCGACCCAGTGAATTTCCATTTCAAGAAAGCCTATATAATAAATACTATTCATTGTATTGAGAGCTATTCATCTTTTCTTTTGCTTCCTTGTAAAAATCTCTTTTGTTCTCTATTGTGCACTTTTTACTTTAGTCTTTTTTCCCCCTTCATTCCCTCTTCCCCCAAAGGCTGCAATTAAGTTCAGATACACAGGTATATACATGTATACATATACCCACGTGTGCATATACACACATATATACATATATAAACACAAACACACAGATATATAAATATACACATACATATGCTTATATACAGATACATATACTTAGATATCTATAATCATACTCATATATAGATAAATACATTCATGGGCATCTGCGCAAGACCATTCTATACTTATTTGTCCTCTGTTTCTCTGAAGGTGACTAACCTCTTCCTTCACAAGTCCAAGTCTTCCCATATTTTTCCAAGCCCACCGGCTCATCATTTCCTACACCACAGCAACATGTCAGCCTTATCTGATCTGGTTATTTTAAATCGTCCAAAACAACATTGATGAACGTGACTGACGTGATGTCCTTTTCCTATTTCTTTTGATTAAATCAATTTTAGCCTTAATTTTGTCTGAGTTCATGATCCCCACCCCTGCTCCTTTATCCCTCCTGATCGTTATCTTGTATTTGTGCCTATCTCTCATTTCCTATCCCCCTTGGCTCCTCTACTTTACTTCTACCCACTACCTTGCCATCCTATTATGTAACCTAGGCCCCTCCAAGGATCCCATCTTATCCTCCCATTTCCATAAATCTAAACACCCTTCTCTATCAATTTTATCCCATTCCCTCTCCCTCCCCTGTAAAGAGGGAACAATACATACATATCTTAGCCTGGTGCTTGGCACATGGTAGGTGATGAATAAATACTTATTGGCTGAGTGATTCTTCTTCTGTGGAGGGCTCTGTCGATGGTTATTCTAAACCTTTATCTCCTCAAGCCCCCTATGCCATTTCTCCCTTCGTACCTCTCTCAGACAACCTGATTCCTTACTTTCCTGATAAACAGATACTATCCAGGATGAGAACCTTTGTCTCCCTAGTCCCACACCTCAGAAACACTTGGCACCATCCATTCCCTCTACTTTTGCTCTATTCTCTGAAGAAGAGATCAATTTCTCCACTTCTGCTTCTGATCCTAGCCCCTTTTGGCTCTTACAGGACTCGGTCATTCCATCTCCTTGGCTTTCTACATTTTATCTAACTGGTACCTTTTTTCTGCCTAGACATATTCCCCCTCTCTTTAAGAAAATTCCACTGATCACTGACTCCTCATGCTATCATGTCATCTGATTTCCCATTCACAACTGGATTCCTAGAGAGGGTCATTTATACTCACTGATTCTGCTACCCTACACTGACTTCTCAGCCCTTTGCATTCTTGTTTCTTACCTCATTACTCAATAGAAATTGATTTTCCAAAGGTTATTAATAATTTTATTGGGTTTTTTTTTTTTTTTGCTTTTTGGAGGGCAATTGGGGGTAAGTAACTTGCCCAAGGTCACACGGCTAGGTTTTTGTTTGTGTGTGCGTTAAGTGTCTGAGGCCGGATCTGAACTCAGGTCCTTCTGACTCCAGGACCGACACTCTATTCACTGGGCCACCTAGCCGCCCTCAGGTTATTAATAATTTTAACCTCTAAATGCACTGGTCTCCTCCTAGTCCTCAATCTACTTGACCTCTTTATACTTTTGATACTAATACCCCTTTCTCATGGATACTGTTTCTTTTCTTGACTTCCTCCACACTGTTCTTTACTAGTTTTCTTCTTACCAGTCAAAAACTCCCTCTCAATTTCTTTTTTCAAAGGATCATTGATCTTCTGTCCATTGTGCTGTATCTCCCAAGTTTCTGTCCTGGGTCCTCTCCTGTTCTCTCCCTAAACTCTCTCTTGGTGATCTCATCAGCTCCAAGGGTTTAATTATCATCTCTGCCAATGCCTCCCAAACATATATTAAGCACTAATCTCTTCTGAATTTCATTCTCAAATTGCTAACCCCCTTGAAAATTTTTTTGCATGGATTGATGCCTCAAACTCAATATATCCACAACTGAACTTAGGTTTCCCCCACACACATCTCTTTCCAAAACTGCCTATTTCCTTCTCTCAGCTAATCACCCAGGATAAAAAAAGCTAGGTGCTTTCTTAATCTCTCTCTTTCACTCTAGCCACCTCTCTCATCACACTTTCCCTCCCATCTGGGTGGTATCTGAGTGTCTGAAATCACTGTCCTTGTGGGTGGGGTTAACAATTAACTAGGTAAGAAAATGAAAATATCTACAAAATAATTTCCAGTGGAAGGACCCTCACTTATTCTACAGGGCAATTTGTCAACAACAGAATAAAGTCATCACCAGAAGGCGACTTGGATGGGTAGGGCACCAATAGGACAGGAACACCAGAGGCAATGGTGGTCAGCGATTGTGCTAAGAAGCCCAGACTCTACCCTTCTTAGTAGTGCATATGATGTGAACATGATGATAGATCCCTGAGAAGGAGGGGTCAGGGAGGGCAGGGAAGGGTAGGACACACAACATTGATAGCAGAATGGATGTCCTCTACCCGTTCTTATGTTTTGGTCAGAATTCCTGGGGCTGAAACTAGTTCTAAAGAATTGAGGTACTGTTAGGGTTGTGAACCTGTGTGAGGGGGTGATTAGTCACGAGTGCCGACTCAAATGCTGCTGGTCACGTGAGTACGGACTTGACAATCATTTAAGGCCAGAGAGGGTGCACATGGCTTTGCACCTCCCAGTTGTCAAGCCCACGGACACGGAGGTGTATGCGAGGCAAATATATAATTTAGTAAAAAATAAGGGGATAAAAGTGCAACAGAAGGATTGCCAAAGATTTGTAGAAACAGTTTGGAAAACATCCCCCTGGGTGGAGTGTACAGGTCTGGACACTCAGAGGTGGGTTGTGATCGGGAATCAGTTAGCTTCTTATGATAAGGATAACCCAGGGCAAGTCCGGGACCTAGATTTCATGATTTACAGCCTAGTAAAGACATCCGTGTAGGGACCCATCCTCCCGATCAGTGTACCTCAGGCGTCCCAGACAGAGTCTTTAGGGGAAGGCACTAGCTCCAGTGAGGAGGAGACAGAGGAAAATAAAAGTAGAAAAAGGAGGATAAAAAAGGTGCCAAACATTTATCCGCAATTAGATACTTTCTCTCAGCACAAAATGGAGGAGAAGGGAAGCACTGACTCAGCAAAGCAGACAAAACCAGAAGAGAAGGTCCGGCCCTCTGATAAGGAGGTAAACAAACTTAGAGCAAGAGTGGAGGAGCTCACAGCTGCGTTAAAAAACTTACAGTGTGGGCTACTCCCTCCTCCCTCCCCTCCACCTCCTCCACAATCCCTGCCTTGCCAGAAAGAGAATGGTCCTAACCTAGTGGCTGCTGCTTTACAAGAAGCTGCTTTAGCAGGGGAGGACTTGACTGACTGGGATCCGATCTTAATGCCTGTTCATCTGAATGATCCGGGGCGGGAATACACTCTCGTGCCTTTCAAATTATTAAAAGATTTGAAGCAGGCGTGCATGACTTACGGACCAAATTCACCTTTTGTGATTCAAACTTTGACCATCTGGGCCGCCCGCCTTGCATGCACCCCTGGTGACTGGGAGGCTTTAGCTACTGCATGTCTGACACCTGGTCAAGCCATGATTTGGAAAGCAGAATGGCACAAGGAATGCCAAGCCTTCATTAAGAAACATAACTTACCTAATCCTGAAGATGCTTTTACAGGGATGGGAATTTATCTGCAGTCAAACTAATGGGGGTCACTGCTATGTTAGCGCTGCTCAAATTAAAATGGCTCCCACGCAAATATTGCTGGGTGGAGCCGTGGCCCCTAACAAGGGAAAAGCTAACAGCCTTACACAGCATAGTGGAAGAACAACTGCAGGCTAAACATATAGAAGCCCATATAATTCCCCTGTGTTTGTTATAAAGAAAAAGAGTGGGCAGTGGAGAATGCTCACTGATTTAAGAAAAATTAATAACCTCCTACAACCCATGGGAGCCCTTCAACCAGGATTGCCTTTACCTAATATGATTCCTGAAGGATATGGGGTAATGATTATAGATATAAAGGATTGTTTTTATTCCATTCCCTTGCATCAGGATGATAGAGAAAAATTTGCCTTTACTGTCCCTTCACTTAATTTACAGTCGCCTGCCAGGAGATATCAATGGAAGGTGCTACCACAGGGCATGGCAAACAGCCCCACTTTATGTCAATGGTTTGTGGATCAGATTTTACAGCCTCTAAGGCTGGAATATCCAGAAGTTGTTATCATACATTATATGGATGATATACTATTGGCCACAGAAAAAAGTGAAAAGTTACAGGCGATCTTGGAAGAAGTATTACAGGCCTTGTCCAAACAAGGGCTAATAGTGGCCCCAGAAAAAATACAATCAGAGGCCCCTTTTAAGTATCTAGGATATGTTTTAAATGATGTTGTGGTAAGAAAAGAGGCCCCTGACATCCAGCCTCAAAAATATAAGACTCTCAATGATTTCCAACGCTTAGTGGGGAGCATACAGTGGGTTAGAACCACAGTGCCAATTCCTCCATCCGTGATGGCACCTCTATATAATTTGTTAAAGGGAAATTCTGATTTGAGATCCCCTAGGACTTGGACACCTGAAGCTTTTAACAGCTTTGTCACGGATTCAGAAAACTTTTGGGACCACAGTTAGACTGAGGGCAGGGGAAGAAGTGTATGTTACTTGCCTACAAGATGAGCCCCTGTTTGGAGCAATCTTTCAAAGTCATGGAATCATTGAATGGATATATCCTAAACTCAGTAGAAAAACTTTCGTTCCCAAATTAGAGCTTATACAAGAATTTATCACAGGAGCAATACAAAGGGTTATTAGGGTCACTGGGTATCCACCAAAAATATGGATTAAAGGCTTAGTGGATTCTATCCAGGCAGGAAAAGCTGATGATGTTTTGGACTTGCTGCCATATTGTCTTCAATATCCCCCAAAGTTACCTATTTTAGCACAGGTATTTCAGCAGTTTGAGGTAACATTACCACATTGTATTATTAGTAAGACTCCAGTAGATGGTGCTAATATTTTTACAGATGCCACTAAAAGAGGGAAGGCCAGCATATATTGCCCTCAATTAGAAACACAGCTTGTGTTGGATACACCTTATGATTCTACTCAGAAAAATGAACCATGGGCTATCATAAAGACTATAGAGATATTTTCCCCTCCTTTCAATGTTATAACTGACAGTCTTTATGCTTGTAATACTATTAAGATACTACCTGATACTTTCATTAATCAGACAGCAACTAAGATAGGGCAATTACTCTTTTTGGCACAAGAACGTTTGTCAGCTGAAAGCTCCCATATACATCATGCATATCCGTTCACATACGGCTGGAGAAGGACCAATTTTTGAAGGGAATAAAGTGGCAGATGCTTTGTTAGGAACATTGTGGATAGGGACTCTTTCTCCTGAAGAAAGAGCTACAATAGCACATCATAGATTTCATCTTTCTGCACGGTCCTTGAGACACCTTTATGGCATATCCCGACAACAAGCTTCTGACATTGTTAAACGCTGCCTAGCCTGTATACCATTCAGACCACCTCCCTCTCACTCTTATTTTAATCCTAAAGGGGATAAACCTAATGAAATTTGGCAAATGGATGTTACCCATTGGAGACAACAATTAATACATGTGACAGTTGATACACATTCAGGATTCCTTATGGCCTCCATACAATCCAGGGAGGCAGTCAAGCATGTGATAGCACATATGCTTTATTGTTTCAGCACAGCCAGGGTCCCACAGATTTTAAAAACTGATAATGGTCCTGCCTATACGGCAAAGAGTTTTGCCAATTTTTGTAATGAGTTCCAAATTCACCACATTTGTGGTATTCCATACAACCCAACGGGGCAGGCTATAGTAGAGAGAGCAAGTAGAACACTGAAAACAATTCTCCTTAAACAAGAAAAGGATGATATTGGGGTTACACCCCGGAGAAAAGTAACACCAACAGCATTACACATGGCAGTTTATACTTATAATTATTTAAAATTGGGGAATCTGACTCCTGCCTTAAAATTTTGGCATTTAATGTGTAAGCAGGACACACAGGGAAAAGGGATAAAACAGAAAGGAGATGTAACCAAAGAGACTCAAGTGGTGTGGAAGGACATGAAGGGCCAATGGCATGGCCCTGGGAGGATTTTAATGTGGGGACCAGGGTATGCTTTTGTCATTCCAGATGGACAAGATGAAAAAAGAGGAAGTTGGGTCCCTGCCAAAAACATCAGGCAATCCCCCCAACCATCAGGGGAAACAGAAGAAGAAGAAAAGGAGACGGAGGAGAGATCCCGGTGCCAGAAAGCCACAGTGGTGGAAAAAAGTGTCCCAGGATGTATTGAACTTACACTGTACAATATGTCCACTGGACGACGATGGGCTCGAGACCTTGCTCGTCCATCAAGCCTGACTATTACTATGCTAGCTATCCCACATGGGCCACAGAGGTTTCCTCCTGGCAACCGATCTTCCTGGTTGCCAAAGCGGGGAAGCAGACACGTGGTCACATTTAGCAACCTGTAGTACCGGACATCCGGTTCAGGGACAAGTGGGAAAAGGAATTGGCCTGGACTTGATATTTCGGGACAACCCTGGAAATAAAGCATGGCAACAACTGGCAGCTCCTATCCCTTGCATTAAGGGTGGGAGATGCCATCATGACTTATGGAAAATCTGGGCTGCCATGAACATGACTCGGGCATGGGTAGCAGCCTGCAAATGTGAATCAAGGGACACAAATTGTATTGATCTTGACTATGACATGTGGTACAGCATCTTTGTAGATGGGATGAACTATACCCACACCCACAATTCATCTTGTGACATATTTCTGTACAAATTTATGGGGGAGGTTCGGGCTCCACAAGGTTATGCCTTTTTAGACTGCCCTAATGTTAACATCTCTATGTTTGATAGTACCCCCAGGCAATTTAAGGTGGAAGCTCGTCTCTGCGAGCTGAAACAATTGGTAAATACATATAGCCCAAAGCAAGGTGCATTGATGTTAGTGAAACAGCCTTGATATGTTATTATACCAACAAAGGCTGCTGTGCCCTGGGCAGCATCCCCAGGAGAAGTGGCATGGAAAACATTAACAGAGATAATAAGCAGGGAGAAACGAGAAGGGCTAGATCTTGTGTTTGATGTTGTTAATCTAGCCATTTCTACTTTCCAAGAATTTCAGATACAGCAGACATATGACCGAGTGGGATATATAGCGTCACAATTGAAAACTTTTATGGACAAGGAAGCAAAGGCATGGGATTTGCAAGCTAGGATAAATAAAGGCATTCAAGGAGAAATATCAGCCATGAAGGAGGCTATTCTGGCAATAGGTAATGAGATGGTATTAGAAGAGGTCTGTAGCAGCAAGCACCCCAATATCCCCAGGGTGACTGCCAGCACAGGTTCTTAGATCTGCTTTTCAAAAGGAAAGCAACTCAAAATGGGTTAACAAGCTTACTTTAATCAAACAAACATACATTACCTAGTTCAGGGGAAAAAGGTCAGCACCCCAACTTCAGAGTTACAGAACTTACAGATCAAACAGACAGGCTTCCAAACTGTCCAACCATTATATCAATACCAAATCACAGTTACCAGAGAGGAAGCACAACATCTGGGTTTTCAAAGCCGGGGGGCTCTCAACAACGGCTTCCCAGAGTCTCATCTGGTCAAATCACACAACACTTCTCAAAGTGAGCCCCAAACAAAGCCTCTCCTCAGGGTTTATATAGTCTTCTCCTAGCTCAGAGATTGTAACAACCTCCTTGACCCACTGCCCAATGACAAAGTATCAAGGTGTGGGCTTCCCTGAAAAACAAGCCTCCCACCACAGGCTCCAGGTGCACTTAAGCTAGGGGCAGGGAAGATCTTTAAATCTGCATTTCCATTACAAGGTCATGCAAAGCATACCCTGCCATTGGAAATATGTACCCTCTATATGTGTCACTCCTTTACCCTTAAACCTTACGGGGTCCAAATTCCCTGCTATATGGGAACAAGTAGAGAAGCATTTGCAAGGCACCTTTTTGGCAGCCGATGTGTCTGAAGAAATAGAATAATTAGCAGTATTGGCCCGTGAAATTAAACAAATTGCTAATGATTTTACCATACCATCCAATGGGCCTCAAGATTTAGCGACTTGGATAAAGAGCCATTTCACCACCTCTTGGCTCACACGGTTAGGAACTTCTTTGATACAAATATTAATCTTTGTAATCATTGGTTGTGTTGCTTTACGCTGTATTTTTTCTATTCTATGTGCAAGCTTGCAGCATACTGTTGCTATGGCTCTTCCTCTGGGTGGTCACCCGCAAAACAAGAAAAGGGAGATGTTAGGGTTGTGAACCTGTGTGAGGGGGTGATTAGTCACGAGTGTCGACTCAAACGCTGCTGGTCACATGAGTACAGACTTGACAATCATTTAAGGCCATAGAGGGTGCACATGGCTTTCTGAGGGGCATTACTGGGACAAGTTTGCCTGAGGTGTAATGACCCAGGAAAAGGAAGCCAGGAGCACTGACACGGGGGTATTGCTCTATGTGGCAGTGCCCTGAGGATTTCTGGTAAGGACGGTGGTCCCTTGTCTCTTATGACGTACTCGGGAAAGAACATGATTGGCCCCCACATGGCCCTCCTCCACGGGGGATATAGTAAGAGGTTTGGAGGAAGTTGCAAAGGTTAGAAAGCAGTTGCAAGAGTTCCAGTTGGAGTTCCAGTTCCAGTTCCTGCTTGCTTGCTGTGCACTTAAGATGTAGTTGAATAAACAGCTTGTCTTGATACTACCGTGTCCATGGGTGCTCTATGGGAGTAAAGTTCTTCTTGGTAACAAGAATCCGGAGACGTCCGATGACCTGGTGATAAGGTAAGATAAGGCTGGGGTTGAGACCTTGATCTCAACAAAGTACATTTGGGGGACAGCCAGATCATTTGTATCTAGGACTCACTGCACCATTGGTTCCATCTAGGTTGGACATATTATCCATGGTGTACAATTCATTAAAATAAACACAAAGGCAAAGACAAATGTCTCCCAGAAGTCGCACTTTGTTTTCTCTTGGGGTTTATCTACCTTTTTCATTGGTTGCTTTCTTTTTGTGTCAATTTTGGGAAGTCCACCAAAGAAGAGAGTAAAGTTCTCTCTCAAATTCATTCTTCCCCACAGCCTGTATTATGGGCTAGCCCTGGCATCCTACTGGAGAGAATACTGTTTCCCTAGGGTGTGGCCAAAGGGTGGAGCCCTGGCGCTCACCTGTGGTATGAGAGAGAAAGTCTGTCTGTGGCGGGACAGTGCTTGTGTGCAGAGCAGAGCTCTCTCCATGTTCTCCTGGCTGTCCTCATGGCTCCCTGGGAGCCTCCCCAGGCTGTGTCTGTGGGCAGCTTCCCTGGGCCTGATATTGGGCCTGTTCCAACTGACTCAGCTCCTGTACAAGAGGCAGAAGTTTCTCCAAGGCCTAAAGAACTTCCCTGGGCCACCCACTCACTGGCTCTTTGGGCATGCCAAGGAGGTAGGTCCAGGCTCTTGATCAGGGGGAAAGGCAAGAGGGATGGATTTGAAGAGGTGGAAGAAAGGCATACAAAGAGAGAGAAGGAAAAGGGGAAAGGGAAAGGAGGCAGAAAGACAAGAGGAGGGGATGATAAATAAAGGCATAAAATAAATGATAGGATCTTAGTAATGAAAAGCTCAGAGGCAGCTACATCTCCTAGATCTCTTCCTGACCAAAACATCCCACCTGCCCAGCCCAGAAGCATTACTGATGAATGAGTAGCAATCTGCTAGGAGACTAATGGGGAAGAGGAAGGAGAAAGGAGCCTATTGCCTCCTCACCATACATCCCTTTCCCCATTAGACCAGCTCTCACTGTTAGGAAGGTTTTTCCTGATGTCCAGGTGGAATCTGCTTGGTTGCAACAACCACTTTCCTCCACTCTTAATTTTTCCAAGTTCTGCTCCTGGGCAGAGACAAGAGTGAAAGCAGAGTGTCTATACATGGGCCCTTTGGATTCCCTGGAGCAAGAGCTGTGCCTCGGGATGGAGAGAAAGAAGAAGAGGAAAGGGTCCCAGGGTGATAGAGGAGGAGAGAGAAGAGAAGGCGAGAGGCAAGAAAAGAGGGAAGATGGAGGGGATTTCAGAGGAAGAGGTGGAGGGAGTAGAGAAAGGAGAAAGAGGAGAAAGGAAGAAGGGAGAAGAGAGAAAGACCCTGGGAAGGGAGAAGGAGAGGTGTGGGGATATGGAGAGGATAAGGAGAAGGAAGAGAAATGTTTGTTTTGTCCCTGAGAAATGGGGTTTGGGCTTGCCTTGTCAGTAAATCTGATGGCCTTTTCTCAGTCCTCATCCTCCTCAATTCTGACAAGACCATCCATCTGGACATTTTGTAGGCTCTTGTCTTCTGTACTATTCCTCTCTACTGGTTCTCCTAGCTCTTTGCTGACTGTTTCTTCCAAGTCTTCTTTATTGGATCAGGGTCCAAGTCCTGTTTGCTCTCTTAGAGGGATGTTCCCAACTTTCTCTCCTGAGCCTTCTTCTCTGCTCTCTCTACATTCTCTCCTTTGGTGAGCTCATCAGCTCCCATGAGTTCAGCTGTCATCTCCATTCTGATGAATCTGAGGGCTACCTCTGTCCATTTCCAGTCCCATAGTGCTGTTGTTGCCTTCTTGCCATGCCTTTAGCATCTCAGACTCAGCAGGTCCAAAACAGAACTCATCATTCCTCTTCCCCCTTGAGCTGGCAGGTAGGGTCCCCAGGAGGCAGCTGGGGGAGAGGGGAGGATGCTTCTAGTACTTCAGCTGATGAGCTTCCACCAGTGTGCTCCCCACCCCTGTAATAATATAAAATCAATATTAGGTACCCAGCCAGGCTTAACTGGCTTTTAGAAAAGGGCATATATCAGGCTGGTATTGTCAGAAGAGTTGGTACAAAACAACCCACAGCCTTCCCTCCAACCTGGGTACATTCTCCCCTAAGTACCTACAGAAAGTGGGCTTAAAGGTAGAGCAAAGGGGGTCATTCATATCTCCTGGAAGTCCTTTTCTCCCTTTCCTTGAGTCCTCATGATGATCCCCTTGGGCAGCTTTCTGCTGGGCTGCTTGGAGATTTGTTAAACTCCCTTCCTCAGAGTAGCTCATCTGTCCTCCGTAGATAAAGCCATCAGCGTTTCCAGCTGTTCCAATGAAAAGTCCAAATCTTCTGATCTTTTGAAGTTCATGAGGTTATTCTCTTGTCAGTAATGGAAGAGGAGACGTGAGGTCTTCTCTTCCCCATAAGAGCTTGGTGGGGTGGTTCTCCTCCATCTGAAGCCTTGAATGCTGGAATTTGGATTGCCTCACAGTCTCTTTAATCAATCATGATGTACTTCCTGTGTAGAATAATTTCATTTGAATTGATGAATCTAGAATTCTATCTCTAGAATTGATGAACTAGTTTTCTTTGATGAGTCAATGACCATGTCTTGCTCCCTTAATAGGGACATACACCAGGTTTCACAACAAGCTCCCTTCTCTTCTCTCTCTCTCTATTCTCTTACTTAGTCACCTAATAAGAGTTCACGTGTACACCCTTAGTTCAATACCTCTGACTGTCAATTGAATTAAAGTGTTCAAAACTTTTCATCCATCTTCCATAAAACCCCCAGAACAATCTTCCTAAGGTACAGGTCTAGTCATATTGCTACTTTGCCTCCAAATTGAGAATGGCTTCTTATTGCCCACAAATAGCATATAAATGACTCGGGCTGGCATTTAAGCCTGGGCCATTAATCCTCAGTTGCCTCCTACCTACTTTTCTGGTCTTATTTCATACTTCGCCCTTTCATATACTGTTTGTTATCTCTACACTCAGCCTCTAGCCATTCCTTGAATTTAAAACCTTATTGCCTACTCCCAAGCCTTGGCAGAGTTTATCTTCCCTGCTTGGAAAGACCTCCCTCATTTTGCCTTTTTAAATCCTTTCTCCAAGCCTCAGCTCAGAAGTTACCTTCTCAGTGAAACATTTCCTGATGCCTCTGCCTCATGTTTTCTCACACTTTCTCTTTTCTCACTAAAATGGATAGATTGTATTGATAGACAATGTTACTTAGTTATGTCAGACTCTTTGTTATCCCATTTGGGGTTTTCTTGGCAAGGATACTGGAGTGGTTTACCATTTCATTCTCTAGCTTACTTCACAAATGAGGAAACGGAGGCAAACAGGGTTAAATGACTTGCCCAGGGTCATGCAGCCAGTAAGTGTCTGAGTCCAGACTTGAACTCAGGAAGAAGAATCTTTCTGACTCCAGGCCTGGCACTCCATCCACTGTGCCACATGCATTCTTAAAGCCTATGCTAAACAGGTTTAACACCCAGTCTCCCCCTTGAATACCTTTGGAACAAGTATATATCACTTCACAGAGCAAAGTCAAAGCTGAGAACAGGTCCAAGCCACATGCCAAGTGTAGCTGAAAGAGGTTTGCTTCTAGAGCTTGTGAAGTGGCCAAGATGTGTGAATAGGGTCCAAAGGCTCTCTATGGGTTACATCCATCTGGATTTATACTCTGGCATGGCAGCAAAAAAGTGCCAACCAAAAGGCCAAATCATGGGTATTTGTATGTAGAAATATAAGGCTTATGATGGCAATTCTAAAAAATATCACTGCTATAATAAACTAGCTTAAGAAATCCATATTTCATAATCAATGTGGATTTTACAAGGGAATACACAGACTGTGCAAGCCATCCACAGAAGTAGTTAAAAAACAAACTGAAAGCATGTACAAGGCATAACAGGACATGGCGTGGTGACTGGAATTGTACAAAGTATACTTGTTCTTTTGTATTGACATACAAGTGACAAGTTCCCATACATACCTAAGAATATTCTGGAGAACTCAACCACTAAAGAGAACTGAAACCAGGCCTTTATCAAAGCCTCGCAGTTGCCCACAATAATCAAGGGAATTAATGAAAAGAAATGCTAGGGAAGGTGGCTTAGCTATACCAGATTTTAATCTCTATTATAAAGCAGCAGGCCTCAAAACAACTTGGTAATGGCTGAAGAATAGAGCAGTGGATCAATGGAATAGATTGGGTACACAAGACTCAGAAGTCAATGAGTATAGTAATCTACTCTTTGATAAACCCAATGACCCCAGTTATTGTGATAAGAACTCACTATTTGACAAAAAACTGCTGTGAAAACTGGAAATAGTATGGCAGAAACTGGGCATAGACCATTATCCAACACCATATACCAAAATCAAGTCTAAATGGGTGCATGATCTAGTATAAAGACTGATATTGTAAGCAATCTGGGAAAGCAAGGAATAGATTACCTGTCAGTTTTATGGAGAGGGGAAAACTTTATGACCAAACAAGAATTAGAGAGCATTATAAAATGCAAAATGGTTACAAAGGCTGTGATATCAGTCTGATCACTACAGGAAGGCATATGCAAAGAAATGATACAATAATCAATACAGGTAAAATATGTAAAATCATAGACATTAAATTAAAAGGAAATAATTTCAACAACGTTAACATTATTATGTTGGCAATGTTCTTGGGTCAAATCCAGAGTGATGACAATTTTGGATGTTTTCTGATATACTTTGTAATATTTGAATCATATCAAACACCAAGAAGTTGGACACAATTTGTCCCAAAAACATTAGAATCAAAGCTAATATATAGTAAAAGAGTTACACAAATACATGTATATTTACAATCACATCTAAATAACAATTGAATTTTTAAGGCTTTTAACTTACCATCTAAATACAATACTTATTGTTTTAATACATTGGTTTTATGCAGAAAATCCTTATCTGTATTCTGTTGTGTTATAAAGGCTACAGAAACGTTGTTTATAATTCATTAACATATTGTGCAGTTTTTTGGATTTCTCTAAATAGAGAAATTGTAGACACAGTGGTTGAAATTAGCAACAACAGTAGAATAATAGTAGAGCAATGAGTCTATTAACAAGAAGTCTGACAAACCTTTCCCCCTTCTTTTAAATAAACAAATTTTTTTTGATTAGTTGGAAAAAACAAATGAAGATTGTTCAACAATTACTACAACAAATCTCTACCAGTTCTACATTGAGGAAGAACACAATTAATGCATAATATTCCATACAAAAGAGTCATATATAGGTGTATTCATAATTACATGTTGTTTTTTTTTTTTAAAGCAATTGGGGTTAAGTAACTTGCTCAAGGTTACACGGCTAGTCATTTGATTTATGCGTGGGTGCTCATTTTCTGAGGCCAGATATGATCTCAGGTCATCCAAACTCCGAGGCCGGCGCTCTTACTCACTGCGCCACCTAGCCGCCCCAATTACATGTTTTTTTAAAGCCAAGCTAACATTCTTTGCCAGTTCAGTCACAAACTGAGCAGTTGGTATTTCACTTAGTAGTAGAAGACATAGTTGTTGATATTGAGAGCGGCTATGGCAATTAGTCCCATGATTAGAAATCCTTTTTGTAGGTAGAGAATCAGATATTACTAAAGGTGTAGATTCCCCTGAAGTCTGAAACCAAAAGAGCATGGTTCTACAAGCAGGTTATATTCCAATAAAATGTAATATTGACTTATATCATCTGTAAATGATTCACATTAGTAGAAGTAAAGAAAACTTGAGGGGGTCAAATACATGTAGTTATAGGTTATATATGAAACAATTGATGTAATAAGGGTATATGTCTCAGGGCTTAAATTAGGATGTAACCAGTTCAGTTTGTATCGAAGTTAGAGAGATCATAGCAAGAAACACAAATCCTGGGGTAGCAGGTTTCAGTTCTTTGGCTTGATATAATAAATGTTCAGTTTGCCCCCATGTGGGCGTAGCTTTTTTGTGTAGTGGCTGCATTAGGAGACCTCTTCTTTATTCCCATGTTCTGTCTCTGTGATTTCTTCTGCTGCTGCTGGAGTTCTTTTCATCCTCTGGGTGAGCTGGAGTATATGCCCTGACATTTCTTTCAGGCACTCACACTTGTTCCATGGTTTCTGGAAAAGATAAACATAGTCTCCCCACCCCCAATTAGTTAAGGGGGCAGGCCCTTCCCATATCTGTGTTTGGATGACCTTCATTTGGGAAGTATGCACAATTTCATATTTTACTGCTGGTGTATACTCATTTTTAGTGATGCAAAAAAATTTGGGATGTATAAAGCAGCATCTAATTGCCTTTATAATGAATTGGACCAAGTCCCTTTTTATTTTATATTTGTAAATAGGTTTAATATCTTTATTCCATTTGTCAAGATTATAAGGGTTATGCCTGTAATTAATATCATTTGAAAGTGATCACAGAAAGAGTACAATAATTTGCTAGTGTAGGTGGGGGCATTATCAGTTTTCCATTGTTTTGGAATGCCCATTGAAGCAAAATAGTGTAACATATGGTTAATTACTTTTTTTTACTGCTTTCCCTGTATAAAGGGAAGCTGGAGGAATAATATATATATTATATTATATTTATTATATTATATTATATATGTTATATATATAACACATTGAAGGCAATTTTTAATAATCTGTCTACCTTGTTTCCTAATAACATGGAATTGTTTATATAGATTATGCACATTTTGATAAAAATAAAAGTAAGATAATATAGCTCTATGAATATTTTGGGAAAAAAAGTTGGAAAAAGTTGAACTTTTTGATTAATAGTCGCATTATTTTGATAAAGAGGTCCAGGAAGTGAAGAATGAGCTGTAATATGGGTTAAATAGATTGTGACCTCTATCTTATGAGAGTTTGTAATCTTAGAAAAAAAGTTAAAAGGATCTGTATACTGTATGTGTTTAAGTTTAGCAGTACCAATATGTGGGCACATGTACACTAAATATTTGCTATCTGACACAATATTAAGGGAAAAAGAAAAATCAGTTTGCAACAATTACACAGCAGAAAGCTGTGTCTAGTGGGCAGAGGTAAAGTGAATGTTAATAACTTTATCATTATTAGGATTAATGTTAATATGTTTAGAATTAATTAGCTGCATTTCCAGGAAGGTGACAGGCAAAAGAAGTTCCTGACTAGAACTTTACAACTGAATAGTAGGCCTACATCCTTGTTTCACAAAGCTTGTTTATCCTCTGATTATATTCACTTTGGAAGAAAGAGATATTTCAGAAATTGAATCTTTTACCTATAATAAGTTCAGACACTACTTTAACTCTTGCCTAGGCTATGGAATGACTATACATTGAAATCAAAACAGGAAAATCTGTCCTACTTTACTTTAATTTAGCTATAAATTGTCTTGGAAATGAAAGTTTTAGTAAGTTTTTTTTTTTTAAATCATACTAGGGATTGAGAAGAAATTTTAAAAAGTATATCCCCTTTATTCAGAAGAGTTTTAAAATTCATAAATTATCACTAAACTTTTATGAAGAAAATTAATTTCAAAGTTTTAAAATGATAGCCCTATTTTTTTTTTTTTGGAGGGCAATTGGGGTTAAGTAGCTTGCCCGAGGCTACACGGTTAGGTTTTTATTTGTGTGTGCGTTAACGTGTCTGAGGCCGGAACCGAACTCAGGTCTTTCTGACTCCAGGGCCGACACTCTACTCACTGCGACACCTAGTCGCCCTGATAGCCATGTTTTTTACCTAAAAGCAAAACCAAAACTTTTAAGAGTGAGATTCATTTAAACCTAGTTGGTGTAACATAACTAACATATTCTCAAGGTATTTATTAACAAACTTTTGTAGAATTTTTAAACATCACAAAGTTTTTTAGTAAAAAATAGTATACGGGGCAGCTAGGTGGCGCAGTGAATAGAGCGCGGCCCTGGAGTCAGAAGGACCTGAGTTCGGAGCCGGCCTCAGACACCTAATCCGCACAAACAAAAACCTAGCCGTGTAATCTTGGGCAAGTTACTTAACCCCAATTGCCCTAAAGGGGTGGCAAGGTGGTGCAGTGAGTAACAGCACCGGCCTCGGAGTTGGGATGACCCGAGATCAAATCTGGCCTCAGGAAATGAGCACCCACACACAAATAATGACTAGCCATGTAACCTTGAGCAGGTTACTTAACCCCAATTGCTTTAAAAAAAAAATAGTATAGTAATTGAATCTTGATATTGGCAACAATTAAGAAGCTGATCAAAGTACTTATAAAAGTATTAGTATTAGAATACCTCTATACAGTGGAAATATTATACAGTAAGCCTAAGTAGTTTGTATAAATTTCTGTATATATTCTAATTCTAGATGAAAAATATTATTGGATTTCTCAGTGAGCTAACACAAAAGAGTTCATATCTTTCACTGACTAATTATTCTGATCACAGAAATTTTGCTATAGAAAGAAAAAATAAGAATATGTGAATTAAATATAGTATTAAATGCTTTTTAAGTAAAAATTTTTCACCAATCACAACTCATATTCAATTATATGTTGATTTTATTCCTATGGAGCTGTAATAAAAAATAAAGATTTACTAGGTTTCTCTTACAAAAGGAATTTCATTTAATGTTTTTCTTTCTTAATTGTTAGAAATCCTTTTAATATTTTGCAACTTTCTTAGCAAGTTAGATTCATTGTTTAGGAACTACATAACTAAAACAAGTTCCTTTCTCAGGCTGAATGACCTTGCCTCTAGATATAGTTTCGTTGGCAGTTTTACAAAATAAGAATAACTGAGATGGACTTTAGGGAGGGGCTGGGGGTGATGCCCCTGCTTCATCAAATCTCATATATGCAGGAGGAATGGTCTGAATGAGTAGAATTAATCCAAATAAAGTTTTCACCCAGTCTCCTCCTTTCCACATATAGTAATCAATTAGCAATTTTAAGTTTTAGCATTTAAGCAGCAAAGTAACTTAGGTAATAATTTCCACAAGTGATAGCCAAATTGTTGTAGTTGTAATCTCCTTTTTAACTACAGGTAAAGATGTAAACAACTGGTTTCCTATATAGCATATATAAACATTGTAAGATGTTAAGTGATATAACTGTTTTTTACATAAACTTTTTCTCTATCTTTTAGTTTCAATATAATTCAAATTAAAAATGTGCTTATCTAACACTATCTCTGGATTACAATGATCCCTCAATTTTTAAATGAGAGATTTTTTTCTATAATTTAAAGAGATCACAACAACACAATGACATTATGACATTAACTGTATTTCCAAATAATCACTTGCAAAAATTATTGATAGAAAATTGGGATTATCTAGTGCAAAGATTTTTCTCCTCTCCTTACATCTGCAGAGCCTTATTGCGTATTTAGGGAAAGGTTCATCTGCTTGCTTAAAGGTATGGGCTTCAGGGCTTTAAGGATGGGGAACCCATCCAGGCCTAGCAGCAAGCCCTTCACCTGAGGGGGCTTATTCAGTAATCAGGGTCAGAGTCCCACTAGCCTGTGGTCCTCAACATCTCCCCCTTTTATCCTGTTGCAAGCGTGGGCAGTGCAGGTCAGCGATGACTTCACGCAGAGCTCAAGTCCAAGCAACATAAGGAACCATGCAAAGTGCAAAGAGACACAATGTAATCAGGTGAAAGAAACGTATACAACCATATACAAATTCAGTGGTGTTGGTCTCTATCTGCAGAGAGGTAATGGATATTGCAAAAACCAGGAAGATACAATAGTAGGTGCAAGCAATGCACAAAACACATTTCTTTCACTGTTCCCTTCTTGCCAATTGCATAAGCATTCAATTAGAAGGACTTGACAACTGCTTAAGCATTAAATCACCCAACACTGCTTGAAGGGTAAAAGGAGTGTGAGTTACAATCTTATTCCCAAGAATAGGGTGGTTTACACATTGTACAAGTTGTACACACATGACATTGCATATGTTCTCTGTGGTGAGATAAGCAAGTTGACAGAAAAGACAAACAGCCAAATGGGCATAAATGGTACTGTTTGTACCTATATGTCCTTGATAATTATTTATAACTGTCAGTGGCTGCAACAGCTTTTCTTTTTTTGTAGTTTTAAAATTTTTTTTAGTTTACATCATTCATTTCCACAAGATTTTGAGTTACAAATTTTCTCCCCATTTTTACGCTACCCACCACTCCAAAACAGTGGTCCCACTGAATATCCCCTCCCCCAATCTGTTCTCTCCTATATCTTCCCTTTGACTTTCCAGTAGGGCATGGTGGATATCTATGCGCCAGTGCCTGCATGTAAAATAATAGAAATAAAATAATAATAATAATATATTTAAACATCTGATTTTAAGCCTTTGAATTACAGATTCTTTCCCTACCTCCCTTGTCACCCACCCTTACTGGGAAGATAAGTAATTCAATATAGGTTGTACATGTGTAGCTATGCAAAACATTTCCATAATGAATATATTGTGAAAGACTGACTATGTTTCCCTCCATCCCATCCAAGCCCCCATTTGTTCTATTCTCTACTTTGATCCTGTCCCTTTTCAAAAGTGGGTTCTTCCAACTTCCCTTCCCCCAGGCTGCCCTTCCTTCCATCATCGCCCTCTCATCCCCTTCCCCCCTACTTTCCTGTAGGGAGAGATACCCTATTTAGTGTGTATGCCATTCCCTCCCTAAGCCAAATTCATTGAGAATAAGGTTGACTCCTTCCCTTTTGCCTTCTTGTTTTTCCCCTCCACTGGAACAGTTTTCCCTTGCCTCTTTTATATGAGATAATTTACCCTATTCTATCTCTCTCCATCTCTTCTCTTTATATTTCTCTCTCACCTTTTAATTTTACCTTTTAAGTATCATCCCTTCCTATTCAACTGGTCCTGTGCCCTCTATGTATACCTGTACACATATATACACATACTCACATATGTATTCATATGCCCATATACCCTTCTATATAGACATGTGTGTACGTGTGTACATTTCTATTTCCTTCAACTATTCTCATACTGAGAAAAGTTTTATAAGTTACAATTATAATTTTTCCATGTAGGAATGTAAGTAGTTCAACTTTGATAAGTTCCTTATGATTTCTTTTCACTGTTTACCTTCTCATGTTTCTCTTACTTCTTGTATCTAAGTCTCAAATTTTCTATTCAACTCTGGTTTTTTCATCAAGAATGTTTGAAAGTTCTCTATTCCACTGAATGACCATATTTCCCCCTAGAACATGATACTCAGTTTTGCTGGGTAGGTGATGCTTGGTTTTAATCCCAGCTCCATTGACCTCTGGAATATCATATCCCAAGTTCTTCAATCCCTCAGTGTAGAAGCTGCCAGATCCTGTGTTACCCTGATTATGATTCAACAGTATTCAAATTATTTCTTCCTGGCTAATTGTAATATTTTCTCCTTGATCTGGGAATTCCAGAACCTGGCTATAATATTCCTAGGAGTTTTCTTTTTGGGAACTTTTTCAGGAGGTGATTAGTGGATTCTTTCAACCTTTATTTTGTCCTCTGGTTCTGAAACATCAGGGCAGTTTTCCTTGAGAATTTCTTGAAGGACGATTTCTAGATTCTTTCTTTGATCATGGTTTTCAGGTAGTCCAATAATTTTTACATTATCTCTCCTGGATCTATTTTCCAGGTCAGTGATTTTTCCCATGAGATATTTCACATTGCCTTCTATTCTTTCATTTGTTTGGATCTGCTTAATAGCATCTTGATTTCTCATAAAGTCGCTAGTTTCTATTTGCTCAAATCTAATTCTGAAGGAATGAATCTCCTCAGTGAGCTTTTGAGATTCTTTTTCCATCTGGCAAATTCAGCTTTTTAAGGCATTCTTCTCCTCATTGCCGTTTTGAGCCTCTTTTGCCATTTGAGTTAATCTATTTTTTTGTGATAATTTGCTTTATTGTGGTGTTTCAGAACTGAACCCACTCTGTCTCCAAGGCATGCCTTTATTTCTTCTTTCTGCCCAGGTGGTCTGTAGTATATACCAATGACAAAATTGTTTCTTTTTCATTTTCTCTTTTCTTCATCTAAATACTACCCACCATGCTTTCCCCTTCCAATTCCTAGATTTACTCTTATGAGTTTATTTACTTTTTAAAAAAATAATTAATTAATTAATTTTTATATTTGAAACACTTAATTTTAAAACTTCGAATTCCAAATCCATTCCCTTCATCCCTTGTCACCCACTGCGGATGCAAAGATAAGCAATTCAGTATATGTTGTACATGTATATCTATGCAAAACATTACCACAGTTGATATACTGTAAAAGACTGGCTATATTTCCCTCCCACCTATCCCACCCCCAACCTGGTCCATTCTCTACTTTGATCCTGTTCCTCTTCAAAAGTAGGTGCCTCCAACCTCCCCTCCCACCAGCATGCCCTCCCCTCCATCATCCCCCTTCTCATCCCCTTCCCCCCTACTCTCCTGCAGAGTGAGATAACCCATTTAGTATGTATGTCATTCTCTCCCTGAGCTAAATTCAATGAGAATTTGGTTTTGCCTTTTTGCCTTCCTTTCTTCCCCTCCCCCACAATCCCTTCCCCTTGCCTTTTCTACATGAGATAGTTTACCCCATTCTGTCTCATTCCCTTCACCCCTACTTTCCTATAGGGAGAGATACCCTATTTAGTGTGAATGTCATTCCTTCCCTAAGCCATATTCAATGAGAGTAAGGTTGACTCATTCCCTTTTGCCTTCCTGTTCTTCCCCTCCATTGTAACAATTTTTCCTTGCCCCTTCTATATGAGATGATTTACCCCATTCTGTCTCTCCCTAAGTCCTCTCATTATATTCCTCTCTCACCTCTTAATTTCACCTTTTAAGTATCATCCCTTCCTATTAAATTGGTCCTGTGCCCTCTGTCTATGTATACCTGTAGACATATATACATACTCACATATATATTCATACACCCATATACCCTCCTATATAGACATATATATGTATGTATACATATACACACATATACATATATGTGTATATATATATACACACACACATATATATATACATATACACATATATACATTTCTATTCCCTTCAATTATTCTTATACTGACAAAAGTTTCATAAGTTACAATTATCGTTATTCCATGTAGGAATATAAGTAGTTCAACTTTAATAAGTTCCTTATGATTTCTTTTCCCTGTTTACCTTATCAAGTTTCTCTTGCTTCTTGTATCTGAATGTCAAATTTTCTATTCAACTCTGTTTTTTTCATAAAGAATGCTTGAAAGTCCTCTATTCCACTGAATGACCATATTTTCCCCGGAACATGATACTCAGTTTTGCTGGGTAGGTGATTCTTGGTTTTAATCCCAGCTCCTTTGACCTCTGGAATATCATATTCCAAGCTTTTCAGTCTCTCAGTGTAGAAGGTGCCAGGTCCTGAGTTATCCTGATTATGTTTCTACAGTATTCAAATTGTTTCTTCCTGGCTGCTTGTAATATTTTCTCCTTGATCTGGGAACTCCAGAACCTGGCTATAATATTCCTAGGAGTTTTCTTTTTGGGAACTTTTCCAGGAGGTGATTGGTGGATTCTTTCAACCTCTATTTTGCCCTCTGGTTCTAAAATGTCAGGGCAATTTTCCTTGAGAATTTCTTAAAGGATGATTTCTAGGTTCTTTTTTTTTATCATGGCTTTCAGGTAGTCCAATAATTTTTAAATTATCTCCTCTGGATCTATTTTTCAGGTCAGTGGTTTTTCCCATGGGATATTTCACATTGCCTTCTATTTTTTCATTTGTTTGGATCTGTTTAATAGTATCTTGATTTCTCATAACTAGCTTCCATTTGCTCCAATCTAAATCTGAAGGAATAATTCTCTTCAGTGAGCTTTTGAGATTCTTTCTCCATCTGACAAATTCAGCTTTTTAAGGCATCCTTCTTCCCATTGGCTTTTTGAGCCTCCTTTGCCATTTGAGTTAGTCTATTTTTTTTAATTTTTTTTTTATAAGCAATTGGGGTTAAGTAACTTGCTCAAGGTTACACGGCTAGTCATTATTTATGCGTGGGTGCTCATTTTCTGAGGCCGGATCTGATCTCGGGTCATCCAAACTCCGAGGCCGGCGCTCTTACTCACTGCGCCACCTAGCCGCCCCTTTAGGGCAATTGGGGTTAAGTAACTTGCCCAAGGTTACACGGCTAGGTTTTTGTTTGTATGGATTAAGTGTCGGAGGCCGGCTCCGAACTCAGGTCCTTCTGATTCCAGGGCTGCGCTCTATTCACTGCTCCACCTAGCCGCCCCTGAGTTAGTCTATTTTTAAGGTGTTATTTTCTTCACTCAGGTTGTTGGCTCTCATTTCATAATTTTCTTGCATCATTCTCATTTCTCTTCCCAATTTTTCTTCCACTTCTCTTATTTGGTTTTCAAAATCCTTCTTAAGCTCCTCTATGGATTGTAAGCTGCTTATTCTTTTTTGGAAGCTTCTGGTGGAGGAGTTCTGACTTTGTTGTCTTTCTTCTCTTGCATGCTTTGATTCGCGCGTCCACGGGA